>VZRF01009815.1:342288-369993 GCA_013396875.1 Vireo altiloquus
GAGCCCCTGCTCGTGGCTCCCTGTCTGGAGCGGTTGGGAGAAGCCCGCGGCCGGAGAAGGACTGGGCAGCGAGGTGGCCAGAGGTCGGGAAGCAGCACTGTAGTAACTGCGTTCCAGCAGCTCCCGCAGCTTTGGGAAGGGAAGCCGGGCTGGAGGATGTGAAATCAGCCCTGGGCTGCCCTGGGAGGAGGTTGCAGGGATGCACCGGAGACTGTGGGAACAAACCTTCCTCTGAACTCTCTCTGCAGCTGAGAGCAGAGCTCTGCCCCATGTCCCCCACCTCGCTTCAGGGTGCAGACCAGCGCTTTCCCCCATAGCCTTCCCTCCCTTTTTGGGAATGGTCCAGCACAGGACGGGGCTGGCGAAGCTCATCGCCCCCAGGATGGGCAATGATGGCACGTCCTTGGCACAGGGATGGTCCCACCTTTGCTGTAGTGGCACTGCCCCGGCTTGGCGAGGCTCACGGCATGTCCAGAGCCCCCACACCTGGTGGGGGATGTCTCAAGAGTTCTGCTGCCAGTTTAAAACACAGCAGCTTTTGAGCTGTCGTGGTGGCTGCAGAAGGATCCAAAGTGCAGACGAGCGTCTCAGTGCTCAGAGCAAGTAAACTTCCAGATGAATTAGAAAACTTTAAAAAAATTCTGGCTATTGATACATCACTCCAGTGAATTTTTTGGCTGCCCTGAAGAACAAGTCCTGGAGCTTCGGCTTGGTGTAATTGGCACCAGGCTGCTTCCCTTCCCCTCTGCTTTCTCAGCACATGAACATTTGGCTGGGAGTTATTTAGAGGGGCTGGAGATGTTTTTTGCTACAAATTCTACCTGAAGCAATTTGAGAGTGAAAAAGTGATGTGAAATCCCATACTCATTTTGCTTCCATTGGCCTTTTGGAAACCTCTGTTTCTAGGTTGCCTTGTTTTTCCTGGGATTTCAGTTTCTGCCTGTCTTTAACCTGGCAGTCGGGATGAGCAGTGAACCAGAGGCTCTTGTGGCAGCACTAACCCAGCTGGACACATTCTTCATAGATTTACCATAACAATGGAACTTCTTAAACACAAATCCTGTGCTTGAGGAGATCCACGACCATTCCCCGATTCCAGAGCTAACTTTAAAGTTTATTTATAAGAAATTTTAATCAGCTTATAATGAACATATCTAATTCCTAAAGGCCACGTAAAGACCTGTCCTCTTTAGCTTTCTACTCATCCCCGAGGGCACGGGCAGCAGCGGAGCAAGGTACCTCTGTCCCGGTTATTTTGCCTCGGGCATCCGATCCCGCTGAGCCCTAAGCTCAGCCCTCACCCTGTGGCAGTCAGCATCATTCACTTCATTTTTTGCCTCACAGGAGCAGCGGAGCTGCCCTTGCCGGCCTGAAGAGATGCAGAGGATGATGCGGCTGCGGTCAGACAGGACACGGTCCCGCGGAGCAGAGGGGTGGCTCCGGGCACGGCAGCGCCTCGCACACTCTGTCACCTCGGTGCCACGTGAATCCGAGCTTCACGGAACCACAGCTCAGTGGGATTTGGGGAACGGAGGTCTCCGGAGGCTTTGATGCCATGCGGGTGTCTGAGGTGTTTTCCTGATTGCTGCTAAATTGAAATCTCCTGTTTGATGTGATTGAGAAAGAATGCAAATGGCCTTGCAGGAAAGCCTGGGGAAGAGGAAGGAGACTCTAGGTAATTGTGAGAAAGAGAAGATGATAAGGAAAGGGAGGAAGGAATAAGAGAGAGAGAGAACTATTTAAGGAAGCAGGCACCTTGAGGGGATAAAACAAAAAAAAAAAAAAGTGGGACCAGGCTAAGCAGCAGCAACAAGAAGGAAAAGGTTTAAACAAGTAGGGAGCAAAGCTCACAGACCAGAGCACAGAGTGAAGGAGGAAAATGGAAAGAGAGGAGCTGATTTATACACAGATAAACAGCCTCGTGCAACCTGGGTTTTAACAGCATGGCGTGGCACATGTCCTACATCAGTGGAGCAGTGCAGGAAAGGGTGTAGCTAGGGGATGCTGCTTTGGAGTGCTGGAGCCTAATTACTACCTCCTGTTATTTGGGACAAGTGTTTTAAATTTGCATTCTGCCCTGAGAGGCATTACTCCCTCTAATAATTTCAAGTCTTGCTTTGGAGCTGGGAGAAGGAGATTTCGGAATAGCATCAAAGTAAGTCGTGGGCCTCGGAGGTGGGAGCAGAACTGGTACGAGTGTGGCAGGAGCTGGGTGCTCGGGTTTGGCATTTCTTCAGTGCTGGCTGCTGGCCAGAGGAGAAACCTCTTCTTGAGCATGCCTGGCCACCACCTGAATCTCGAGCAGGGAGGGTTGATGGAGACCTTGCTTCATGTTGAATTTTCATGCTTGTGGGCCAGGTTCTGTCAAGAGATGTGTTGGATGTGCTGCTCTGTGTTGTGTAAAGCAAAGCTAACCCAGCCAGAGAGTCCCACAGGAGTTTGTGTTTGTAATACGCTAAGAGAAGTGTCCTCAATGCTTCCTGCAGTGTCCAGACAGTTTGTTGTAACATAAGGGACAGAAAGTGGGGGAGCAGCGCTGCCAGTGAGTTGGATGTGACAAACTGTGGACTGGTGACAAAGGCTGGAGACGTGGGACCAGCATCCTTGATGGTTTAGAGCAGGTGCTAGGAAGAAATTCTTTACTCAGAGACTGGTAAGGCCCTGGCACAGCTTGGCCAGAGAAGCTGTGGCTGCCCCATCCCTGGAAGTGTCCAAGGGCAGCTTGGATGGCCTTTGGAGCAACCTGGGATAGTGGAAGGTGTCCCTGCCCATGGCAGGGTCCCTTCCGACCTAAACTCCTCTGTGCCAATTCTGTGGCACAGTTTTCACACCAATGAGGCAGGAATTGAGGAGGCAAAGCCTGTTCCTGTGGGCTAAGGCGCATGGCATGCCAGCCCATGGAGAACCCAGGGCTGGGAACCACTGGCTGCCAGTGGCCTGAGGCCAGGTGCTGGTTGCCCAGCTCTGTGCACAGCCCTGCTGAAATGGGTGATTTTTCTCGCAGAAGGGCAGTGATCATCTCATGTTTTCTGTGAATGCAGCATGGCCTGACACTGCACTGGTTGGAGGCCAGAGATTTCCCAGGTGCTTGCAGCAGGTCTTGCTGACATCCGTGCGTATCCCATCCCACTGTTTCCTAAGTGGGCCATTAAACACAGCATAAATCCAGTGTGGGCAGTAAACTCCTCGAGCTGGAGAGCCCAGAGGCGTTGCATTGCTGCGGGGTTCTTCTCAGGGCGAGGGAGGGAGTTTGAAGTTAAGGCAGGAGTGGGGAAAAAGCTGATGCAAGGCTGGAAAGGAGGAGGGAGACAAAAGCAGGGGAATACCTTGCATTTCTTTATTATGCATTGGACTCCATAATGCAATTCACCATAGGACACAACCCAGAGGGACGTGGTTGAGTGGGAACATGCACATAGCACCCTCAGAGTGTGGAATCCCCAGCAGTTGCTTTTGGCAGTGGGGCAGCCTCGTGCCAGGGAATGTGGGCAGCAGTGGGGCACAGAGCTCCCCTGGCTGGAGGACACCAGGGCACTGTGCCGGGGGTCCCTTCAAACAACAGAGCACAGAACCAGAGCTTTTCAGCCCCTCTGGACTTGAGGGCCTCTGTCACTGGTACTGGTGCTGCAGCCCTCCTGTGGGTGAGGTGGTTCCCCATGTGTGCGGGTCTCTGGTCTGTGTGAGCTGTACGGGCAAGCCCTGCCAGACAGGGAGGGCAGAGCAGCTGCCAAGGGCTTCATGTGCCCATGGGCTGGTGTTTGGCCCTGTCCTATCCCACTCCAAGGGCTGTGCTGGGGGGTTTGGGACTGTCAGCTGATGGCTTTGCTGCCTGTGGTCTGGTTGAGCAATGTGCTCAGGCGTTCACTCCAGGCTGGGTAAGGGAGTTCGTGGCATTACTGTGAGTAGAGACCTTGTTATAAGCACTGGGGGGAAAGGAGTAGGCTGCAACCCCCCGAAAAATATCAGCTGGTTCCCCAAACACTGTTCATGACCTGAAGGAAAGGAGAATATCTTGGGAATACCATATGGGCATAAAATTCACCTCTGGCTCCAGCATGGTGTTGCTCACCCTGCTGCTGTCACACATGGAGCTCCTCAGGTCATTCTGCCACCAGCAGAACAGAGCAAGTCACCCTGGATCAGGTTTTACTCAAACCACATATTCCCAAGGAGTCTTCATTCATTTCTGAGGAGGACATTCAGGGAGAATTTGCTATTTCTCTGCAGTGTAGCCCATTTTTCCCTTTTTGCAGTAAGCAGTCACTTTACCCCATGAAGATGTTTGTCCCTCCAGGAGCTGAGGTCTGACCACGCTGGCTGTGATCTGCAGCCGTGTCACCTGGCAGGGGAAAGCCTGTCCTGTCCCAGGATGGGCCTGACCTGTAGGCAGAAGTCAAGCTGTCTGGACGTGGAGGAAAGTATTGCTGATTGGTCCTGATTTATCTAGGACTGGTGCTTAGTCTGAGAATCCTGTTGGACAGAATTAGGAAAAGCAGCTAACAATGAACTACCAGGATATATGGCTTGTGAGGGAAAACCCTTTCACTGAGAGTTGAGATGTGGCAACCACAATTGCCTATCTTTGGCTATTGGTGGAAATTTGAGCCACCCCATCAATCTGTGATAGTTGTCATATTTAGGAACTTTTTAGGGGAAGTTATTTTGGGGTGAGAAGCTGAAAAGTCCTTGACTTAATGTAAACACTGCTCAGCAACAACTAAACCATCAGTGTGTTATCAGCATTACTCTTATCCTAAATCCAAAGCACAGCCCTGTATCAGCTACCGGGAAAAAAAATAAACTCCACCCCAGCCAAAACCAGGACATATGATGGTGAAAGTTTCTTCAGGCAGCGCATTGTGTTCATTTAATATCACATGCAAACATAGAAACCTGAATTGGAACCTCAGAAAACCCCCAGGGAAGTATTTCTCTGTCTAATCCTCAAAAGGGTGAATTGGAAGCTCTGACTGAGGGAGAGGTGCTTAGAGATTGTAAATTAACTTGTAGAGTCTTCTTCTGATAAACTTCAGCCCACACTTCCAAGATTTCATGTCTTGAAGAGCCTTTTCTCCCACTTCCCTGACTTTCGTCCCTTGAACGAGGAGGTTTGTTCTGCATCAAGTCACACAGATGAGGCTCAGAGTGTTTTACTCCCAGTAGCAAACGGAGTACATGGGCATTTCTCTCCTGGCCCTGCCACAAGACCGTGGCTGGGTGGATTTTGCAGTGCAGGTGCTGGAGCCTTGAGCATTCCTGCCTGGTTTCACCTGCTCCCCTGGGGCTCCCCAGGCACCGGGACTGTCTGGCACTGGTTGCTTGCTCAGCCGTTGTGACTCAGCTGTTGATGCTGTAGTTAAACCATCAGTTAATATCTTCCTTCAGAACTTTGATTAAAGAGAAATCTCTCTGCTGTGTTGCGCTGGCATAGGAGGCAGTTGGGTGGTCCCAGCCTGGTGTCTCAGGTGGCAGCAGCTGGCCCGGGGCAGCCACCACGGCTCCGGCTGTGGCAGCAGGGCTGGCATGACTCTTAGAACTCATCTGGGGAGGAGGGTGCAGAGCATGAATCAGTCTGGATTTCTCTGATGGTTTCCTAGCCAGACTCTTCAGGCAAATATGTACTTTTGCATCACAACAGCTGCTGCCCTTTCTGCCAGTTTCTAACACTTGCGGTCGCAGGCTTGGCTCTCGCCCGTCCTTCCACCCAGTGTAAACAAATCCCACCCATGTTATGTTTGGGAGATGAAAGCAGAGGTCGGTGTGAAGCGTGGGATGGGTGCTGCTCAGTCATGTGGTCAAGCGTGGTCATCGGGAAGCACGTGAGCTCCACACTGCACCGTCCCTGCTCCCAAACCGAGGGTTAAAGGTTGGGCTCGGTGATCTTGGAGGTCTTTTCCAATTTGAATGATTCTGTGAAACCCAAACTAGAGGCCTTTAGCAAAAGGGCAATGTTGTTGTTAATGCAAAGTCATCCCCACTTAAAATAAGGAATCGGGATGGCTTCATGGCTTAAACATCATGGCTGTGGTTTGCCCTAAGTTTTCCTGGGAAAAACCATCCTTTGTCATCATGCTTCAGGGCCTTGGAGAAACTGTGTTCTTAGACATCTTCTGATGTCTTGTGTTTGTGACTTGAGGGAGCACTATGCAATTACATCTGGGAGTAATAACTGCTCCAGAGTGTCTGGAGAGAAAAGTGTCTGGTGAGATACCGAGAGGGGATTGGGAAAGGTCAGGGTGGTGACAGAGCAGATGAGAGAGGGATGCTGCTCCTCTGATGCGGAAACAGGGACAGGAGCTCTGCAGGATCACCACAGCTTCTCCCTGCCCTAAGAGGAGGAGGAATATTGCAGTTCCTTCACCTTACCACGTGTATGAGTTGATCCTGTTTTAATGATATCCAGTACTTGCACATCGTTTTTCTCTCCAGTAATGCTTTTTTTGCTGGATAAGGCCTTTAAGTGGGTTAAGAGAAAAAAAGTGAAGATCTCCTATATTTTGATTTTGCTACGCAGTGATTTCTGCATCTGCACTGGTGGTTTCATTGATGTTTGTGTCCTGGACTGGGTTGGTGCTGGCTGGCTCCAGCCGTGTTGGCAGCTCCCTGCAAAGGCATGAAGGAATATGTTTGAGGAACGGCAGTCAAAGCTTTCCGGTGATGGTCCCTGTCCCTTTATCCAAAGGGAATTCCCTGCATTTGGAAAGATTGTTCAGGCTCGGGAACTGCAGCCAAGATCCTGAGACAGGCAGCAGAGGTCCTGGTAGCTGTGATGGTAATGAAGGAGCAATAGGGACACTCTTTCCCTGGCAGCAGTCCCGAAAGCATTGCCAGATCAATTCCCGGAGAAAAAAAAGGCTTTATGCCTCAGAACAAATGGCCTTGGGAGGCAGTTAATGCTGGAAAATTAGCCAAGGCAAAGCTTGCTGATAGGAGGTTGGTGTTGCCACTGTCTGGTCCCAACCTCTGGAGCTATGGGAATCAGGAGCAAACCAAAGCAAAGGAAAGGTGGGGAAGGAAATGTGAGATGTGAGAAAACTAATGACAGTTCTGTGTAGTGTTTTGTATCATCAAGAGGGTTGTTTTGAGCCCTTTTGCATTTTACTTTGGGTTTTTATGCCCCTTGACTCTCCTGTGGGATGCACACCCAATGTTGTTTCCGCAGCCCATCGTCACGAGGAAGTTCCACTGAAACTGTGGCTTGTGCAATCCCTTTGCCATGGATCTGACCCATCTTGACTCCAGAGAATCATAGAATGGTTTGGGTTGGAAATGAATCACAGAATGATTTGGTTTTAAAACTTATCTTGTCCCACCCCCTGACCTTGGACACTTCCTGGGATGGGGCAGCCACAGCTTCTCTGGGCAACCTGTGCCAGGGCCTCTCCACCCTCAGAATGAAGATTTTTTCCCCATATCCAATCAAACCCCACCCTCAGTTATCTTAAGGCCATTCCCCCTTGTCCTGTCACTCCAGGCCATTGTCCAAAGTCCCTCTCCAGCTCCCTTGTAGGCCCCCTAACCAAGGGCATTGCATCCCCACTGATGGGAGTCTCCAGAGACAAAGCTCAAATTCAGCAGAGCTTTTCCAATGACTTGAAACATTTTTCCCAGAAAATGATCACTGGTAGAGAAGCAGTGCCTGGCCATCATTAGCAGCACTTCAGCCACAGCCATTCCCTCACTCCGAGTGCGTGCAGGAAACACTTGGAGAGACTGGCAAAAGCAAGGAAAATGCTTTTAAAAATGATCTGGGCTTCTGGTTTGTAGTGATCCCTCTCCTGGTTTGAGAACAGCAGCAGCAGCAGCAGCCGGCCAGTGGCGCCGTTAAATGTCGGCATGACTCAACTGGTGTTGGGATCTGCTGGGTCAGGAGGGGACAGGTTCATGCCTGGGGCACGAGGCTGCTGGAGGTGATGTCCTGGCCAGGAGACAATCCCCTGCACACCCTCCTGCCGGCCCTGCTCGCTGCCCCCTTGGCAGCTGCAGGACCCTTGGGGCTTTTGGAGGGACATTGGGATACCCTGGGCACTCTGGAGTTGTGCTCCTCAAAGCCACCTTTTGTACCCAAACGTTCGTGTCAGCTTGGCGAGGCTTGCAACTGTTGTTTCCCCTTGCTCTGTCTCTTTAATTTAATGCCTTTTTAATTGAATTTTATTTAAATTTAACTGCCATAACAGTCACCCACTAAAATCCTTTGCTGGATGGTCAAGGATCATCATTCTGGATGGTCAAGGATCTGTGGGACACCAGGCTTTGCTGGAGTGAGGGTAAGGAGGAGCTTTGAAAGCAGAGCTTAAAATTAAATAATTAAATGGATACAAATGAGCTTTTCTTGGGATTTCATTTAGCTGGTCCTTAGGTGGAAAAAAAAGTAGGTGGCCTGAGAAGACCGGTATTCTGCCAGGTCTCATTCCTGTTTGGAAAGGGTCTTTGGAATTTCTCACTGCAGGAGATTGCATTGCCATCAATAATTTATTTCTCTTTAGCGAGGAGACCTTTACCATAGTGATGCCTGTGTTCGAGGCCAGTCCTGCAGCACACCCAGCTCCCTCCCCCAGCCCCACTGCAGAGCTGCCACTGATTCCAGGCTGGGATTTCTCTGCTTCCCACGGAAAACAGCGGCAGTCCCTCCGTGGCGGGGAGGAAGTTGTCTCGGGGCTCTGCTCCCGCTGCAGGTGAACGCCCTGCTGAGCCCTGCAGTGCTCATCCCTGGCAGCCTCATCCCCCCGGCTCTCCGCGGCTCCGAGGAGGGCAGGCAGCCTTTGCTTCGGTGGGAGTCTGCTTTTCTGTGCAGTAATGCAAATGGATGGATTTGTGCAGCTTTNTTGCCGCTGATTCCAGGCTGGGATTTCTATGCTTCCCATGGAAAACAGCGGCAGTGCCTCCGTGGCTGTGTCTCGCGGCTCTGCTCCCGCTGCAGGTGAACGCCCTGCTGAGCCCTGCAGTGCTCATCCCTGGCAGCCTCATCCCCCCGGCTCTCCGCGGCTCCGAGGAGGGCAGGCAGCCTTTGCTTCGGTGGGAGTCTGCTTTTCTGTGCAGTAATGCAAATGGATGGATTTGTGCAGCTTTTAGCAGCTTTTGGAGAAGATTAGTGTTTCCTGATGAGGTCTCAGGGTGCCGGGACAGTGCTGGAGGCACCGCCTCAAATTCTTGGAGACGCTTCAGGAACCGCTGGGCACCGGAGGGTCCATGGAAAAGGTGGATCCCAGTCCCGGCACGCCCCAGCGTGAGCTGGAGCTGTGCTGACACTTCCCACAGCCCAAATCTGTCCAGTTCCTCCAGAGCTGGCTCGCAGTTTGGGTTCACCTGTTAAAAAGTGAGGCTCAGACACCTCGTGAAATAGGATTGGTTTTGTCTGAACACGCACCGTTCCTCTAAAGCTGCTTTGGAATCCTGTTTCACCATTAAAAACAGCTAAAATGAGAAAAAAATTACAGAGAAATTTCAATATTAAACCAGGGCAATTTTTACTGTCTTTTCACCCTTTTTAATTTTATTTAGAGCTGGTGGGAACTGTTTGGAAAAAAGAACTGGAAAAGTTAATCCTCGAATAGAACACGTCCCTGAAGGGAGAAAGGGGGGAGAAAAAAGGGAGAATGGTCCTTTCAAAGAATCATTGACCTAAATTGCACTTTAATGCACATACCACGCTGTCCACACCACCTACGTGTCTCCAGGAATCCTGCTCAATAACAAGCACTCAATGTTTAGTCATTTCCTGCAGCACGTTTGCAGGAGCCGGTGGCTCCGTGCGATCGCATGTGTCAGTGCTCGGCGGCTCCAACAGTTGCTTTCCATATCAGCAGCTGCTGGCTTTCATCTCCTGTTGGGAAAGGTGCCACGGCGAGCCCAGGTTAATGTTTCAGCCGCCTTGCAGCAGGAGTTCCAGCAAAGCCGCGGTGACGTGGTGACACCTCGCCCCAAACCTGGGGTTTTCAGCTCGCTCTGGGAAATCCTGGCTCCAGAGCCGAGCGGGCTGCACAGCAGGAGATGGGTTTGTCCTTTCCACAGCAGGGCTTTTAAGGAGGTTTTATTTTTGTGTTTATGAGTCTGGTGAGTTTATGGGCTGGGTGGCAGCGAGTTGTGCAGGGGAAGGCAAGGGCTGCTCCGACCTGTGCAGCCAAAGCGTTAGGAGTTTACACAGACAGAGGTGCTAGGACAAGAGGGAACGATTTTAAACTAGAAGAGGGGAGATTAAAATAGATGTTAGGAAGAAATTCTTTCCTGTGAGGGTGGTGAGACCCTGGCACAGGTTTCTCAGAGAAGCTGTGGCTGCCTCATCCCAGGAAGTGTTCAAGGCCAGGTTGGACAGGGCTTAGTGCAATCTGGGATAGTGGAAAGTGTCCCTGCCCATGGCACAGGGATGGAAAATGAAATGAGCTTTAAGGTTCCTTCCAACCCAAACCATCCTGTGATTCTATTAATTTTATAGCCATTAGCTCAGCCTTTGCTCAGCCGTGCAGGGAAGATGATCTTGCCCAGAGAGGTTTGCAGTTTGTGCATTGCCCTTTCAGACGGGCACTGGAGCTGTTTTCTGCCCAAGGAATCGAGGGCTGGATCCTCTCACTTTTTTAAGTGTCTGCCTTCAAAATGGTGGCTGCTTCTCACTTGAAGTTCATGGGAACAGATGGCTGGATCTCAGAGACAGGAGTTACAAGCTATAGGGTGTTTTTCACCACATGTCTTGCTAGTTTCCCTCCTAAAAAAAAAGATCTGTGTGAGAACCCTCCCAACATGCCAGGCCAAATCTGACCGTCTGTTAAGTTCACTTTATATAATCTCTGTTTAGAATCGAGTGCCCTTTAAAAAGCCAGGGAGGGCTCCTCGCTGGGAGCTCCCGGAGCCCAGGGCGGGCAGCAGCTGCACAACCACCCCTACCCAGAGCCCAGCAGCCTCTCTGTGCGGATATTGATCTTTAGCTCTGGACGGTGAGGGGGGAGGACCTGCCCAAATCCCCTCCGCAGGGCTGTGCGGGGGCCCCGTGTGCGTGCTCGGGGCACAGGCAGGGCTGGTGGCAGCGCGGGCGCCTGCCGCGCGTCCCACGGGCACATCCAGCAGGAGAACACGCCGGGATCTCACAGCTCCGGGAGCAGCATATGCTCCGGGAGACCTCGCTACGTTGCATAAGCCTCCCATCCCAGGAGCTGGCTGAGCACAGCACATGAGTCAACAGCACAGCGAGACTTGTGCCGTGGGAGTCACACCTACTCTTGGCTGCAGAATTATCCAGAGAAGCAGAAGGTTAATAGGAACAAAATAAAGCCTAAGGAAGCCTTAAAGGTTAGTTACAGGATTTGATTCCATTGGAAAGAGAGGGGAAAATGGGTCAAGACAAGGAGGAGAGAGCAGGGTAATGTAAAGCCGTAGTGTCTGTCTCCTAAGGAGACAGTCCGGTTTGGATCAGTAAAAATGTGATCAATAAAACATTTATATTTTCAAATTATCTGCTTCTGGAGAGAGCCATTATTAATTACAGAAAGAAAAAGTCACTTCACTAATGAGAAAGAATGTGGATTAAACCTCCAGGAAGCCTAAGAATTATTAACACTGCATGAAAGCAGTTCTGCAAGACAGGGAATGACTCCCCAAAGTGTGTAAATACAGGCACAGCAAGTACCTGACCCAGAGCATCAGCACTACCAGCACAGTCCTTGGCTTTGCTTCTGCTCTGTAAATCATTGCTTCACCTCTAGATCATTATTTTATCTTGGGACAGTTTAGGAATCAGAACCAAAGCGGGAGCAGGTCTGTCTGTGGCACCTGAAAACCCTGAGCATCTCAGGTCCATGCAGAGCAGAGCTCATGCTGCTGGGCAGTGCCAGCAGTGGCATCCACACAGGAGGGACAGGGCTGGGCCCCCAAGTTCTCACCAGCTTGGCCCCACTTTGGCCTCAGTACCCCTGGGGACTTGGGGCTAACTGCTGCACTTTGCAGGTTGAGTTTAACTGTTTAACTGATCTGATCCAAATTTCCGAGTGGGCTCTGGGATGGGGCTGGAAATGGGGATATCCTGAAGAGACGAATTCATGGGATTTCAGTCTATAAAAATGCTCAATTGAGTAAAATTTCTCTTGATATTGAACCCTTACTGGAAGCTGGGGCCAGTTTCCATGTACATCAATTTGGTTTATTTCATTTCTATTTGTCAAGAATGCAGCAGGGCCTCCCTGGCCTCAGGAGAAGAAAAAGGGAATAGAGAAAGTTGTGTTTAATTTCCAGGGCGTTATCTCAGTTTTTTTCCCCTAAAACAAGATTCCCATGGCCAAAGCTGGTATTGTTCATGATGCAGACTTGCCTGCCTGAGGTTCACCTCAGTCTCAAATCCATGCTGTGAAAATCAGGGACTACCAGGGTGGGAGTGGAAACCCTTGGAGGCTCCGAGGTGCCTAGGAATTGTGTCCTTGCTGTGCTGAGCCCTGGCTCCCAGCCACATCCCAGGGTCTGAGTGGAGTGCATCCGTGGGGGAGGTGTTGGGCAACACAAGGGATGTTTCATCCCTCGCTCCCGGTGCTCTTGCAGAGGGAAAGATCATCTTGTGATCCAGGCACAAGACCAGGAGTCAGGCAGTGTGGGTTACTGCAGAGCTGGATTTGCCAAGAGGAGTGAGGAGTTCTGACACCTCCGGAGGCACAGACCCTCTGGGAATGTGCAGGTTGCCTTCTGCCACGGCATATTTGGGTTCTTTGTGATGGTCTTGTTGGGGAGTAACAGCTCAAGGGATTTAGCAAAGTAATTTAAGTGGTGAACTCCGCTGTGATGGAGGCAAAGAACATTTAGTGGCCTTGGCCTGAAGTTTGGGAAAAAGGCCCTCAGGATGGAGGATGAGGAGTAATGGAGGGAGATCAGTTAGGTGTGAATAGTCAGTCTCCACAGGCATCCCAAGTGAGAGGGCACTTGCAGGGTGCTCATCTCGCCATCAAACCCTGCATTTGAGCTCATGAAAGTCGTTTGTCTCTCCTGAAGGTCCCAGAATCCCTTCCCAATGCAGGAATGCCACTGTCCTGCTGTTGGAACACCCCAGGAGCCATGTCACTGTGCACATGTGCCAGCAGGTGTGAGGTGCTGGTGCCCTGCACACATGGAGAGCACAGGTGGCCTCACCTCCTGTTGAGGGCTGTTTGGGCTGGAGGTGTCACCCTGTCCCTCTCTCTGACTCCAGCCATGGTGGGAAGGGAGCAGCACACCTGGCCAAGTGTTTCCTCTGACGTGCAGGGTCAGCAGCCACTGGGCAGTTAGAGGACTTCCAGGTGTGGTCATCACCTCTCCTCCCACACAGACCCAGGTGAGGGCACCCAGCTTAGGTATTTGGGTGCAGAGCCCAAAGGGGTCCCCAGGAGAGCCAAGCACAGCCTGTGCTGCATCCCTGGCAACGAGCACAGTCTCTGAGCTCCATCCCTGCTGTTCCCCCAGCATATGCCATGGGTCCTGGCACAGGAGACTGCTCAGTTTTTCCTAAATCTGGCTGATCTGTCTCCCGGGAAATGGGAGTCAGCTTGCTCGCGCTCCTGCTTGCATCAGTCCCAGAGTGGCAGGTGGGAAGTCAAAGTCCCTCTTTAGCTGTAGACACACAGAGGAGCTTTCATCCCCAAAATGTGCAAGGTTTGAAATGTTCATGGGGGGAAAAAAGAATGTTTCCTTATAGGGAAGAAAAGGATAAAACTCAGTAAATCAGCCTGGCTCCTCCATGCCTTCTTTTCAGGGGCAGACTTGAGGAGCTGGAAAAAGGCAGAAAGGAGGGAGAAATTCCAGCTGAAAGGTTCTGTGTGGTGTGTCCAGGTGGTGGGAGGCCGAGCAGAGGTCCCTGCATGGCTGTGGGCTCCCTCTCTGCGCCACCCGGCTCCAAACCACTAGTCTTGTGATTACTTTTTGTTTCTTCTTTTTTTTTAATTCTTATTATTTCAGTCCCATGATTTTGTTTTCGCCATTCCTAATTCTTTGCCTTGGGGAAGGGAGGCAGGGAACAGCAGAGATTTGTACTGCCGTGGTTTTCTGGGTGTCGTGGGCCATAATGTGACATTGAAGTGATGAGGCATTGCCAGCCAGGCTGCAAGAAATCAGATTTTTGATGGGAGGGGGTAGTGCAGTTCTGATGAAGCTGTGAGTTTACTTCTGTTCATTTCAGTACTTTACTTCTTCCCTTACTTTACCCAAGCAGTGAAAATCCATCAGCCATGAATCCCAGAGCAGAACCCTGGTGTGGTGTCACTTTAGGTGCTCAGACACCTTGGGGAGCACAGGGATGTGCTTGGCCAAGGTCAGGTAATGATTAAATCCTGCCTTGTGCTGAGGTTCCAGAACTGAAGGGGTTATATTATTTCTAGGTGATTTCAACAGCAGCGAGAGATGGTTTTAAACTTACACAGGGCTTTTCATCCTAAAGAGTCCCACAGTAGAGAATTCCATACAGAAACTGTGCAGGGAGATAAAACACGGCAATTGAGTGATAGTGCCAGCAAGAAAAGTAAAGAACAACCTTCTGTTTTGCTGAGGGAGGAGAGCATCCAGACAGCCAGATCTGTCTGATATCTGTGCCGCCACACCACACGTCCTCGTGAGAGACACGAGAACGAGCACTGCTTCCCAAACCCCAGCTGGAAGCCGGCCCAGCAGTGCCCCTGTGCCCACCTGACCTGGTGCCTTCCCTATGCCACTTCCCCTGGGGCCGGGGGGCTGCTGGGGCCATGACCAGGCTGAGCTGGAAGCCCCTGGCCTGAGTCACTGCTGTCCTGCTCAGCTGCCCTCAGGGCATGGCCATGTCAGGCTCCAGGGGTTTTCCATGTCTTGGAAAAAAGCAAGATAGGACAGTGGTGGATCATCAATGTCCCATGGGGTGTGAGGTATCTGTCACCTCCTTCCAGCCTTGGTGGCATCACCGTGGCTCCATGGCAGCTCTAAGTGTCACACAGGGAAAGCTGTGTGTGATTAAAGGTGCTCCTGAGCCAGCTGGGAGAAGTTCCCCAGATGGTTGTCCTGGGGATGTGGGATGGAGGTCAGGCCTGCCTTGGCCACTGCATCCTGTCCTTGGCTGGGAGCTGGAGGAGATTCCTGCTGTGGGAGTGCCAGGTCCGTGTATATCCATGCTCTCCTCACCAAGGATGGAGGCTCTGGCTTCCACCTGCGAGCCCAGAGTGCTCTGGCAGGGGTGTCTGTGTGTGTAGGGAAGGTGTAGGGTGAGGGGGGCATGTGCACCCACCTCTTCACAGACCTTCTTCTCCTGTGGAGCCTGGGAGTATCCCCATATCCAGGAGATCAGGGAGCACCATGTCCTGCAGCTCAGCAACAGCCACCGACAGTCCCTGTGAGTGCCCAGCGTGCTGGGATCACGTCTGGGGAGTCTGAGGGAGTCCAGGGGGAGACTGCAGCTCCAGCACCCCCAGCTCATCTCCCAAAACCCTCCCCACCACGTTTCCCAACAAGACACAGAATGGAAACAGAAGCTCCTGCCAGGGAATTTCCACCCCAAATCAGTAACGTTTGAGTAGTGGGAATAAGCCGCCAAACAGTTGATTTTGTTGTTGTTGTTGGTTTTTTAATTTTGTTTTTGTGGAGAGTTGGCTGTGCAGATGTGTGATGTGTGGTGTGGGTGTGGTGACCCCAGCACGGCACAAAGTCTTGCTCGTAAGTGTTGCTGAGTGATGCCTAAAACGACAGCCATGGCTGGGGAGAGGTGACAGCGCCAGAGCAAGGGCAGGTCGGGCTCCCAAACTGTTTTATGGCTAAAAGAGGTTTCGGAGTTTTCTTTACAAACACAAATATAATTTATCTGTATTTTTAAATCCCTTTAGAGAAATAACCCCCAAGATCTCTCACTAACTTTCTGAGGAAGTTACTTTCTGATGGAAATAGTTTGGTATCCAAAATACACAAGGCTCGGCGGCTCGGGGGAGGTCACAGCAGGCAGCTGCGCTGGTCCTGTTACTCAGTGCTCTGGGAGGGGGTTGCTGGAAGTCTGGAGGAGGTTTCACGATGGAAGATTGGGCTAAATAAAGGTCTTCCACCTCCATAATTCCGGCAGCTGCATTTCAGCACAGGATCCAGTCACAGTGTGACACGGCGTCTCGGATGGAGGAGGGAGCCTCAAACCTCGCTCGGTTTGGGGGCAGCCAGAGTGATTAATTTGGGGGCAGCCTCTGCTCAGGTGGGTTGTTCCTGAGGTCCCTGTCCCTGAAGATCATCTGCAATGAGTCCTGCTCCTGGTGAGCTGGCAGTGATAGCACTCAGGCTTTATACTCTGTCCCCAGGAAGTGCCTTTTGGTGTGCGTTAGCACCAAGAGGGCTGAGCCTGGCAAAGCCACAGCACCCACGTGTCCAGCCCAGCCTGTCATTTCCAGCGAAACTGGGGTTGTCAGGGGCATTCAGCCGGTCATGTCATGGTCTGGGCATCCTGACAGCTCCTGGCTGCTGGCTGGGAACAATACCACTGTTCCCAAGGGATGGCAAACCAAAATCAGGGTATTTTAGTATATCCGATGAGTTTGTAAAGAGTAGCCAAAGTTGACAGGCTCCAGCCAGCTGTTTATAAAGTCACGGAGTAGTTTGGGTTGGGAGGGACCTTAAAAACCATCCCATTCCACCCCCTCCCATGGGCAGGGACACTTTCCCCTATCCCAGGCTGCTCCAAGCCCTGTCCAACCTGGCCTGGGACACTTCCAGGGATCCAGGGGCAGCCACAGCTTCTCTGGGCACCCTGTGCCAGGGCCTGCCCACCCTCACAGGGAGGAATTTCTTCCTGATATCCAATATGAATCTCTCCTCTTTTAAGTTTAAAACCATCCCCCCTCATGCTGCTGCAACAGGCCCTGCTGAAAGGAGAATGTGGTGGGATGTTTCGCTTCCACGTGCAGTTCCTCATCCCTGCTGCCACATTTAGGTATCAGTGGGGTCAGCAATCAGCCCCCACTGATCCCCTCAGCAGAGAAGGGGCAATGAGGGCACTTGGGCTGCTCTGGGAAGGCACTGCTGTGTGTGGGGAGGAGGAGAGGCAGTCTGGGGCACAGGAGAGCCTTGGGGGCTGCTGCTCCCATCGGCAGAGCTGGGGACCACCGGCTGGGCCTCACCTTCTGGCCCAGGCCTCAGCGGGGAGTCGCTTGTGAGGCGAACTTCCTCCGGGAGGAAAAGAGACGTGGAAGCTCTCCAAACCCTCTGCTGAGAAAGAGGGTGAGGCCAGACAGGGCTGATTTGGGACTTTATTTGGGTGTGCTTGGAATTGCCTGTGCCGGGGAAGCACCGGGAGGCGCGGGACGCAGATAACCTGTGGGTGCTGCCGGCGCGGGGTGAATCAGCCTCCCACACCTGCACAGCGCTCCTCGCCGGCTGCAGGGGCAGCAGCGCTGCCGAACTGGGCTTTTTTTGGGATGTAAATAGGAAATGAGCTCTGCAGCCGAGCCTCCGCAGGCACCGGGGTGCAGAGGGCTCTGCCTCCTTCCGCACGGCGCCGGGCTCGGCAGGGCGGGGGAGGCTCGGCCGGCACAGGCACTTCGTTAATACGCAAATATATGTGGCTCCATAGGGCTTGAATAACTCGTGGAAGCAAAGCAGTTTTGAGGGTTGAGTCCTTTGCCTGCTCTAAATGACTAAAAATAATTGGGTGTATTTCACTTCCAAAGTGGCGGAACCCACACGTTTCCGTGTAACACACCTGACTCCGGCTGCCCCGTAAGGAGTGAACCTGGATGCCTTGGCTGGCCCCGGGGCTGGGCCCCAGTGACTCTTTTTCCAGGTGTCTGCATGCCTGCACACCTTGCTCTGGCTGGAAAAAGGCTTGGAAAACTTGAAAGCTGCAGCCTGTGGCTGTGGGAAGGGGCCATGAGGAGAAGGAATTGCTGGGGGCTCTGCGCTGGGCAGGGGCCGGGGGTGGCACGGAGGGGCTCCAGCAGCTCTGGAACCCAGCAGGGGCTCAGCCTGTGGCCACTGTCGTGAGCCAGGGGATCCTTTTCCATGACACTCTATCATAGGGGTGTGATTCAGCAGCTTTCTAGAAACGCAAGGATCTAAAAGAAGTAAAGAAGGAAGTTTTCCTTCTCTGTTTTCCTTCTCTGTCTCATTCTACATTAAGAAATAAGGCAACTTGGGTTCTCCCTTCAGGGAACAGGGAAATTTGGCACCAGAAAGCCCCTCCATCCCTTCCCACATCTCTGTACCACATGTCTCCGCTTCACTTCTCACTTGTTTTGACATAAAGTACTTTCCCCAAAAAATATTAGTCACAACTTTGGCTTCAACCAGCCAACTCTTAACCTTCCTCAAAGTGGTTTGCAAGGGGTGACGTTGGTAATGTGTGATGGAGATGGGGACGGGTGGGCGGATTCTGTGTTTCTGGAAGGTTCTGCATCGAGGTTTGGGAGCCCAAAATCTGCTGCCTGCTGCCGTAAGGGAATCCCAAAGGACCTGCCAGAGATCCAAGGAGCTTTGGTGGGTCCTTGGAATAACACAAACTGTGAGGCTGGAAAACCAGGACATCTGGTGGGGGTGAGATTGTCAATGGAGGTTGAATGAGCAGAGGCATGAGTATGGTGTAAAGCTGACTAATCCTTCTTGAGGGATGTCAGACTTGAACCAGCTGCCTAAAATCCTGCGTTTGGAGCACTCACAGCTCTATCAAGCAGTTCAGCACCAACAGGAAGGAAAAACCCCAAGTGGCATGTGGGAACAGGTATGGATTCCCAAGAATTCCTGGGAAGGAAGGAGCAAGGGACGCTTGGGTTGGGCAGAGCTGGGAAATCATGTTCCAGGCTTGCAGCAGCTGCACATGAGGAGCCTGCAGTGGCTGTGGGATCCAGGTTGAACCCAACCCTGCCTTCCTCGTGCTTCCTCAAGTAATTATCACACACCTTGCACCCTAATGAGAACCTGCTCCATTTTCTCATCCCTTCGCTCTGCGGCTCTCTCCTCATGGCTGCTCCTTCAGAGCTCTTTGCAAACCCCATCTGCTAAAGGGCTCATATTTTCTTTTTAAAAGGAGAAATCATTGGAAATTAGTAGTTTCTCCGTGCATTATTATGCTTATAATCCTCTAATTTGGTAATAGGGCTGTAATCACAGCCGTGCAGGGTGAGGAGCAGAGCCAGCCCGGAAAGGTGCCCTGGGGATTCCCAGGCACAGCAGCCACAGCGTGCCCGGACAGAGCGTGATTCCATGGCAGGAGAGGCAGGGAGAGAGAGGATGGACCTCCCAGCATCCCCAGTGATGGAAAACCAGAGTCAAACACAGCTCATGAGGGAGGAACCTTAAAACAAGAGATGTCACCGCAGGCTGTGGCAGACCCCGTGCCCAGAGCCTGAGTCCTCAAACTGCAATTGAGCTTGACAGCCATATCCCTCCCCAAAAGAACCAGGGAAAACAACAAATGCCATCCCTTTGCCAGGGATACTTCCTGCGGGGGAACATTTTTCAAGGCAGGTGAGTTCCCAGGATGCAGAGGAAGGCGTGGGCTGCGAGTGTGACCTTTCCAGCCCCAAATCCCGACCTGCTGCTCCTGGGGCTGCAGCCCAGCCCATTCCCACAGCAGGATTTTCCCCCTTCCAACATTGCAAGGAGGGAAATTGGTGCAAATATGCAGCTTGCTGAGGGTAACATGTGGTGCTGAGCGTGTATAAAAAACCAACTAGGGACTTCCAGATTATTAGACTGGAAAGATGAGGGGAGCTAATTGGGATCTGTAGAGCCTGGCTGTCCAGGCAAGAAATCCAGCCTTGCTTGGGCTGGCTGGTCAGGCAGCTGCTCATTCCCACATTCTGCATCCTGTGAAAGGCCTCCTGTTGTGCCACCCTTCCAGACTGCAAGGTGCTGGCAACAAGGACCTCGCTCTCAGCAGATCTAAACCCTGAGTAAAACCCTGGTAAGCACCGTGGAAAGGAGACTGGAGCAGGTCTTGTTTATGTTGGAGATGGGTTATATTCCAAATAATGCTGAAACTCAGTCCCAGTGTAGGAGAGGTAGATGGGAGAGGTTCCCAGGGGCTGGAACGTCAGCCCTGATGGGCAAACTGAAATCAGGGATGTCTTCACTCAGCACAGCTGGCTCAGAGATCCAGGGGAAGCCCTGAGCCTTGAGAACTGAGGGACTAGAAATGCAGAGCAGGGATGAAAACGATGAAAATGAGACAAAGTCACCACTTCCCAAAATCTTCGCAGTGAAGGAAACACCTCCCACTGTCTGGAGGATCCATGGGAATATTACAGTATTTGTTCCAAAAACATGACTGGGTGGATCCAGACTCACTGACGCAGACACAAGCAGCTAATTGAATTCATACGTAGGAACCCTGGACACCATCTGGCCTCAATAAAACGTGGGTCCGGAGCTGTTTCTTAGCAGATGGTTCCTCATTTTCATAATCTGAAATCAAAAGATCATTTTTCTATCTGGAGATCAAAGGCACTTAATGTCTCCTTGGTCAAGGGTTACAAAGCGAAACCTCTGTCCTCTGTTTTGGCATTTCATGTGAGGCAGACAGGGGTTTTCCCCCTGAAAACACTGCTCAGGCTCCGGGCAACCACATCTGGGCAACAGCTGCAGATGTTCACAGCTCTCCAGGGCTGGGCTTTATTTCCATGATAGGGATGTGCAGTTTATAAAATCAGAACAGACAGCTGTAATAAGCTTGTGTGGCCATTTCTGTTTCCCCAGACTACTGCAGTACAGCCCATGTGAATATTTGGGGATGAAATGATTCCTTTTCCCTTAGAAGAAGAGCTCAGAGCCCTGTCTGATCTCTCAGAGCCCACACTCAGCCCTGTGTGTGAGGTCATTGTGGTGCTCACTCTGATGTGTGATTGGGGTGTCCTGTGCAGGGCCGGGAGCTGGACTCAATGATCCTTCTGGGCCCCTTCCAGCTCAGGATATCCTATGATTTTCTGATCCCTGTGGGAGAGAGCCCTGCAGAGGAACGAGGCCAGGAGGAAAGGAGGCTCCGGGGGGACCTTGTGGCTCTGCACAACTCCCTGACAGGAGGGGGCAGCCGGAGGGGGGTCAGGTTCTGCTCCCTGGGAACAGGGACAGGNTGGTGCTCACTCTGATGTGTGATTGGGGTGTCCTGTGCAGGGCCAGGAGCTGGACTCAATGATCCTTCTGGGCCCCTTCCAGCTCAGGATATCCTATGATTTTCTGATCCCTGTGGGAGAGAGCCCTGCAGAGGAACGAGGCCAGGAGGAAAGGAGGCTCCGGGGGGACCTTGTGGCTCTGCACAACTCCCTGACAGGAGGGGGCAGCCGGAGGGGGGTCAGGTTCTGCTCCCAGGGAACAGGGACAGGAGGAGAGGGAATGGCATCAACTCAGGAGGAATTTCTCCGTGGAAAGGGAGCTCAGGCCTTGGCAGGGGCTCTGCAGGGAGGTTTGGAGTGCCCATCCCTGGAGGTGCCCAAGGAAGACCTGGATGTGGCACTCAGAGCTCTGGGCTGGGGACAAGGTGGAGATCAGGCACAGCTGGGACTGGATGGCCTTGGAGGCCTTTTCCAGCCCCAGCGATTCTGGGATTCTGGGAGTCTGGGCTGCTCCTCGGCTGGTGCGGGTGGGCGAGCGCTCGCCTCCCCGGCGACGTCAGCGCCGCTCCGGCGGCAGCAGCGCAGGGGAGGAGAAGGGGGCGAGATGCGTTTCTGTGGAAAGTACTTCCACACCCACCCGAAAGCCTCCAGGATAGACGTGATCTTTGCCACCTAAGAACGAGAGGTGTGTGGTTACTCGGAGCAGGTTGTAACAAATTGAGTCCTGCTCACAAACCTCATTTTCCAGCGGGTACCTGCGGGCTCAGGGCCGTTCTCATCGGCCCAGGGTGGAACGGAGAGGCCCCCCCGTCCTGCCAACCCACACTGCCCGAGCGCTCTTTGCATCTCAAACACTGAT
Source organism: Vireo altiloquus (assembly GCA_013396875.1). NCBI lineage: Eukaryota > Metazoa > Chordata > Aves > Passeriformes > Vireonidae > Vireo > Vireo altiloquus. The sequence goes on from VZRF01009815.1 coordinate 364,129, forward strand.
GGACGAGGTGAGTCTTTGCGCCGGGATCAGGTCCCAGAGGAGCCGGAGCTCTCCTTGCTCTGCCTCCCGCCTCGCTGCAGTATGGAAATGATCCTCCCGGCAGACAGCTGAGTCCCACCTCGGTTCCCATTCACCTGGAGATGAAAGTGCTCTGGCTGCCAGTGTAGGCGGGGCAAAACTATTTAAAAACCTCATTAGAGAAAGTATTTGGGGAAGACAGCAACACCCTCAGTTGTGGTTTGCTCCAGGACTTCTCAGCCAGATCCCTGCTGATACAGAGGGAAGGGCACTATGAGAGACATTCCTGTCAAATACTACTCCTCGTAGGGATGCCTTGGGTGTCCTTTGCCTTTCTCTCTGTCCTGGTGGGCTGTGTTTTCTACCTAAACACGGGCATGTTCCCCCCCAGGTGCTGTTTTGGGGGCTGGAATCAGGGCTCTGTGTGGCACAGAGGGGTCCAGGAGCGATGTAGGAGGGTCCTGCTACGTGCTGGAGGAACACAGTCAGCAGAACTGTGTGTAATCTTGATTAGGCAGAAATCCACCATGAATATTTCCTATTCCATTTAATTCCTGTTTGTGCTTATTTCAGCTGAATTTGCAGCAGGAGTAGTGCCCAAGCCACATCTGGCTCGTGATGCACATGGGATCAGACCGGGAGTTTGGGAGGAGGTGGATCTGGATTCAGAGGTTTGGCTTCTTATTTAGAAAATGATGGGTTGCATTCTCCCACGGCTGCTCCAGACTGCCCCAGAGCTCAATGATATTCCTAGCCAAGGGTTTTTTCAGTCTGCCTGACGAGGAAACAATCTCATGGGTATGGCTTGTCTGGCCTCGTGCACCTGCGCTTCCCCTTCTGCCTTCCTTTTCTTTGCATCCCATTTATTCCGAGGGCCCAAATGTTCATTAAGTCCTGATGAGTTTGAGTGCCAGGAATCCCTTTTCCTCTCCCAACACAGCTTCCCCCCAACCTGAAGCAGCCCCCAGGTAATCTGGACAACCACAGCCCTCAGCCAGCCGAGGGACATCCCAGGCCCTCCAAGGAAGTGCCTGATCCCACAGTCTCCCCACAAAGACTGGACTGGGCTAAGGAAGGCCACGTGCAGCACAAGGGCTTCTTCTCTCTTGTCTCCAGCCACAAGAGCATCCTGGCAAAGTCAAAAAGGGGCACAGGTTCCCTGTGTGCCCCTTCCCAGAATCACACGGAATCACAGAATCAGCAAGGCTGGAAGAGATCTTCAAGATCATCCAGTCCCACCATCACCCCTAAACCACGTCCCCCATCAAACACCTCCTGAACACTTGCAGAGGTGGCGACTGCATCACCACCCTGGGCAGCACTTCAGCCCCCAGCTCCCCACACTGACCTGCCACATTCTCACCTCTGCCCCGTGCCCCTGCTCACCCTTGTGCTGATGGCATTTGCAGCTTGAGCCAAGTCCCCCTGACCCCACCCTTGAGTGCCTCACACCCCACGAGCAGGGACATCACACAGATCTTGCCTCAAAGCCTCAAGTTCAGAGGTCAGGGTTTAACTCATCCATGTCCTCACATGAACTGCAGGAGGAACATACTCCCAGGCTCTCCTCCTGCCTGTTCCAGCTGTATTTTATTATTATTTTTAGGGGTGGGTGTGTAATTTTTTTGACTCAATTAGCAAGTTCAGAATATTCTCTGTGTTAATATTTGACTCAGCCATGATGCAGTTCAGACCCGTAGCTGTTGTTACCTGCATCCTCCGAAAGAACAACACCTCCCCAGACTGGGAGCCTCAGTGGTGTTGATTCCTGCCGGGGGACGTGGGTGCCAGTGGAAAATAAATAACGTGGTATTTTCCAAGTGGCAGATCTGAAGGCACCCTGCTTTTCTTGCTTTGCATACTCACAGAGCACCATCCTCTCTGCTTCCCAGATATGAAAGCCGAGGCAGAGACATCTGATGGGGCTCCAGCGCTGACTCACTGTTTGATGTGAGGCAGGAGGAGGGATGTGATCAGATCCCATTGTGCACAGCATCCACCAGACAACGCCAGCAGCGGGAGAAGCGATTCCTCATCCTCCCTGCCCCTCCAAACTCTGGATCAGCCCTCGCTGTCCCCCGCCCCACCTGCAGCAGCCGGGATGTCACCTCTGAAATGGTTCTTGGGTTGTGGACTCCCATCCTTAGAAGTATCCAAGGCCAAGCTGGACGGGGCTTGGAGCAGCCTGGGATAGTGGAGGGTGTCCCTGCCCATGGCAGGAGGTTGGAACTGGCTAACTTTAGGTCCCTTCCGAGCCATTCCGTTCCATGAGTCCCTGATTCCGTGATTAGGCTGTGTGCAGACAGAGCTGAGGCCTGTGCAGCCCCGGGGTGTGCCGGGCGTGCACGCCCGGGGTTCTTTCTCACGAGATGGTGCAAGAGCCGGGGGGGAACTGGTTAAGCAGCGTGAGCTGCTGGGGCTTGGCAGGGCAGGATGTCACCGGGAAGCCGGCATGTTTTATTAAACACGCTATCAAAGTGGGCTAAAGTCTCTTATTAATGTCCACAAATTTTGCCACTTCCAAATAGTTTCCACCTACATGTTCCTCCCACTGCTGCACTGGGTGCTGGCAAACATCTCTGCTCAAAGAGGGGAATGGCTTTCATTTGAATAGTCCTCGGGCGAGTTTCGCTGAGCGATGCCAGCGTCATTCCCGCAGCTCTCACGTGCCCGGCAGCGCTCCAGGGTCATGCCGGAGGGAGGGCACAGAGACAACAGCTCTTGCTGTGTTTTCCCAGTGCTTTATCCAGGCAGAGCCCATGGCAGCCTAAACCAATGCAATTAAGCAGCGATGGATGCACATATTTGCAATATGAAATCTCGACTCCTGACTCGTGACGGTTCTTGACGGTTCCACGGCAGCGAGCACGGCCAGCTGTGCTATTGAGAGTCACACAGAGCCGAAACCACCCGGCTTCACACCAAATTGGGCTTTTGCAACTCCCAGAGGGCCGAGGCAGAGCTCTGGTGGGTGTCAAACCGCTCCTCAGACCCTGCGCTGTGAGGTCGCACAGTGTCCCCTGGGACCCGGCCTTGGGCTCCCCTGCGCCTTCCTTGCACGCTGCGGTGGGAATTGGGACGTGCAGCTCTCCTGGGAGCTCCTGGCTGGCCGCATCCCACACTCACCACACTGCAGGACCACAGACCCCTTGGGGATGGAGGTGCTGTCCCCGCCGGCTGACCGCACCCTGCTGCCCACGCGGTGCCTCCGCTCCATGCGGAGCCGGCGGGCTCGGGAGCGGAGCCGTCACGTTTGCTGAGCACAGGAGAGAACCCCGCTGCCCAGCTCGCTCAGAGACAGCCTGGCTCCCACAGGAGCTTCTCCTTGAGCAGAAAGCACGGGGTGTTCCTGCCGGAGGCGCGGGGCTGAGGATGCCGAGGGCTGAGCGCATCCCGCCCGGCACCGCGCCCGCGTCCAGCCTCGGCAGGGCTGAGCTTTCACCTCCGGTGCCAGTAACCCGAGCCGGGATTGCTGGAAATGGGAGAGAGGGAGAGTCAGCGATTTGATTACAGGCCACAGGCACATGCCTGGCCTTCATGGATATATTAAGTAAGAGACATTTTAAAACAAAACCACCCTCAGTAACCTTATCGTAAGCTCGAATCCACAACCCATCTGTTAACTCCCGGCGCTGCCCACATAGGCTTCCATCAGAGAGCAGTGCCAGGGATTTTTGGAACGTTTTCCCCCAAATCCCTGCGGTCGGAAGGGGACAGTCCCGGGGAAGGGGCAGATCCTGAGTCTCGGATTCCCAGCCCACCCCCAAGCCAGCCCCCAAACTCTCACCTTCTCGTGCCTCTGTAAATAACTGCAAATCCCCTTGGACACGAGCTGTCGCAGTCCTGTGACTCCCAGCCCTGCTGGAGGAGCGCTCAGGAGAGCTGCTGCTCCACGGACGGCTTGAGGGAATCCAGCCTTTTTAAACATTTTGTTACCAAATCGTATGGTGTACAGGAGCCCTCCAAGTAGAAATAATTCAGCAAACACAAGCGAGAAGGCGAATTGATGATTGCATCAGCCCTTGCTTATGAAAACTGATCCCCAGGAAAATGTAACTCAACTCTCGAGCAATCTCACTTGATGCCCAAGAATGTAATAACTTCATTTGGATCCTCTTTTTAGGGGGACTCCTAAATCCTTGGCAACATCCCTTAAGGTCATGAGCAAATCCTGATATGGAGAATTGTTTGGCAAGCACGAGAACAGTAAAAGGGCTAAATAATTGGGGATTACCTCTGACCCTGATTTGTGGCTCACCACCCACTGCAGGAATGTACCGAATATCTGAAGGAGCATGCAGGAGTCAGACAATCCACGAGCATGAAGCTGTCCACGTACTCTTGGAGCCTGAACTTCAAATGCAGAGCAGGTTGGCCCCAAACCTCATTTTTCATTAGCAAAAGGCTGCAGCAAGCTCTAATTATTTCTGTTGCCTTGGACAAAGGGTCAGTGATGGGACAGATGAAAAATTGTCTGTGTTTTTTCACTCTTTGTTTGGAAAATAACAGCTTGGGTCTTGGGGGCACGGAGAGAACGAACTGTCTGCTCCAAGGCTCGTTACTGAGGCTGGTTACAGTCCCCTGAGCTGCAGAAGGGGACAAACACATCACCCCCGAGCCTCCTGATGGTTATTGCTGAATTTCTTCAGTGCCTGTAGGAAAAACCAGCTCTGCTGTGAGAGGCCAGAGCTCGGAGCTGTGATCCTGTGGTACTCAGAGCGCCATGCTCAGTCCCAAGCCCTCTCCTTCACAGTGTGCCGGGGCTGCAGCACCACAGAGACCCTCAAGATCAATGGGCAGGTCCTGCCCATGGCAGGGGGCTGGAATGAGTTGTCTGTAAGGTCCCTGCCTACCCAAACCACTCTGGGATTCCATGATCCTGGCCACAATCACCAGGTTTGCAGGCTCGGATGTCACACACAAAGAAGACCATGTTGAGTGGGACAACCCAAACATCTGTTTTGTGGAAGCCCCATGTCACTGGTACAGTGCCGTGGTGTTCGCACTGGAGATGCTGCTGGGAGCTCGTAGAGGAGATTTTGGGGTTTTATAGACCTTACATTTATGGCTAGCATCTTTCTGAGACTCTGACTTCCCTTGGGATTCTTCCTCCTAACAACAGACACCTTCAGATGGGGGTGAGCCTTGAACAGCCTGTCTCCATCGCCCATATAAAACCTCCCTGTGCTCTCTTGTAACACCTCCTGCCCTCGGATTCCTCCTGAGGTGGAGCAGCCTGGGCTCTGCAGGCAACAGCAACAGCTCAGCACTGGAGCTCTGCTGTTCCCTTATCTTGGTAAATGCACCTTTTATCAGCTGAGCCTGCCTCTACTTGCTCAGCACTCAGCAGGGAAGTGACCACGGCCCTTCAGGAGAGCTCTGCCTTGGCAGGTACACACAAACCATTATCATCACTTGGCATTGTGCAACTGCTGGCGTCCACGGGCTGGCACAGGCATGGCATGTCATGGAATGGTCTGGGTTGGAGGGGACATTAAAGTTATCATCACTCCACCCCCTGCCATGCACAGGGACACCTTCCACTAGACCAGGTTGCTCCATGCAACACTTGCAGGGATGGGGCAGCCACAGCNTTGGGTCAGAAGGGACCTTAAAGCTACCATCTACTTCCACCCCCTGTTATGGGCAGGGTGGGATGGGGTCCTGCCATCCCAAACCTGCCCTGCAGCACTGCCATTTCCCCAGAGCCACATTTGAGCAACTCTCACTTATTTTATTTTTTTTTCCCCACATTTCCAAAGTTCCGTGCCCGCAGGTTTCTCCGGGTCCGTGTTTGTGCCTGTGTCGCTTTTGGGGTGTTTTGGGGTTTTGTTTTCCCCCGATCTC
>VZRF01009815.1:370301-392449 GCA_013396875.1 Vireo altiloquus
AGCCCGCGCGGCGCGGGCGCGGCATGAGCAGCAGCAGCAGCGGCAGCGGCACCGGCAGCGGCACCGGCAGCGCCCGCAGCCCCTGAGCGCCCCGCGCCCCCCGCCATGGAGCGCATCCCCAGCGCGCAGCCCCCGCCCGGCTGCCTGGGCAAGCTGCCCGCCCTGGAGAGCGGAGACCTGCCGGGGTAAGCGGGGCTTCGGGGGCTCGGGGGGCCCGTGGGGAGCGGCCCCGCCGGCTCCGGGACGGGGGTAACGCGCTGCTTCTCCTTTCGCCCGTGCAGGCTGGACTTCGCGCACATGTACCAGGTGTACAAGCCCCGGAGGGGCTTAAAGAGGAGCGAGGACAACAAGGTAAATGGGGGGTGACGGGGTAAAATGAGGGGCGATAAGGTGGACTGGGGGTCAGTGGGGTAATTTGGGGGTTAACGGGGTAAATCGGGCGGTGCGTGCCCGGCAGGGGCCGTGACAGCGCTCCCGGGACGGGAGGAGCAGCGGGAGCGGGGCCGTGCGGGCTGTGCCCCCGCTGACCCGCTGCCCCCGGCCCGCAGGAGACCTACAAGCTGCCGCACCGGCTGATCGAGAAGAAGAGGCGCGACAGGATCAACGAGTGCATCGCGCAGCTCAAGGACCTGCTGCCCGAGCACCTCAAGCTCACGGTAGGTGCGAGCGGCGGGCGGAGGGACGGGACAGGACAGCGGCTCTCTGCTGCCGCTTCACCGCGGATTTGGGGTGGGTTTTTTTTGGTTTTTTGGTTTTTTTTTTTTTTGCTCCGCGCATCCCAAACTTCCCCGGGAGCTGTGGGTCGCTGCGGGAGCTGCCCGCCGGTTCCCCCTCCTCCGCTGCCGGGCGAGAGCAGCCCCCGGCCGGGCTCCCCCGGGCTCAGGTCACGGTGCCAGCAGGGGCAGCAGAAGCGATAAATAAAAGGCTTTCTCCGGGCTATGCGGCTGGTCCGAAAGTACCCACAGGGTTCCGTGAGAGCCTTTTCAGGAGCCTGCTTTTTAACTTATTTCCCTGGAGTGTTGTCGGTGGTAGTCCTGCCTGCTCGGGATCTCACCGTGCCCGTCCTCCCGCGGCTCCTGGGAGGGCACTGGCAGCCCCGCGGGGCTCCTGCCTGCGTGGCCGAGCCTGCGGCGGGTGCCAACCTGTCCCTGTGCTCCCAGACTCTAGGTCACCTGGAGAAGGCTGTGGTTCTGGAGCTCACCTTGAAGCACGTGAAGGCACTGACCAATCTCATCGAGCAGCAGCAGCAGAAGATCATCGCTTTGCAGAACGGTTTGCAGGCGGGTGAGTGTTCAGTCGGCAGGGTGAGAAGCTGTGTGTGTGATGGACTTTCCCTGGGGAGCCTGTGAAATGCGGTTGTGACACCTTGTTCCTGAGAAGGGAGGAGACAGGAATTCTGGCCTTTCATGCTGTTACTTTCTCAGGCTTTGCTTATGAGCTTTTGCAAAAAAAGATGCATTGCTCAAGGTGGACAATGCAGAGTGCCCTGGGGGTTGTTTGAAATTAAATTGAGTTTTAGGTAGTTTTAGTTACAGCCCAGGTTTGCTGTGAGGTTCTCTCTAAAGCCATTCAACTCTTCCCATTTGTATTTGGGAGCTTTAGATAACCCAGTCGGGTTATTTGATTGTTTTGCTCTGGAATTAGATAGAAATCTGCTTTCTACACACACCTTTTTAAGTTTCTTTATAGGCAAGCTGGCCTGTGCTCTGCAGGCGGAGGGGACCTGGTGCTTCAGCTTATCAGCCTTAGATGCACTTCCTCCTGCTGTTTTCACATGTGGCACTCACGTGAATCTGATACAGTAAACCCAAATTTTTCGGAGGTGCTGTCCCTGCCCCAGCAGCCACAGGGAGTGCAGTGGAGCTGCTGGAGCTGTGGAGTCCCCCGGGGCTGGCAGAGCTGCCTGCAGGGCCGGGAGCTCCCTGCCCGGAGGTGCAGGCTGAGGTGCACCCTGCCTTCCCCAGGGGGTTTCCTGGAGAAGCCACAGCTTGACTCACTCCCCTGCTCTGCATTACGGTACCTGTTGAAGGTGGATTATATAGTAAATAACAAAAAATAAGTTAGAAGTTGTTACGTAAAAGTGGACAGGTAGATGTTGCAATGAAAATATCCATTTCTGCAGAAATCTGGGGATTTCTGTTCATAGAGCCCAGGTTGGCCATCGCTTTCCCCTCTGGCTGTGCTGTAACCCAAGTCCAACCTCGCCTCCGATGCGCCTCGGAGATGGAAGTGGAACTATTTAGCATGTTGTTAATTTTTAATTTCTTTCTGTTAATGTTTCCTTAGGTGACCTGTCATCGAGAAACCTTGATTCCAGCCAGGAAATGTTTCGATCCGGTTTCCAGATGTGTGCCAAGGAAATGCTGCAATACCTGGCAAAGCACGAGAACGGCAAGGAGCTGAAGTCGTCGCAGCTGGTCAGCCACCTGCACCGGATGGCCAGCGAGGTGCTGCAGGGCGGGGCTGCCCGCAAGGCCGGGGACATCCCTCCCAAAATGGTGGACTTGAAAGAGAAGCCGGCGCCCCTGGGCACGGCGGGCGAGGGCCACGGGAAGAACTGCGTGCCCGTGATCCAGCGGACATTCGCTCACTCCAGCGGGGAGCAGAGCGGCAGCGACACGGACACGGACAGCGGGTACGGGGGAGAGCTGGAGAAAAGTGACTCCAAATCGGAACAGCCCTATTTCAAAAAGGATACCGACCTCAAGTACGCTGTCCAGGAGAGAATAAGCTCCATTAAGCAAGAGACTGAGGACCCGCCGGCCAAAAGGAGCAGGCTGGAGTCGCCGCAGGACGAGGGCCCTTTTGGCAGTGACATGATGGGCTCTTCCAGCAGCTTCCTGGGCCCCCACGCCCACCAGCCTCCCCTGTGCCTGCCTTTCTACCTGATCCCGCCATCTGCCACCGCCTACCTGCCCATGCTGGAGAAGTGCTGGTACCCGGCCTCGGTGCCCGTGTTGTACCCCAGCCTCCCGGCCTCTGCCGCAGCGCTCACGGGCTTCATGAACCCCGACAAAATCTCCCCCCCTCTGCTGATGCCCCAGAGACTCCCTTCTCCTGTACCGGCCCATTCCCCCATCGACTCCTCGGCTCTGCTTCAAGCTTTGAAGCAGATTCCTCCTTTGAACTTGGAAACCAAAGACTGAGCACAGTGTGACTGGTTTTTCTCTTTTTTTTCGTTTTTTTTGTTGTTTTTTTTTCGTTTGAGAGACTGTTTCACTTTTATATACCGGCTGGACTGAGGTGCGGGGACGAGGTTCACTGCGCGTAGGAAGCTAAATCCCCTTTTCTCTGTCTCATCAGGTAGCTTGGAGAAGGATGAAGGATGTGCCCAGTTTAGCAATTCATAACTACTTCCAAAAGATTAAAGAAGGGTTTTGTGCTTTACCCCTTCCCTTCTTCCCTCTCCACATCTACAGAGCGACAGTTGACTCGGTCAGCTGCGAATCTATTGCAAAGCTGTGAAGAAATATTCCATGGGGCAGACTTGGTTCGAGGGTCTGCGAATATAAAATACATGAATATAAAACACGGTACTTCCCTGAGTGGCTCTGAAGGCAAAGGCCCCACTGGCATGTCCGAGCTGGACTGGTGTCCGAGTGACCCCGAGTGTGGTGTGGTGGTGGTGGCAATGCCACTGTGAGCACAGGAGGAGCAGGGCAGTGGTCACTGTAGGGTGGTGGTGGGGGCAATGCCACCAGGAGGCCAGGAGGAGCAGGGCAGTGGTCACTGAAGGGGCAGCAATGTCACCAGGAGGAGCAGGGCAGGGCAGTGATCACTGTAGGGTGGTGGTGGCAATGCCACCAGGAGTCCAGGAGGAGCAGGGCAGTGGTCACTGTAGGGTGGTGGTGGTGGCAATGCCACCAGGAGTCCAGGAGGAGCAGGGCAATGGTCACTGCAGGGTGGTGGTGGTGGCAATGCCACTGTGAGCACAGGAGGAGCAGGGCAGTGGTCACTGTAGGGTGGTGGTGGCAATGCCACCAGGAGTCCAGGAGGAGCAGGGCAGTGGTCACTGCAGGGTGGTGGTGGTGGCAATGCCACCAGGAGTCCAGGAGGAGCGGGGCAGTGGTCACTGCCTGGTGACACAGGGTCAGGCAGACCTAAGACGGGTTTCTCTCCACACCTTTGCTGATACATAGATATTTTTTAAGAAATAAAAGGTAGCTGCTGCTTGGAGCTTTCCATGGCGTACATCTAATAAATAAATTAACCTGCGCCCTTCCTGTAACTTGAGCTGCTCCGCTGGGCCGGGTCGGGAGGAGCTGTCCCTGGGATCGCTTTGCTGGAGGCGCTGGCTCCAGCCTCTCCCGCTGCTGCTGCTGCTGCTGCTGCCCGGTCCCACCGCGTCCCTCGGGAATCACCGCGGATCTCCGGCCCGCTGCTCCCGGCCGGGCGGGTCGGGAGCTCCTTGCCAGAGGGAGCAGTTCAGCCGGAGCCGGCAGCGCCATCCCTGCTGAACGTGCCCCTGACAGTGCCTTTGGAAAATGAACAGGCTGGGGTTTTCAAAGGTGGGTGATCCCGGCAGCGTTTGAGCATCTGGATTCCTCAGTCTCCTTGGCAAACCCCGGCCCCCCAAATCCCCGTGCTGCGGAGAGAGGGCAAGGGTGGTGACACCTGTCCTGTAAACTGCGAGGGGCTTCCTCCGCAGAGGAACATCATCTTCGCTTTAGCTGTTTTTAAATTAAAAACCCCCAAATTTCACTGCAAAAGGCAGTGCTCTTTGGAGGTTTTTTCTTACTGGTTTTGAGAACTGGTGACCAGAACCCCTGTCTGGATCCTCATGTTGCCCTCCCGTTGCACCAGCTGTTGAGATGCACTATGCTTGATTGCAGATTGTGTTCTAACGTTTTTTTTTGTTGTTGGTTTTTTGGGATTTTTTTGGTATACAGTTGTTGCCTTTATTTGTAAAATCCTGTCATAAATATATATATATATTATATAAATATATTAAAAGTTAAAATGTTTCAGATGTCTATTATTTGTATAACTACTTGAGCATAAAGAAGTGAGAAATATGAATGTATTCTTGTTTCTGGGTTGTCTTTTTTTTTTGAAGAGAAGAATATTCCGTTTTTCTCTCGGGAGAGGTACAGTGTTTATATTTTGGAGCCGCCTTCAAGGTGGGATATTGTACATATTTTTATCTTGAGTAAATGTTAAGTAGTTGTTTAAAAATGCTTAATAAAATAATTCTTTTCCTGTGGAAGATAAGGGTTTGCCTCCTGTGCTTTGAAATGTGTGAGCAGGGTCATTCCACGTGGTCTGGTCCAGCAGGGGATGAGCAGAGGATGGCACAGAGGGGAGCAGGAATTTGGGATGCAGGGACAAGTGGGGTTGCAGGTTTCAGGGGTAAGCGGGGATCTCGGGGTGCAGGGAGGATGAGGGATCTCGGGGTGCAGGGGGGAGCAGGGATCTCGGGGTGCAGGGAGGATGAGGGATCTCGGGGTGCAGGGGGAGCAGGGATCTCAGGGTGCAGGGAGGATAAAGGATCTCGGGGTGCAGGGGGAGCAGGGCTCTCCTTGCTCCCCCCAGAGCTCCTCTGCCGTCAGTGCCTGAAGGAGCTCAGGGTCCCATTACCCCTGTCACCAGGGATATTTATTTAACTCCCTTGGCACCTTCAGGGCTTTTTTCCTTCCAGACTCGAGGGAGGTGCCAGGAGAGCCTGGCTGGCCTTCCTGCTCTCTCCTGATGTCACGTTGTGCTCCCTGTGTCTGGCACTTGGCTCCTGGGCCCCAAGCTCTGGGGAGGAGGCAGCCCCTCACCCCGGAGGATGTGGCATCTCCACAGCCTTCGCCCAGTTCCTGGAGGAAAATGCACTTGTTGCAAACTGGTTTTGCTTTGCCAGTGCCCTTGACCTGCGTCAGAGCCGCCCCAGGGATGCCAGGGATGGTGCCCACCGGGTCCTTGAGGCTGAGGGGGGCAAGGGCCAGGTCCTGCCTTTGCTGGGAGTGATCCCTGCCACCTCCACGTGTCCCAGGTGTCCCTGATTTGGGACTTCCAGCTGGCGCTGTGGGTGGTGGAGCAGCCTGGTGCCTCTGCTCCTGGTGCTGCAAAATGAGCCAGAGGATATTCATCCCACCACGGGCTCCCTCCCAGCCTGTCCAGCAGCAATGCTGCTTTCTGGCCTCCACATGGAATAACAACGACCCCAAACCTCTCCCAAAGGCAAAAGAGGGGTGAAGCTCAGGGATGGGTGGGAGGACTCAGTTTCCCAGTGTGGTGCCTGTGTATGGATGGGGCATGGGCACTTCTCAGGGCATATTTCAGATTTTCACTGTGCTGATGAATCACAAAACGTGGGGAGTGGTTTAAGTGTCCAACAGGGCCAGCACTGCTCCGTCCTGGGCTGAGCATCTCCAGGACCCCACATGGACAGGCCGATGCTTCTGTTAGACTGTGGTTAGAGCTAAAGAAACCTTAGCTCAAGTAATGCTAGAAAAAAATGCTGCTTGGTTTAATGTGTTTGGGGCCTCCACACGTCTCAGTGTTCATGTTATGTTTGCTTTAATTAGGGCTAAATATTGATCTCACTGAAGCCGACTGTAACAACCCCATTTGGGGACAGCAGTTGGTGCTCAGTGGTGTCTCCAGCCTTGGGATCCTCTGGATTTCTGGCTCCTTTCCATGGCTCTTGCTCCCCTTTGGTCTCCATATTCTGACCCCCCTTGTCCAATGGTGGGATGACTTGCAGGAGTTCCAGATCCTCAGTCATGGAGGAAAAAAAACTGAAAAAAAGAAATAAATAAAGTGTGAGAGAGAACATTTATTCAGGAAGCAAAAGATAATTACAGGTCAGGATTTTCTCTGCCACCCTGGCCCGGTGCCAGCGGGACTGGTGAGTTCTGGGGGGCACCTGTGGGGGCACCGGGTGGGGATGCTGCCCACGACCCCAGCCCCTCCCTGCCCTGCCAGAGCAGCATCTCCGTGTGCTCCAGCCCGGGAGGAGCAGGGAGGGATGGAGGGACGGAGGGACAGAGGGATGGAGGGATGGAGGGATGGAGGGACAGAGGGATGGAGGGATGGAGGGATGGAGGGATGGAGGGATGGAGGGATGGAGGGACAGAGGGATGGAGGGATGGAGGGACGACCCCCGGCACGGCGCCAGCCCGGGACAGCCCGTGCCGCCCGCCCCGCCGGGGTGTGCTGAGTTCCCGGGACTTGTTTTCATGGTCTCACCCAGCTCTGACCTGCCTCAAATGTTGACACAATGTCACGTTTCCGACTGCAGTCTTTCATGTGCAGCCGGAGGCTAAATACGGCTGCTGGTTCCTGGAAAAAGACGTGCCTGGCACCCTTTCAGCAGAAACCCGATCCCCATGCAGGCTTGGCACAACAGCTGAATAACACGGCAATAACTCTTTCAGCAGCATTTCAACCCATAAATAGGGCTTCCCGAGCGACTCCTTGAAGTCAGACAAGGAGGATACAATGATTTTTAGCGAAAAAAAATTTTAAAAGTTACTGTGTGCGAAGAGTGGGTGCGAGGGGCAGCGGGGTCAGGCGGATCACAGGGTGTCCTGGAGGTGCTGAGTGAGGTTTGCCGAGCAGGAGCACAGGATTGCCTCAAAAGGAAAGAAATGCTCCTGAATTTTTTAATGTCTCAGTCCTGTTTCACACCAGCCCTGTGGAGGCACAGGGAGAGCCTTCCTGAGAGCCAGGGCCTTTCCTAACCCCGGTGAGGACACACAGACACATAATTTTAGCTTTTCACCACCTGTTTGGAAAGCTCCTGTAGCCGAGCGCTGTGGGACTGGATGGTTTTTACAGGCATGTACCCCGGGAGCTGCTTATTTGCATTATGCATGGACCAGGGCCTAAAATAATCTGCAGTGACGCACATTTTTTTGCTGTGATTTTTCCCCCCCTCCCCTTTTCCAGGACTCCATTTCTCTGAATGTGCGGTGACTCTGGAGGACCCCGCGCGGTTCCCCAGCCCGGGGGCTGCCGGGGCCCTGACCCAGACGTCCTCCCGAGCCGGGGGGAGCTCCCTGTCCCCGGCCCTGACACACGGAGGGAGAAGTGCCCTTGTGCTCCGCCTTGGCTTTCATCTGCAGAGCGTGTAGCTGCAAGTGCGGCGTGTTTACAAATGCAGGCATTGCAAGATCCCTTGAACTGTGTCCTAGTACAAAAGAGGCTTTGAAACGAGAAACACGTTGTCATGGCATGTTCCAGGCCAGCAGCACCAGACTGAACCAGATAATTGCTGTTTCTGCTTCAGCGTGGAAAAAGCAGCAGGTCTTGAGCAAGCCTTTTCTTCCCCTTAGACATTTTGTGAGATGCTCGGGATGGAAGCAGAGGGTTGGGAATGCGCGGGCAGCGGGGGCAGGGGCAGGATGATCTCCCCAGGCACTGCTGGGCTCAGCCCGTGTAACCATAGCCCGCTGGTGACACCGACCCTCGCTATGTGACACGGGGTGTCCGTGTTTTGTAACCCTGGCGTGCTGCCGCAGCCAGAGATGTGCCTCTCTCTGCTCCCTCGTGTTCCAGACCTTTCCCACTGCCCTTCTCCGGGCGCTTCACGGCACTTGAGGACTCTGCCGACGTCTCTCAGTGCTGGCGAGGGCTGCCCTGGGCACAGCACCTCTGCACTGGGAGCACTGGGCATGGCTGAGGGGGTCCCACGCTTCTGGGGCACCGCTGTGCTGGGGTGTAAGAAATGGAGGATAATGTTTCTACCTATTTCAGAATAATTTATTTCTTAGGCATTTGCCTTTCTCCCAGGTGTGTTTCTGCCCCAGGCACATCACTCCGTGGAGTCAGTTATTGCCATCACATCCAGTGCCTTTGGAAATGGCCAAACGGGAAAGCTCTGCCTGGGAAGGGTTTTTTGCCACATGTGCCTCGTTAAAAACTGCGAATGGAGCAGGCTGGGTAACACCACACAGCTGAGGGAAACGGGAATGCCTGGAAATAAAAGGCAGATCCTTTGGTGCCCTTGGGATAGTGGGAGCTGGCTGGGCTCTGTCCTGGGCTGGTTTCTCCTGGCATCCAACTCTTTACACCCCTGCAGAGGCAGGCCAGGCTAAGGCAGGTGGGTGTTTGCTGTGGGATGGACCCTTGGTCATCTCAGCCCTGCCCATGTCCATGAGTGTCCATCTGCAGGGATGCTGATGGGAAAGGGCTGGGTTGGCCTTGGCTTATACCCAGTGCTCCATTTTATCTCCTCTCTGACCTCTGCTCTTTATTCCAGTACCCAGGATGGACTTCCATGCTGCTGTTTTCCAAACACCAGCTCAGCCCAAGGAGCAACAGCCACGGTCTGTGTGGCTGCCAGAGCTGTCGCACAAGAGGAATAATTAGTTTCTCTCTGCAACGCAGCTTTATCCTTCCCTCGGCCCATGGTGCTGCTGGAAGTACAGCAGCATTCCCTCCTCTGTGCAGCTCTCTGGTCGTCTCTGTGCAGTGACAGCGAGAGAAAAGGCCGAGATCTATCCTGCTTTGAAAGGACTGATGAATATGCAAACTATTAGGGCTGAAATATTGCTTATCTGCGTCACGGGGTGTGCATGGAGCTCGTGTTTGTGCTGCTGCCTGAGGATGTGTACACCACCAGTGTGCAGCTGAGCAGCTTAGGGAAGATTTAACTCTTATTTCTATTCTTGACACTGAATCATTAATAAGGTTATGGCCATGCTGGGGGCCTTTCCCAGTGCCCTCCTCCTGCTGTGGCAGGGCCTGGGGACCTGCTGGTGGGGTTTGACTGCAGCTATTGATCGGGGTAAAGCTCCATCCCCAGTGGAAGCAGTTGCAGATGATTATCTCATGGTATTAGTGCGTGTATTGTGAAATTGGTGTGATTTGAGATGAAATGTGACCTATGGGCATAGGCAACATGTTCTGATGTATTCAGAAATGCTGGGGCTGATGAGCAAGTACCACACTGATTAAACCCCAGCTCGCTCTGCTCCCATTGAAATCAGTGGGAGGTCTGTCATTGCCTTCCGTGAGTGCTGGACTGGATCCAGACTGCCCTTTATGGGATACATTATTGCACAGGGAGTGGGATTCCTCTCTCTCACTGATCTCTGCTGCTTAGATGTTTGCCTTAGAGCTGGCTGGGACATGAAGCACCCAGCCTGGTTTTGGTGTCACCCCAGGGAGGAGATGGGTAGTGTTTGCTCCCGAAGGTTGGCCAGGGCTGGGGTGCTGCTCTGGGGCTGCAGTGAAATGTGAGGGGCTGGGCAGCCTCCCATGATCTCCTGGTGCTGTGGGGACACAGGAGGCAGGGTTCTCATCACCATTGCCTGTACCAAGTGTTTGACCGACCAGTGCTGTAGTCCTGGCTCAGGAAAGAAAAAGCTCAATCTCTCCCCAGGAGCCGCAGAGGGGCCCTGGCTCTGCACACGCCGCTCAGGAGGTGGCTGCGGAGGGGTTTTCTCAGGTTCTTGATTTCAGACAAACGTTTGACCTCAAAGAGGTGCTGGCTGCTCCGGGGCTGAATTCCCCTGTGGTGTGGGAGGCTGCTCGGAGCACCTCTCATGGCCCATCCCAGCCCCACCACCCCGGCCCCTGGCCGAGCCTTTGGGTGGAGGATGACTCAGGGCCCCGTGGAGGGAGGGGGTGGCAGTGACCCCCCCAGTGCTGCTGGGGAACTGAAGCAATCTGTTTATCATGGAAAAACTGCTCTTTGCAGCAATTCAAATGGAAACTTCCCAGAATGAGTGTTACAGAGCTTTCCCCTTGAATCACCGGCCCTCCCAAGAGCTGCTTTCTAAGACGATGCCCTCGGGAAAGCTGTCACCGACCCTGCCGTGCGTGGCAGCTCCCTCCCGGCAGCACAGCCGCACTCGATCCCTCCTGGGCCCGTTCCCGTGGGAGCAGTGCCTTTCCCCAGGGGGAACAGCGATGGCACCCCCAGCACAGAGGTGCCGGAAGGCTCTGGGGTGATGGCACCTCCCAGCCTCGGCACCAGCTCGGGGTGCAGGCTCCCACTGCAGCACCGCTGCCCTCTCGCCGGGCCGATTGCCTGTTTTCCCTTCTCTCTGGCTGCCCATCACCCTTTCCATGGCTGAAATGAGTGTCCAAAGGTCACGGGGATTTCAGCCGCCGCTCGGAGCTCACGCAGCCGAGTGAATAAGGAGTGAGCGTGTGACGCCTGACTCGCTCTGCATCCCGTGCTGCCGTGGCGAGCCCTGCGCTGCCGGGGGCACGGAGCCCGTGCGGTGCCCGCACTCGGCTCGGCAGGGATGCAGCGGGCAGCGGGCAGGGCAGCGGGCAGGGCAGCGGGCACACCGCCTCCGCCTCGGGGCGTTTCCGGGCCAGCGTAACCACGGCTGTGTGTAAGCCCTGAGCTGTCAGCCTGGCAGATTGGGCAAAGATAGGAACGGGCTGCGTGTCGCAAGGGGCGGGAGGCCACCGAGCCAGGCAATGGGCAGGTTACGGTGATGCCACTGCCACCCTCGGAGCGAAGCTGCTGGGGATTTTTATACATTTATTCCTGTCAGCCCCGCGGTGCTTGTCCCCATAGTAACAGAGCAGGCTGGCACTGCAGCGCTCGGTGACATCCCTGGTCCCCAGGGAGAAGCCGAGGACCTGCGCGGTCCGTATCCCCAACTCCGCGGCGGTGCACAGAGCCCGGGGACAGCTTTCCTGCGCTGCAGAGCCCGGCGGGGTTTCACTGCCTCTCCGCAGCCCCGGGAAAGCAAAGAATTGTTGGCCAAGAGAGGGGCAGGTGTGGGGCTGGGCCAGGAGCTCGCTGGGGTGAGGGCTGGCTGGTGGCGGGTCCTTGTCCCCAGCAGCATCTGCTGTGCAGGGCCAGGCTGTGCCCACGTGTGAGGAGCACGGGCCCGGCTGCTGTGCGCGGCTCGGGCAGGAACCACACAG
Source organism: Vireo altiloquus (assembly GCA_013396875.1). Lineage (NCBI taxonomy): Eukaryota > Metazoa > Chordata > Aves > Passeriformes > Vireonidae > Vireo > Vireo altiloquus. The sequence goes on from VZRF01009815.1 coordinate 382,125, forward strand.
GGGTTTTCCGGGCTCCACCGAGCACCTGGGCACTTGAGGTCAGGAGGCATCTGCAGCACGAGCTTTTTGAACCCAGCAGCGAGGCAAAGGTGTTTTTAAGGAGACCGGCAAGGCAGAGATCTCTGTTCAGATCCCGGAGCCGCTCGGAAGATGAGTCAAAGGATTCCTGAAACAATTAGAGCTGTGAGGTGCAGCAGCAACAGCACATCCACCGTCAGCAGCTCTGCCAGGCGCCCTCGGCCAGCTGTTCGTGCTTTCCCTTTAATAAGGCATATTAGGCAATTTCCCATTTAAAAATGTTTATGGGAATATATAAATATTCACTTATACAGAACTTGCCTGGCCCTTTGTGTGCAGAGCGGTGGCAAGAGTGACTTGAATTGTTATAAATCTATCAAAAAGGCTTGAGATGGAGCCTTCAGCATGGTGAGATGGATGTCTCAGAACCCCCTGGGGACTGAGTCCTCCAGGTGCCAGGATGGGACAGCTCACTCCGTGGGACAAAGTGCCCCACCGAGCAGGACGAGGCCACCACAGGACTGCGTCACGTCCCTTGGTGCCCGGCCACAGGCAGCGTGGGCAGGGTTTTCCCTCGTGTGATTTCCTGATGGCCGCAGGAAGAGCTTGCACAGACCCGATCTGGATTTAATCAAAGGAATTTTTTTTTGCATTTGCTGTCTTATGTGCTGACCACCAAACCACATCCTTCGAGCCTGAGCCCAGCACAGTGAAACAAAAACTAGCAAAAACTAGGCCAGGGCTTTTTGCTATATATTTTTTTCTTTCTTTCTTTTCCTTTAGTGTATCAGTTGGGTGCAAAGCTGGCACAAGCCTCTCCTCCACCCCCTCTGCTCCTACACAACCCCTTCCCAGGGCAGCCTGGCATTTCCACCACCCCTGAGCCAGACACTTGTAGCTTCACGTGCAACCTGGGAACTATCCAGATTATGTGCTGAGCACAGTGTCGGGGGGAGCAAATCTAGAGGAATAATGAGTAATGACGTGCTGGCAGACCACGTCGGGACCTAATAAGGCACAAGGTGGGGACTGTCCTTGGCTCTCACTCGATGCTTTAGGCAGATGAGTGTGGTGCAACCTGAGTGGGTCAGAGCAAACCAGAGGGGCCCTGGTGAGCCCCTGGTGCTGGTGGGAGCAGTGGCTGTGGTGTGACACCGTCCCTGGCAGCATCCCACAGCATCCACTTGTGAGGTGCCTGCGTAGGGAAGTTCTCACGTTTACAGAACAGAGAGCAGCTTTATTGTTGTATTTTGCAAACCAAAACCAGCCGGGAGTTTCTGAAGCGTCTGCCATCCCCGCAGAGAGCTGTTTAGTCATGCCTGGTGTGTGTGCATGTGAGACAGTGAGGGGAGGGAGGCTCGAGGACTTTGCAAAGATTAAAGATTTATGCTGACCCTTGAATCTGATCCAAGGCTACTAATCTGCCCTGATCCTATCATCTGCTCAGGGTGGATCTATTTCACTTTCCTTTATGGTACTCCTGACTCATTCCACTCCCACTCCAGGCCAGTCCAGTGGGAATGGGAAGCACTACCACATATTTGTTTGGGTTTGCATTTAAAGCTCTGGACCTGTAGTGGGTGCAGCTCATAAAGGAAACCAGTGTGGATAAGATATGGGTGAGCTGAATGCTTGGAAACCACTCCCAAACACAAGCTGAAGTGGTTTGAAATCAAGGTGGAGCGATGTACCGAAGGCACAATACTTGGCAGCTACACCCAGCGTGTGAGAAAGGCATTTAAATCCAAGGTGGTGAGGTAGGCAGGGCATCCCGCGTGCTTCCGACGTGCCCTGCAGGGTCTGCAGTGCCAGCTGTAACCTCCCCAGCAGGGAGCTGGGTACCCACCCCTCCATCTGCCCACCTGCCCTCTCTGGCCCTGTGCTTTGCATCCCTGTGAATCTCTCTGTGGGCCTGCAGGAAGCTGTGCCAGGGGTTCTGCTCATGCCGTGGCACTGCTTTGCCTGGAAAGGGCTTGTCTGGGCTCTGTCATCCTGTACTGAAAGGCTCCTGATGGCTGCTGGGGCTTAAGTGTAAAACACAATGTGTGGAGGAGATATCCGGACCTGATGTTTCGGAGGGGAGAATAAATCTCCTCTGCCTTTGCAATAAAAAATAGGGTGGCAGAAAGAGAAATAGGAGCTTTCCACCCCCCAGCTCTTCTCTGCTGCAGCCACACGTGTCTGGAGGAAGGCTGGGGATGCCACAGCAGCCTGGCCCGCGTGCCAGCCGGGCTGGGATGGATAACACCCACCGGGCACCGCCGGCAGTCCCGGAGCCACGGGCAGACAGGCAAACAGGATCAGTCATACGGGCCTGGCCCGTGGCTGAACTGACCAGGAGATGGAGTGTGGTATATCCTATTTCAGATCCCCTGGGACATCCTGTTCTCCTGATAACTGATGATATGTAAATATAGCAAATGCAAAGCCAGGCACTTTCCTAGGGTGCCCGGCCCAGGCTGCATATAGAACAGGGCTGAGCCCCAGCGGCGCTCTTGGAAACACCCATTGCGACTGCGACACAGGCATCAGGCTTTATTTTTAGTTTAAAATGAAGTTCCTGTTTGTAAGGCCAGAAGGGTTACAGGAAAAAAAATGATGAAGTGGGATCATTTACTGCTATTTTCTTTTCACGTGTCCTTCCTTCCTTCCTCCCTCCTGAGAAATGGGATGTAGCACATCACTATTCCAGGCTGCAGCGTTCGCTGGCGCTGGTTCCTGCTCCCTCCGAAGAGGCCCATTAAGCCTTGTGTAACAAAAGGCTCTGTCCTCCCAGCCCCGCCAATTACCCCTGATTTCTACTGCTGCACGGAGGCGCTTATCTCATGGAAATGAACCGCCGGCCTTGCTGACTCGCACCTCCTTTCTCTCTCAGCAGGATTTTGGGCCGCCCCTGTCAGGAGGGGTGACGGGCAGGGCATGGGGATCCCTCCCTGGCTCATCAATCCCTCTCCTCCCTGCGCCGCTGAGCAGACCCAGCAGCCATGGGACTGAAGGAAACAATGGGAAGTATTTGGTCAGGTCAGCCAAAGGAGCCTCTTTAATGAGCAAAGCCGAGCACTAATTAGTCTGGTGTGCAGCCCCTTGCCCCATCCCCATCCCTGCGGTTCTCCTTCAGGCGGGGTCAGCGTGCAAGGGGAGCCTCAGGGATAAGTTTGGCAGGTGCCCACGTGTTTCTCTCCTTCCCGTGCCCTGTTAGGGAAAGGTAATCCCGAGCTGACAGGAGGGAGACTGCGAGCTGCTGACAGGAATTCCCAGCTGAGAGGTTTTGAGATCGGTGGGAGCTTTGGCGTATGGATTAGGTTGCTTATATATACTATAGTGTGAAGGAAACGGGCGGTTTTGCTAATTCCCTTGCACTTTGGTTTAATAAAGTAGGATTTGTCTGGTGGGAAAGTGTAACAGTGGGATTTAAGCTGTGTGAGTCTCATGACTGGTGCTCGCCTGGCTGGGTGGGAAGCATCGATTGCATTCTGTCTCTCCTGTGTTCTCGTGTTTTTAAACATGATTTGAGTGCCCACAGCTTCGGATGAGCTTTATTTGGGATTAGGTTTATTTAAAAAATCCATATGCAGATACTTGCACTAAATTCTGTTTTCCAGAACTCAGTGCCCTATGTTTTGGGAGAACCAGGACTGCTCGGTTTGTCAGTGCCTTGTGACAGAGACTCACGTAAACCGAGAAGGGCTGAAGAGGGGGTGGCCAGTACACAGAGAGAGAAGGGGCAAGTTAGTATCTGGTACAGCCTCTGTATGGAAACGAGATCCTTCTGCTCCTGCTTTTAATGAGAAAGGCCCCAATGGAAATTTAAAATCTGGATCTGCATCAAATCCTCAAAGTTCAGGGAGTTTAGAACGAGGAGTTTGGTCCATTCCATCACTCATCAGAGCTGTCTGCAAAATTCACATCCCAATACTTTTTTCCAATCATAAATTCTGCCAAAGATGCGTGCTTGGATGTGAGATATTTTTCTTCTTTTTCATCCCTTTTGCTAATTTAATTCCCAGATCTAAATCAAGTTTTCCATCTCGGACTCCCAGGAGCTGGCATGCCTTGTTTGCCGCTGGGAAGCTTTGCTGTGCCCTGTGTGGTGTGGTGAGGAGTTGGAAAGGTTCACCTGTCCACAGGTGAAGGGGAGGCCTCGGGGTCAGGCAATGGGGCTGCTTTATTGCCAGAGCCCAAGTTTTGGGATGTGCCAGTGAGCAAATCATTCTGGTGCTCCTGCCCTTCTTCCCCTCATTATTAAGAGGATAAAACCCAACCCATTTTTGGGATATGCACAAATATGCTACTGATGAGGGCCCTGAGCAACCAGGCAGATTTTCTGAGCAGCCTTGAAGCAGCAAGGCACAGCAGCCTCATGCTGGGCTCTCCCTTATTCTTATTCTTTTCTGTTTTCTTGGGTGTACAATAAGAGCTAATCAAAGTGATGCTCTCCAGCAGGCTTTTGTGTATAGCATTACAGCAAAATCCTAAATTCCCCTTCCTGCTCATGCATACAAAGCAGGAAGAACTAGGATGGCTGCAGACTATTTTCAGATGATTTAGCCAAGGAGAAAATAACTGGATGGCTAAAAGAAGGAGCATTTGACAAGAAATAACCTTGAAGCACAGCTCTGACATGATGGCGTGATGTGCCCAGCTCCCTGAGATGGCCCTGCTCCATGAAATGCCAACAGGGAACGTGACTTCCAGAGGAGATGACGAAGGACAATACAGACAAGCAGAGCACCCACGCTCCAAGGCAAGAGAGACTGCAGAGTGGGCTGGGTGCTCCCTTCTGCCCCTGGTTTCAGCAAGTTCCCCCTGCTCAGTTCAGGACTCTCACCAGGTGCTGAGGCAACAGGAAGTGTATTTGGCTGGTGTAAATCAGTGTAGCTCAGCTGACTGGGCTCATGGGATGATGTTTGTACCTGGAGATATGTTCTTCCCCCCACTACAGGCAAAGGCATCACCTGGGATTTGTCCCTTGCACCTGGAGAGAATCGGATGCTCCCTCACCACAAGGTGAGAGCGTGGGCAGCAGAGAGTGATACCTGAGCAAAACCTTACACCTGCCTGTGCAGCATTTCATCCTACCTGGGCTGCAGCTCCCTCTCTCCCTCCTTCCAAAGTGACAGTCAGTTCCCAGGATTCTCTCCTCCCTTGTCCCTGACAACACCGGGAACAGCCCCCCAGAGGTGTTCCCCCCGGGCAGGCTGGGGCTCACACGGGACCTTGCTTTGCTGTCCCTATTGCCTATCTCTTGGGAACAGCTCTGCTGATAACATCCCTTGCTTTGCATTTATTCTGAAAAATAGAGAGGAAGATTTGCTGGACCCTGTGGAGCCCATGTGCCAGGGGAGGGCTGAGTGTGGGGCTGGGACCGCCTGGCCAGGGGACCATGCTGTGCACAGAGCCCAGCACAGGGTGAGGGTGAGGGTGAGGATGAAGGTGAGAACACATCTAACAGCTTTGGGTAAGGAGGACGGTTTTGGTGAGGCTGCATCCCCCTCTGCTGGAAAATCCAAGGAAAGGCAGCAGAGCAGCCGCTGGCTGAGGAGAACACTCGAGAGGAAAAGGGGAAATTAATGTGCAAAGAACATAAGTGAGGATAAGTGAGGGCCGCGGTCCCAGGGCCCACAGGGAAATTGCAGCAGCCAGTCTGGGCTATACTGGGGTTCATCCCATGCACGTCACAATGAGAAGGCTCTTGCTGGAGACATCCTGACCCTCTGCAGAAATTGGGGCCACATCACATTTGTGCAAGACACAATCCCACTGCCTGTCATGGGAATGGATAAGAGAGGCAGGGGCAGCACCCGGTGCCGTGGGGTCAGACTGGCCCTGATGATGTGGCAGAGTGTCACAGCAGGCAGAGAATCGTGACTGGAACTAAACAGAACTGCACAGACAAGCTCAGTGCTTTGGTGCTGGGTTCAGAGCTGCTTCGTAGCTCAGGTTATGCCCAGACTGATGGGCATGAGCAGCAAAACACCTCGGTGAGACTGAAATACAAACAGTCCTGGGCAGCCTGGACTCTGGGCACTGGGGTTTGTTGGGAAGGGGCTGCAGCACTGCCTGGACCTTGCCTGGCAGCTGGGAGGGAGCTCTGCTTCAAAGCAAAGGCTGGAGAAAATGCCTCCCCTGGCCTGGCACCATGTGCATGGTCCCTGGGTGGGCAGCTCATGGCTCTGTCTAACCAAGGACTGCCAGGAAGTCCCTGCTGTGGCCTTTCCAAGGTGCTGCTCCCTCTGAATCTAGTCATACAGGTATGTGTGCAGAGCTGGAGCCCAGGGCTCTGTGCCAGCCTTTCAGAGTCTCACTTGGAAGCTGTTCGTGCTTAGACTGGAAGAATGGGTTTGTTTCCTTTTAGATTTAAAATCTAAATTACAGAAAGGGTGAAATGCGGTGACTGGGCTGGCCAAGGCCCTGACTGTGTACTAAATCTGCAAGCGTGGACCTGGCTTTTGTGCAGGGGGCTCTGCAAGTGCCAAGGTCACTGCTAATAAATCTGACTGGAGGACCAGGAGAATATTTTTTAACTTACTGCTAACAGCAGGCTCCTTTTTAACTATCTTTTTTTTTTTTCCCTGCTCCCTTCTGCTGATTCATGCTCCTGCTTCTTCAGCACTGGGAGATGCCAGCATTCCTGAAGGTCATCACTTGCAGGGAGCAGCTCATGCTGAGGAGTGTTTGCCAGCACCTACGAAATCGAAATGCTAAAGCGACTGCCATCATTTATATTTTCCCTGGCAGTGACAGACAATCGCACAGCTTGCCAGCCGCCGAGCTGCCACATTCCCAGGCTTGGAGACTACTCCAAGGTGAAGGAGGTGCATGAAAAGTGATGCCTCCCAATGAACTCGATACCGGGTCACCTTGAGATTAGGATTTTCACCTGGGCTCTCCTGCAGGTAGTCCTCTTAGAGATAAGGAATCCTCGGTGTCCGAGCATGCACCCCTCTGACTTACACCCAAACCATTCTGTCACCCTGTGATCCCGTGACTCTGGGAAATGAGATACCAGTGCTCACGTCAGGTTTCACGCAAGAGTCATGCTGCTGCCTGCCCCAGTTCCCTGGGGAAGCAGAGCTGTGCTGCCCTCACTACCACCTCCCTCTCCTTCTCCGTCTCTCCTCCCCACTGTGGAGAAGATTTGGTGCTGTCCTGGGCTGCAGAAAGAGGCAGGATTTTATGGCATGCTGGCAGCATGCAAACATCTCTGAGGAAATAAGTTATGGTTTAATTTTCGTGGTGTCTCTCCGTTTTCATAGCAAAGGAATACTTCTGGTTTAGCTCAAGCAGTACACAGCACAACTGACACATTTCTTTTTTTCAGGAAAGAAGTGAGGCAGACACAGAGAAATGCTTCCTTTGCTCCCTCAGGTTCTTTAGGGACTATTTATACTGTGGCAGTAACAAATGTCCTGTATAAAATGACAGAAGACTCTGTTACAGGCAGCAGCAGGTTTAGGAACCAGTTATTTAATGTCCATCTCTTTAGCAGTGACCACTAATCTTACACTTTCCTTTAAGTCTGTAACATAAGATGACACATACCTTGCATCTGCTATCATCTGCCTCCATTACTTTTGATATTAATTTAAGTGGGCCTCGAAAGAGCAGAGCTGGAAAGAGCCCCTAGCTGCCTGCTGGCACTGCAGAGCAAGGCTCCTGTTTGTCCTCACAGTCCTCAGATTCCCCAGATCCAAGAGCTTCTCCCTCCCTCGACAAGGGAGGATCCTGACCCGGGAGGCACTCACGGTCTCTAACACATTTTACCAATACCCAACTGAATCCCTGGAAGAATATCAGCATCCAAACGAACTGAGGGCACTAACAGGGCACGTGTGTTTCCCCCCTTGAAGCACAGACTGTGAACAAGCAGGAAAGCAGAATCTCAGAGTAATATTGTCACTATTTCTTGGCTGCGGCTCCTTGCTCGGCAGCAGGGGAGGTGCCACACAGCAGGCGTCTGTAACTCATCAAATCAATTAGTTCCTTTGTCTGCGGGAGGAGGCGTTAGCCAAAGACAAATTAAAGGAAGGTCCACTAAGATATTCTATTCTGAGAGGAGCTGTCCTATTTTCTCATAGTAATGACAGGCTCCGAAATCTGTGCACAACTTAGCTCGTTATTAGAACTAATTGGTGCCAGGCATTCCATCCTCTCTGATAGGGCTAACCATGGGGATGAAATTTTCCGAGTTAATGAACCAGAGAATGGATTAAGAACTTTCAAAGTGCAGTTCATATCACACTTAATTGGAAGGAGTATATTAGTTAGCTCTTTTATGGATACAAAGGAAAGCCGTGTTTGGGGGTGAAAAAGCACATGCACAAATGCCTTCCCTGCCACTGGGGAGCTGGGAATGTCTAATTTCAGTGTGGCAGAGCCGTGGCATTTGAAGGCAGCGCCGTGAGCCTGAGGAGGGATGGAAATGGGCTTTATTCTCTGCGTGCAGCACTCGCTGCCCCTCCTGCTCAAGGCCCTGCGGGGAGAGACCAATTAGTGCGGATCTGCCCAGGCCGGGGAGCTGCCGGCGCACCAAGGGCTGCTCTGGGCGTGGTGTGTCCTTCTGATGGAGATCCACATCCCCCAGAGCATCGTGCCCCAGTCCACAGTTTGGTGTTTTTATACCAACCCCCTTCTAATTGTGTTTTACACCTCTTTTACACTGTTCTGAAAAGCAGATTTGTGACACCCATTTTTTCTGGCTCATAAAAGTATTTTTCTTTCTGTGTGATTTAGAATTTTTCCTTCTGCCAGCGGTGGAGAAGGAGAACCCTTTGCAGGAGTCCCAGACACAGCATGTAACTTGGGGTCCATATCCAGGCAGCTCAATCCATTCTTCATGCATTTTCTTAGCTCTTGAATATTTGTAAAATAATTTGAGAGCCATTGCAGCCAGGTGCAAAACAGTAGTGCTTTTCCAACCTGTTGACAACCAACAAATCCTGCTTAACATCCATTAATAGTCCTTAATTTAAGTCATGTAAGTTTTACTGCAACATCGTAAGAAATCCCGAGGAAAAAGATTGTGCTTCAGTGGAACAGAAAATATTCCTCAGGCATTCTGTAGATTCCTCATGATTTGTTTTCTGCTACATCTCCAGTTACTCCTGCCTCACTTCTTGCTCCTGCCTGGCCTCAGTGCACAAGTCACTGTGTAACTCCCAGGAGAGCTGGAGCTGCAAAATTTGTGAATTTGGGCCTAATTTGATGGGGAATTTAGTTACAGCAACAAGAACCCTGGTAAAGCACCCAAAAAGTCCATGCAAAACACATGCTATTCCTTCAACTCCATTTGAAAGCACTTCCTACTGAAAACTAAAGTGACTTCAACCAAGTTGTGATAAATGCACCTAATGGAGTAGTTTGGTCAGTCATCTACTTTAATTATTTGGCTCAAGGGTAAAGTCAATTTATCAAAGTCCACACAAAAGGCAGGAAATTCTGGAGAACATCTGGTTAAGTGAGAATAACTGGGAATAACAAGGTGAAGTGGGCTGTCCCACTTCAGGGAAGTTCAATGGAAGTTCTATGAGCAGATGCAGGGTTTTGTATTTCACTTGCTTAAAACGTACATGGGCTAACTGGAGAAATTACAGTTGATAATTTTTAATCCCTGGTCCTCTGCATTGGGATTAAATGGCTGGGATTGGATTTGTGAGTGGCCCTGAATGCGGGCGGCCCTGAGGGGCCCTCACAGCACGGCCGTGATGGCGGCTGAGGCACCCCTTCACCACACCCCACCATGGCGGGCGAGGGGGAGAGGGCACAGCCTCAGACAGCGCCGGGGCAGGGTCAGGTTGGACATCACGAGGAATTTCTTCATGGAAAGTGTGGTCAGGCGTTGGCAGGGACTGCCCGGGGAGGTGGTCGAGTGAGTTCCCATCCCTGGAGGTGTCCCAGGAAAGACTGCAGGTGACAACAAGGTCTGGGTGACAAGGTGGTGTTAGCTCCTAAGTTGGACTTGATCATCTTGGGGGTCTTCCCCAACCTAATGAAGCCTGTGATGGAGACCCCGCTCAGGGGTGTCACCGCTGCCTGCTCAGCTCCGTGGCGAGCCCAGGGGTGTCATCACAGGCTCAGGGGTGTCACAGCTGCCCCCTGCCCGCGCCGCTCCATGGCGGCTTAGGGGTGTCACCGCGGGCTCAGGAGTGTCACCGCAGGCTCAGGGGTGTCACGGCTGCCCTCCCGCTCCGTGGAAGCTCAGGGGTGTCACCGCTGCCGTCCCGCTCCGGGGCAGCTCAGGGGTGTCACCGCAGGCTCAGGGGTGTCACCGCTGCCGTCCCGCTCCGGGGCAGCTCAGGGGTGTCACC
>VZRF01009815.1:393435-437070 GCA_013396875.1 Vireo altiloquus
CCTGAGGCCGGCCCGGTGCGGCGGGGGTGGAGCGGGGCCCGGGCCCGGGAGCGGCGTGCGAGCCCCCGCTGGGTGGGATGGCTGAGCCCCGGGGGCTGCCGTGTCTCCACAAACCTCCGTGTGCTCATGGGACCCGCGGGGACACGGATCCCAGGCAGGGCACGGCCCCGCAGCGGGCTCTGAAGGCGCCTTGCAGTCAGGGTGTTGGTGTGGCAGGGCTTGTGTTAGCAGATGTGGAGATAACATTGTGTGTCTTCAGCTGCCGCCACCCTTGGACTGCTTTTCAGTAGCCCTAAATGATCAAAGTGTCGGCACCCACTCACGCTTCTCCTCTGAGATATTTGCTTATTGATTGCTGAGACCCATATCAAATAATCTCCTTTCTCTTAAGGTACAGCTTACCTAAGAAGTACAACTCACAAGGCCATCAGCAGCACGCTGCTGCACTCGGGCCTGCTGGTGTGGTGATGTACCTGGAGCAGGTGAAGGAAGGGTGTGGGAATACTCCTACACGAAGCGTTTGAACGAGATAAGGAGTGCCTTTGCATAAATGGCGTGTTCAGCTTCATCAGTGTCCTGCTCTGCTGGTGTATGTGATGGAAAACATTCCAGGAGACAAGCTGGACTTTGGGAGCTCCTGAAATGGGCAGGTTTTTGGTTTTTCAGGGAGCGTGAGTGGCCTGAGTTCAGTGCACCTAGAGTGAGAAAGATGATGTTTCCAGCTTTAGAGTGAGCACACCTTCAGCTTGTCTTTTGGTTTTTGAGGCTGTGTCCTAACTACTACGGGATATTTGTAAGAATGTATTTATTTAAGTGTCAGTTGAATGAGTTATTGGCTGGGAAAAGGACTTTTATTCTCTTGCACTGTACATCATCCTTGCACACTGACAAACACCCTGGCAAAACGTTACTAAGCCCTTGTGTAGCTCAGTTTTGAGCACTCAGTGGGCTTCCTGATAATCATGGAAAATGGGTTACTTCATAAAAGGTAGTTCTTCTCTGGCTAGTTGTTAGCTGAAAGTTGCTGGAGTAACGCAGGAATGCCAGAAGCCTTTTCTTTCACACTCTGCCAATACCTCTGAGCTTGGATTTGTAGACATGGAGCTCTGAAATTGTTGACCAACCTCGATCTGTGGCTGCTGAGCTGATACTGCTTGGAGTGTTTCTGCAGCTGAGGGCTCTGCAGCCTTTTCATCCTCTGGAGTCCTCTTGGTGATGGCACTGGACAAGGAACTGCTTTGCTTCAGTCTGTGTAGTACCAGCAGCACGTGTTTGGGAAGTTACCTGTGAAACCCACTGCAGATATGTGCAGTGGTTCAGAGCTGCAGTAGCTGCACAGCATTTTAGTCCATCTAAGTTGTCTCAAGTGGGAGAAGTTTTCCTAAGTAAAGCTGGAGTCTGTTTCCAGCCTCCTCTGCGGGGGTTGAATCTTGCAAGGTTTCAACCACATGTTAGGATCACACCCAGGCATTTATCTGAGCGAGTGTCATTCAAAGAGCCTTGCAAAACCCAGGGGCAGGAGGAAATTGTTGTGCATGCTGACACAGCCTCCTTAGCTGCTTTAGTGTGGAAGCATCAAGTCACATTTCTGAAGTTTTAAATGAGGAAATCTGGTGAGTCTTTACACAAAAAAAAAAACAGAGGGAGGGGATTTGCCCAGGTTTTTATTATTGGTTTTTAAAAAATAATAGCATAAGCTTCAGTTGCCAGTGCAAGATGACTTTTTAGAGAAGTAGTGCAGTCCATGCCATGTGGAGCTGACTTCTTATTTGCTTCCTTGACCGACTTTAGTTCAGAGTCTGCATTTGGGAACGAGAGCAGGAGAAGAACAACTGCTCTCTGCAGGCCTTTTAATGGCTTGGGTGGATGAGGCTGGGATTCCTCAAGACTAAAATGAAAGGAATGACACAGCAAGATGTCCTACAGGATAGCTCTGAAAGCTGGAGTGCACCTCAGGAACTTGCTGTGGCTTAGAAGGTTGTGTGCTGTCTAACAAAGGGCTGTTGCCAGTCTTGACAACAACGAGTTTAATCCAATATAAATCTCTAATTTAATCTCTGCCCATCAAATCAGGCATATGGAACTAGAGGGGAAACTCAACCAGTTCCACAGGAAGCTTGGTACAAGGCCTGCCTGCTGCTGAAGTGGACAGGCCACAAGAGGCAGACAGTCCAGTTCTAAAATAATCCTTTTCTAGGCTGGTAGCGGGTTTGGATCACGTTTATTCCTCCAGTGTAAACAAACACTTGATTTGTAATGAGACTAAACAAGGGCCTGGAGAGACAGGATGAGAGGGAATGACTTTGAACTGAGAGATAGGGAGATTAGAGTAGATATTAGGGATAAATCCTTCCCTGTGGGTGTGGGGAGGCCCTGGCACAGGGTGCCCAGAGCAGCTGTGGCTGCCCCTGGATCCCTGGCAGTGCCCAAGGCCAGGTTGGCCAGGGCCTGGAGCAGCCTGGGACAGTGGAAGGTGTCCCTGCCCGTGGCAGGGGTGGCACTGGATGGTTGTGAATGTCCCTTCCAAGCCAAACCCTCCTGTGATCAGTTTGATTAGAAGGTTTAAAACCCAACGTTAGCAGTGAAATCTCATTAGAACTGGATTCAGCTAATGCAGCTTCTGCTTTTCTAAGGCTCCGCATTAGTCACTGCCTCTAATTAGATATTAAGCATAAGTTTTCCATGTGCGTGAGTAAACTTGCTCACAAGGGAGGATATAATTTCTTCCTGGTCCTAATTTCCCTAATGTGGATGGCCTGTGGATCTTATTCAGAGAAACTGCATGTCATCCTGGGATTGCATCTGGAATTGTCAGCTCCTGATCCGAGCGCTGGAAATGCCCATTATTTACAGACTCTGCAGGATCTTGAGGCATTTGCAGCTCGTGGCCCTTCCTGAGGAGCAGTGGCCACGCTGCTGTGGGGAGCACGAGAGGCGAGGGGGCTGCTCCAGGCCTGTGACGCAACCGAAACATGATTCAAGTAAACTGACTCTGCTCCCAGCCCTTCAGCGCGTGCTGCTGGAGAATGGGGCACTTGTGCAGCCTCAGCAGCGTATTTCAGGGAAGAGAGGCATATCCTGGGGCTTCTGGAGAAGTTTTGCTTGGCGTTTGGTAGGTTGATCCTTGATCCAGGTGTTTGGCACTGCAACACTGAAGCTCATTAGCCTGATAGCGAGCAGAGATCTGGAGGAGTGGGAGGAAGTTGGACTTTTCTGATACAGTTACCAGGTTCAAGAGCTAAACTCAACCTATTTGTGGTGACAGGGTAAATAAGGTCATTTTTTAGGATTTGTGTCAGAGCCTGAATTAGTGTGGTTTGTTTTTTAACGTTGGAATAGCTGGCAAGTGTTGGACTGAGACTGTGTTTTCTAGAGAGAGGCAATTCCTGAAGTGCCTCTCAACAAAAGATTCGTTTGGCCAGTTGGGAGCTGCAACTTCCTTCTGGTCTTGTGACTGTTATAAGTAACTTTGACCTGAAGAAGCCACACCAGAGAAGTGCAGAAAAATATTGCTCTAAAGACCTTCACTGCTGTTTTAGTGGCTCTTGAACCACCCAGGTAGGCCATAAATCCTGTGTGTTGTCACTTCGTACACACCTTAGCTAAGGGAGAAGGGTGATAAAATTTGAAGTGTTTCTTAATGGCAGAAGTCTCTTGAAATGCATTGCATCACTTCATTAGCTAATAAAGCTCCTTGGAGGTGACTCAGACCCTTTCTTTGAGATCCTGCTTGCTGTACCCCAGGTGGGCTAAAACAGGTGACTGAAATCAGAATCTGCTTTTTTCATCCTGGTCCTGAGTTCCTGTAGAGCACTTTGGAAGCAATGGCAGAGCTCTAAGTGATAACACCTGGATAAAGACACTTTGACTAACAAAAAACATGAAGTGTCGTGAGCTCTTACATGACTGACTTCTGGACAGACATATGCCTTTTTTATGGTAAATATTTGCTAAGCAGTCCCTGTCCTTTTAAATATTCAATTAAAGTCAGGGTTGGGGAAATAAAAATGCCTTTTCTTGTCCTATACCACAGTTTTGGTTTCTGCAGCAATCATTCCTGGTAGTGCTGTTGGGAAGCCTTTCAGGGATTGAAGCTTCTAAACTGGATTTCAGGTTTCTGATCACGATCACAAGTAGCTGGAACAATGAAGTATTTTCTAAAGAAGGAAGCTGGACTGTGGAAAGTTGATTTGTCCATTTATGATGCACTACTTGGTTGAGGCTATGAGTGTTGCAGAGGAGGCTTAGTGTAGGGGTAGCTTGATATAATGCTAAAATTGTGCTGCTTTGAAAATAATTTTTAAAGAAGACATTTTGGAGACTTGCAGCATTTTTTCGTAGCGCAAAAAGAAATAAATTTTTAGGGATGAACAGCAGGGTTTAATGTAATACTCTGGTTCAGGTGGATTGGGAGTGTCCTGGCTGGATTCCATCCTCCAGTGATGGTGTCTCCTAGTTGGTTAAGCTTGTTTGTGTTCTCATCTAGCTGGATGAAAAGTATTATGATTAAAGATAAAACAATCTTTGCTGTGTAGTAACAAAGTCTGTATGAAGAAATTGGTCCTGTAACAGCAGTGAATCATGTCAGCTTTATGAGATGCAAACTAAAGGCTGCCCTGACCTTTTCTGATGATAAAGAAAATGTCCTTGTGCAGGCTGTGGAGTCAAAATCAAGCTGCCTGGGGGCTTGGTGCTGACAGTCTGGTGAGAACTGTCCAAGGCCAGGCTGGACAGGGCTTGGAGCAACCTGGTGCAGTGGAAGGTGCCCCTGCCCTTGGCAGGGGGTGGAATGGGATGGTCTTTGAGGTTCCTCCCAGTGGGAACCACTAGCATTCCATAACTCCCTGGAATTTGAGTTTCTGGCTGTAGCTTGTGGTTATGAAGAGGCATAACCATAGTAGCCAGAATGTGGTTTTGTTTGGTTTAGTTTTTTTTGACTCAAGACAGCTGGAAATGGTAGGTTTAATAAGCTTGTTGTAATATTAATTAAATTATAAAATAGGTTAAACTCACATCCTTTGTACACTTCTGGAATGTCAGGTGATGGCAAGTTCAGCACTTATCCTGAGTTTTCCCCTGGGAAATGAGCTATACCTGTAGCTGGCTTGTTCAGAAATGCTGCAGTCTGTGAGGGTTAGTGCTGGTACTGATAAAAGGTGAGCTGAACCCAAACTGATTCATGGAATAAAGTCCCTTAGTTCAGTCTGGAAGCAGTTTTGCTGTGCTGAATAATCCTAATCCAACATAAGTATTCATCTGGGTAAATGGGTTTGTTCTGCACTAAAATCACCTGTTTGGGCTCCCCAGGAGCTCTGAGTACCCAGAAGGGAGCATCTCTTAAACCAGGAGGCCTAAAGATCAAGTCCTGTGGGTTCTTTGTGCATATGGCCTCAAACTGGTTCTGTTTAGTCTCCCTGTCTCTTATCTCCTGCACGGGCTCGAGTTAACTTTGTTTGGTGACCTTGGGTTTGTGCTGCTGCTGTGTGGTCTGTGTGACCTCGGGGCTGAGCCTTCCATCCGAATCCCTGCTGGGACAGTTCTGACCCTTCCAGGAGCCCTCCAGGGAGTTCAGGGTCTGCCTGGTGGGATGGACACCAGTGCTGGAAACCTGGCATTGCTGGGTTTGTCAGCAGCTACTCCTGCTGTCCTCGATGAGTGTTTGAGCAATGCTGCTGTGTGTGACAACAGCCAAAGGCTTTCCCATCGGGAATTGAAAGCATCACTGTGCGTATCGAACTTGTTTTAAAGCTGGTGTTTTAGAAAGAGAGAGCATCTTACTGTGAGCACACAGAGACAGCAGCGAGTACTCTGCTCTGGGAGGGAAGGCTGATTCAAACGAAGTGCCTGCTAGGAAAAGTATATTCCTTTTGTTCTGCTCTTCGAGTAGCTTTTGCATATGAATACTCTAAGTTGAAGCCGAATTCCAGGCTTTTTTCTCTGAGGAGGTAGTGAACAATAGCCCTCTAAATTCTGAGTTTAGAGAACTGTTTCTGGGCCAAGACAGTTGAATGTGGTAGCAGAATCCATCAAAGGAGATCATGGTCTGCTGCTAAAGGCCTTTACAATTGTCTTAACCAATTTTTGACCTGTCTTAAAAGAGAAGCTAAGTGCCCATAGGTTTCTTTGGGTCCACTGCCTGTGAGCAAAGGACACCCACACTCACATCAGGGGAAGGTCTTTTAAGGTAAGACCTGAGCTGACCAGTATGTTCATGTCAGCCCTGGATTGTCCCTCTGCAAAGCAGACAACAGGCAGCTGAAACTCAACTGAGCCACTGCAGTTTTAAGGTTTTGAGGTTTTAAGCAAGTCAAAACAAGTTTGGGGATGTGCAGCGTGGGTAGAGAGCACTTGGGAAGGAATAAGATGCAGCAGCTTTCCTGAAGATTCTGTAAAAGTTTCCCTGTGGTGGGTCACAGTAATTTCAATGTTACATTAAAGATGTGGCAAATGAAGTGCTACTCCAGTCTGCAGGAATCTGTATCCTAAAAGGCAAGTGGGAGAACATGAAATTGGTACCGAACGCACTGCAATTACTCACTGGCACTGTGAGTGCTGCAAGGGAGGGCTGTAAACTCTTCACAGGGATGGGCAGGGACTGTTCAGACAGTCTAGAGCTTGATGAGGGTCACGATAAGGTTTTTTATTATAGGTAAGAATCAGGGAAAGGCCAACAAGGCAGATATCCTGATGGGGAGTCCTTCTAGACCACCCAGCCCAGGATGAAGAGGCACCATAATCCTCCTTAGGCAGCTGGGAGAAGTCTCACCATGGCTAGGCCTTGTTCTTGCAGGGGTCCTCAACTTCCCACATGTCTGCTGGAAATAAACCCAGCAGGGAGGTGATGAGTCCAGGAGGTTCCTGGAATGTGTGTTCCTATTGATGAGAACAGCTCTCGAGAGAAGGATCTGGAAGGATCTGAGTGGGAATAGTTGGCAGCATCTGGGGTAACACTCAGCAGCGCAGAGATGGAGGCTCAGGGAGTGCTTGGGAGACGCTGGGATAGGAGCTGTGGGTGTGGGGTGTGACTGTGGAGGCAGGAATGTGGAGGCAGGAATGCTGTGGTGCTTGAGCAGCCTGGCAAGTGACCCTTCAGAGGCAAGATTGGTTTGAGGAGCTGAACTGAGGTGCCTCAGCCATGGCAGCACAGCTGACCATTGGCTCTGAGCTGTGCTGCTCTCTCTGGCTGTGATGGGCAGCTCAGGCACTGGCATTTTGGGCAGGAATGGGCAGCTACTGGACTGGCATTCCCAGTGGGCACCCACCTTGCTAAAGTAGACGGGGTGGAGTGGCTTCTCAGGCAGTGCTGCAGGGTCTGAGCCTAGCTCCTCGTGCAGCCCTGGTCCTGGTGGCCACACTGTTCCTGATACAAGCCAGGAGCTGTTGGCCTTCATGGCCACCTGGTCAGGCTTAGTTGCTCCTTCCAGCTTGTGGGCAGTCAGGCCCTAACTCTGGGGTGGTGTCTGCGTCAGGGATCCCAAAGGGCTTTGAACCCCAGGGAACTTCTCTGGGCAGTGTCAGAGGAGAGATGGAGACTTTGCTGCTGTGATACCAAACCCTAATTAAACATTGAATGCTGTGGGATCAACCCTAATTTTTCCAAATGTGCTTGACTCTCTGGTTCTATTACACATAATGGATGTAGTGAGCTTCGTAATGGCCACTGTGGCTGATCCACCTTCTGCCAAACAGCCAAGGGAGAAATCTGTGGTAGTGTTGAAAACTCTTGTTACGGTTCCTGGGTTGGCTGCAGGAGGTAGTTGGGAACTTGGCTCATAAACTGCTGCAGACTGAAGTGTTCCAGGCAGTGAAACATCTGCCACTGGAGAACCTCTCCAGTGCAGTGCTGTTTGCAGCAGTTGTGTCCCAGCTTGGAGTGGTGCTGAATGGCTGCTGGAAACAGGCTCAGATACTCTGGAGTAATGCTGAATGGCTGCTGGAAACGGGCTCAGATACTCTGGAGTTGCATTTGCCACTGCTGAACACGTTGCACACTGCAGCCTGACAGGAAGCCAACCTGTCAGGTCCTTCCACTTTGCAGCCTTTAACACTCCTCAGGGAGTCACCCCATACCTGTGGGTTGGAGGCTTCCTCCACAAGAGTGATTTATTCCTGCCATTGCTGGCCAGAGAGCAGCTTGCATCACAGGGAGCCCTTCTGGATATTTCTAGCTCCCAGGTAACTGGGATATCCTGACGTGTGGACCTTGGCTCCAGCAGAAGTAGGTGAATGGCTCTTTTCCTGCCATTGCCCTGGCTGTCCATCTGTTAAGCTGTGCAAAGCACTTTCCCAGGTAACTTTGCTCCCGTGGCTGCCTCAAGGCTTAAAAAACTATTTCAGTGATTGTAAGAAATGAGTTGTCTGACTTCACACAAGCTCTAGTACACATGGATTTAACATCCGTGACTTCTTGGCTGTAAAACCTTCAGTTGGAAGGCAAATGGTTAGAAAAAGCTTGTGATATTTTACTATAAACCAGCTGTGGTAGATGAGCACTAAATTTAACTTTCTCTTTTTTTTTCCAGTCAGGTCAATTCAGTGAAGATATGATTCCTACTGTGGGCTTCAACATGAGGAAGGTTACAAAGGGTAATGTTACAATAAAGGTATGTTGCCTTTGTTGACTGTTTTCTTTAGCTTCTAGTTTCAAATTTACATGTTTGCTCTGTTTTGCTTCCAACCTTGGGACAAATATAGAAACCTGAAGAGGCTCAGCTAAATCTGTCGAGTAGCTTAAGGAGACATTTATGTTTATTTATGGGGTTTCTGAAATGAGAATCTGTGTGTGATTTCCAGGTTCATGGACGAGTTACAGCACTGTTGTGATAATGCTGTCTGGCTTAGATCTGAGTGTTTGAGGCCCAGAGATGCTGCTTTCCTGCTCATCAGTTTGCTTAAGGGAAGGTTTACATCAAAAGCAAAGCTTTAAGTGAATACATTTTATTTCCTTGTGTACCTGAGTATGTAACCTTCATTCGCAGGAGTGTTCTTGCATCTGATGCATCTCCTGCTGTTGGGCCCTAAGCTCTGAGCAGCTGTGCAAGGGATTATTGTTGTAACATGGGAGAGGTCCAGCAGCTGCTTAAGGAGAAAGGAAAAACTGTTGTGATTTCTTGTCTTATCTTTGCCTGACATGTTTAAACACAGTGCATGGCTAAACTGTCTTTCTCCCCTTGCCTTAAGATTTGGGATATAGGAGGGCAGCCCCGATTCCGAAGCATGTGGGAGCGATATTGCAGAGGAGTTAATGCTATTGTGTAAGTGTCCTTCCTTCACATGTGCTCCTCTTTGGGAGCCTTCCTGACACTGCATGCCTGACTCTGTTGTTCTCCTTGTGATTCTGAACCTGTACTGCAACCACATTGATCTTTTTCACCCTTAAGTTCAGGGTTCAGGATGGGTTATTTCCTATCAGTGTCTGATCTGGAGTACTAACTCCTCCCTGTCTGAACTGGGTGGTGGTGCTGTCTGACTCAAAGCATCTTCCTTCTACTCTGCTCTTAGAGAGTTTTTTTTTTTAAAGAACCAAATTCTTTGCTCAGAAGTCCTAGCTTTGTTTAAAGCCTTGTTGAATGTTCTCAAACCTGGCAGTGTAAAGGAAAGAGTGATGCTTCTGCAAGAGCTCAGTGTCACTGACCTAACCTGAAATTCTCTTTAAAGCTACATGGTAGATGCTGCAGATCGTGACAAAATAGAAGCCTCTCGAAATGAGCTGCACAATCTTCTAGATAAGCCCCAGTTACAAGGAATCCCTGTAAGTAACATCACCTCAAACAGCATTAGATGTCTCTGAGGAATGTGCATCACTTGAGCAACTCTGAAGTCTTCTGCCTTGAACTCTTAATTGTAAGGCCCAACCTTAGTGGTCAGTATAAGCATGAACAATATCTGCCCCCAGTGCCTAAAATCAAACTGTTGACCTTCAGTGATCTTACTTCATTCAGTGCTCACAAAACATAATAAATACAATTAGAACAATAGTTCAGAGGGTTCCACAAGTTTGTGCTCTTGACTAAAGGTTAACCACAGTGTAGTACAGAAGTGTAGAGTAAGTTTGGGGAATCTCAGATGAGTGTGCTGCAAGTGTCCTCAGATTTATCAGCTGATGTATTCCTGTGCTTGCTCTTTGCACAGAACAGTTTATTTATACTCCCTCTTTCCCTGGGACTAAGTCTTGATCTGGTTTACAGTATCTCATTCCATTAGATTTAACAGGCAGATGCACACTGCTCATGAGACTTGCTTGACATTTGTTGATTTTCTGGTTTTGGTTGGGATTTTTGTCTGTTTGTTTGGTTTTTTTTTAAGCAAAGCTACAACCATTTCCTTCTCTGGATTTCAGGTTCTAGTCCTTGGAAATAAGAGAGACCTTCCTAATGCTTTGGATGAGAAACAGCTAATTGAAAAGATGTAAGTCTAGCCCTTCCTAAGACACATTTCTCTTACTCAATAAATTCATGTACATAGGGTTGTTATTAGATCAGAAAGCTTGCATTCATGAGTGGAAAACCCAGCAACAGGAGGTAAATGAGCATTGTACAGAACAAGTTTTGTGGGGAAGGGGAAGAGGAACAGTTCAGATTGTCAGAATCCTTGTGTCAGTGAAATGTGTGCTGAAATGCTCTCTCTTTCCTAGGAACCTTGCTGCTATTCAGGACAGAGAAATCTGCTGCTACTCAATCTCTTGCAAAGAGAAAGATAATATAGGTAACTATTAACCCAAAACGCTGAGAATTTTGAAGTGCTCTCAGGATGGATTTGGGGGGATTGTAACTTCTTAAACACAAGCTTCCTATCTTCAGGAAACCAGGAACAAATCAAAGACCAGTGTATGAGAGCACTGGTTAAATTCCACATAACTCCTGATGGCAGTGAGGAAGCTTGACTGGTTTTAAAGTTGTAGGGCTTTTAGTTACCAAAACATGCCCGTCCCTGTGAAGTCTGCTCCTTTCTTCAGTCAGTTTGCAGGAAATAGCTGACTGCTCTGTTGGCTTGGCCCTCTATGATTTTGTACTTCTCTCAGGTGCTCTCGCCTCTGCCTCACTTGGTGAGGGTACCAAGCTTGCAGCTAGTTTTTCCTCAAGTCATTCCCTTGAAACAATCACCTTGCTGTCGTATCAGAGCAGTTTGTGTTGTGGCATGTACCAGTCCCTGTTCCCTGCAGCCAAACAGTGCCTTTTTCTGGCACAGAATCAAATGCTTTAGAACTTGTGGTGTTCAGAGGCAGAAACCATGTCCTGTGTGATATCTGGTATTTGCCATGAGCTTTGTAAGTAAACTGAGTGAAAACAGGATTTAACAACACTTCCCATCCTTCTCCTGATGCCTTCCATGGCTGCCACAGGATTAAGAGTGGTGCATTGCCAGGGTAACAGGAGTTTGCTGATGAGGAAGTGATGCTCCCAGGAGAAGCTCTAGAGGATACCAGGATGGCTTTATATTAAGGATTCAGCTTCTTTCTAGGGAAACTAAATAGTCTGTGGAACAGTTGTGGCTTCCAAGAAGCCTCTGTCACCTTAGCATCAGTTAGAGGTTCAGATCTGATGGCTAGAAGCAGAGTCTCCCTTCTGTGGAGATGCACACAAGGCTCCCAGCACAGCTGAGCATCACTTTGGGGAAGGAGTTGCTGTAGGGGAGCCAGGGCATTTCCCTTCCTTAGGAGAGCCTCTTCCAGGCAGGGAGGAGCATGATGTACCACAGAGCTGAGCTAGCTTTGCTCTCATCAGGGGAGGAGCTGCAGACTGGCTGAACAGAGCAGTGCTGATCTAACACTAATTATTGGAGCCATAATGAAGTGCCAGATGAAGGGATGACTTTTTCCTAGAGATGGGCAGAACTGAGGAACAGGATGTGTGGGGCAGTGCTTGTCATTGTTATCTAGAGGATGCTGGGCAGTTGGAGGATCAAAGCACAGACAGCAAGCATCCTAAAAAATCATTCTGTTCATCTGCCCTGGGCCATCCTCTAGAGAAGGCTTGAATATTCCTGTCTTGTGCTGGGGACAGTGGAATACCAAAGCCTTGCCACTTACACCAGTACTTGAACGTGGAACTTCTCTTCTCTCTCCCTGTAGATATCACGCTTCAGTGGCTTATTCAGCATTCAAAATCTAGAAGAAGCTGAAGTCTTCCTGGAATCTCCAGTACCAGTTGGCCATAATCTCAATTGTCCACTTCCCTCCATAATGAGATACTACCCAAAAATCCTGTATCAAGAATCTGCCTTTTCACGGTTCATTTCTCATGTGCACTGCTGAAGACTTGTATTCCTATTCTGTCACAAAACAACTAGAGTTGTCATGATAAAGTCAGCACAAATATTTATTTTACAACCATCTGTGGTGGGAGGGTTGTGGGGGGGGCTTTTTAAACCAATATCTCTACCATGTTAACTACGATGGTACACTCTGTTCTGGTTTTTCAGGGCCAGGTTTTTATATGATTTTCAGCAAGTGTTTTATTTCTAGTGTTTAGTGGCTTGAAGATGCTGATGCTTGACAGCATTAAGATTCTGTAAGATGCCACATACAGTAGTTAGAAAACATTTAAGCGTGAGTTGTGGGATACTGATTGATCTCACAAATGCATGTGATGTGTGTATGTAAGCAGAGAAATGGAAACTGTTTGGAGAGGGGAGCACAAGGCATAGATCAGCATCACTAATCTACAGCTGAGATCCTGTCACTTGAAAAAGAAAACTCTCTTGATGAATTAGGAAACTCATCTTTTTAGAATCCTTCTGTTGCTTCTATTTAACATTTATGTGGGGGATGGGAATGGACTGTTCTGTCAGACTTTCAAAAATTGGAGTATTCCAGCATGAAAACAAATTGCTAGAAACATCAGGCTTTGTTCAAATACATTTTTCTATCTCCAGATACTCGTGGTCTCTCTCTGAAACCAGAACATGCATTCTGAGCAGCTGCATGACACCCAAATTACTGATGCTCTTGTATCGAGGCAGTTGTTGACCTTTAGCACAATCTGTGTGTAATTGTCAGTGTCTCTCCTGCTCCTGGAATGGCTGGGCACACTTTCACCTGGTGCTATGGAATACCTGGGCTATTGTGACAACTCTAGACCCGCCTGCTTTCTCGATGTAACCATGTGCAAAGCCTGTCAGATGCAATGAAACATCCTGCTGTGTCAAAGCACAAGAGAGCCAATGAATCGATCCTGTCTCTTGACTAGCTCCTGCAGCTTAGGGAAGTGTGTATAAACCCAAGATTGTAATGTTTCTGTAGCTTTACTTTCTCAACGACTTCAGCCTATTTAAAGGGACAGCCTTGTTACGACTGGTCTGTTCATCCAGCAGTGTCAGTGTAGCTCCTCGTGTGTGCAGATCCATGGTGCAGCTGTTGTGTTGCCTCACACCGTGTGTGATTGCTCACCTCCGTGTGGTTTGCATCCCGTGGGAGCCTGGGGCTGGGAGCAGTGCTTGGTGCCTCTCAGTTCTGAGGAGCCACTGTTAACACACACTGCCACGGCCCTGCTGTGGTGCCCCAGCTCTGGCACTCTTGCACAGACACTACACGCTGCCTGCCTTCAGTCTGAAGTTGCATTTGAACTTTTTGTCCCCTTTCAGTTCTCTGAAGCATGATTTCAGTTAATCCATACTCTGGTGCTGTAGAGGAGAGGGTGTATTAACTTGCTACTGTAGTCCCGAGTTCGCCAGAACTGCTACAGTTACTTTTATTTAGCAAACTTGCTTGTGCCTATCATAAGGAAACTAAACTAGAATGTGTGAATCTTTGTGGGGGACCAGGTCACTGTTCAGTTAACTGGCCTATAGCTAAACTCGATGTGTTTGGTGTTTATCTACTTCACTGCTTTCAGCGTTTATGGCATCCAAACACTACCAATTGTTAACCTGTGCATTACTCTCTGCATGTGAACAACTTATACAATTACTGAACTTTGTAAATACGTGAATTTTTTTATTTAGGTGGATGCATATGTTGGTTTACTGCTCTTCAGCTTTATTCAATAAACTTATGTTTTGAGGGTTGTATTGACACTTAACTGCCTGACTTGAGTTGATGTGGCTGAACTCATGGAAAAACACGATGGGATTTCTGTCTCCTCTGCCAAGGATTACAGTGGGGGAAGAAGGATTGGTAAATACCTGAGCTGATTTATATTCTGTGGTTCAACTCTTCCAGTGAAATGCTGACAAAACTACTTTTGAGGCCTGGGCTTGCTCATCTTACCTGAGCAAGCTCAGATAGTCTGTCTGAGCAGATTTCAGGGCTTTTTTGTGTGTGTGAAAAGCACTGGTCAGTGAAGGGTCTGAAGTAGGAGCAGCCTTCTGCAGCTGTGTTTTCAGGAGAGAAATGCATGTGTTTGCAAGCTTGGTTCTTGTGTCGAGCCTAGAGTAAAACCTTTGTTTTTCTAGCACAAGTGCCAGATCTTGCAGTGCCTGATCCTTCACTGCCACTTAAAGCAGAAGGATTCTTATCTCAGTGGAAAGTGAGGCTTTTGTTGACTGAGGTCTTGAACAAAATCTTTGCTGTGAACTTAATCCGAAGTTTCACTGACTGTTCTTCCCAAAGGTTTTTATTGTGTTAATTTCTCTTAGGACACTGATTAATTTATAGGACTGTCTGTCAGCATCTTCCAATTAATGGCAACAAATTGGATGTCTTGTTTCAGGCTTGTCTCCATGTAAGCTTTCAAACTTGCTGAGCTGTCTCAGGTTAGTTTTTCGTCCTGAGTGCAGGTCTTTGAGCATTCTTCACGTGTAACTCAGCTGGTGGAAGGACTAGTGAACTGTTAAAGATTGTGTGTGTATTTCTTTGGGAGTTTTTGGCATGCAAAGCCAGCTCCCTGCAGGTCATAGTCAAAGCAAGATGCCTCTAGACACAAACCTGAGAGCAGTGTCAGTGCACTAAGCCTTGTGAGCATGGTTGGTGTGATACCAGCACCAGCCAAATCAGCTCTGGTGTGAACTGGCCCACAGCTCCTTGCTTGATGTGGTGTTTCAGTAACAGTTTCTGTGTGTAAATAGCAGGGAGAGACACAGGGCCCCCCATGATGTGTGTGCTCTAAAAGGTACATTTGCAATGCTTCCCAAAATGCCCCCAGCTGGGTTTCACAGCTGTTCTCCTACTGCTCTGCCACATGCCCTTGGTTACTCCTGTAGCAGAGAGGAGACCTCAGAGTGGCTGTTTGATTCCAGCGCACAGGGTTGCACTTGTTCTGTTTCTGGGCTTGAGTAACTTGCCAAATACCTTTCCTTTGAAACAAGGGAAGTGTAGGAAGTGTTTCCTTTTCAACACCTTCCAGCCTTGGACTGAAAACAATACTCATCTGGCACATTATGTCCAAGGTTAAATCTTTCCTGTCCTGATAAATGTGTGGAGCCCAGGACAGGCATTAGCAGTGGTGTTTGCTGAACTTGGATGCTGTAGCTGTGTTCTAGAAATGTAATCTCACCATGATTACTTGTCTCAGGCTCTGTAGTGAGCATGGACAGTAAAAAGAGGCTGATTAAATTTCCCATTCTCTTAAAAAAAGTTGCTTTTGGGGATGCATTTTAGTTACATAAATTACTGCACTTGACATCAATAGCCATGGTCCTGAAACTTCTCTGATGCAAGTCTTGACTGTTGGCATACTAAGAAAAGCAGCTCTTGTGAAAAAGATACTGAGCCAGAGAGAACTCGTGATGGTGAACACATGGAAGTTAGACAGCAGTCCTACCTTTGAGACCTCATGGGCTGTGGGCATTTTGTGCTGTCCTGGGGTTTAAAATCAGCTCTCAGTCCTTGGTGGTGGCTCTGTTCAGTGCGAGCAGTCCTGGAGCAGCAGTGATGAGATGCAGAATGTTTGTGCTTGCCCCCACAGCTCTGACTGCTTGAGAGTTTCCCTTGGAGTGTCCATGTCCTCCCAGCTTCAGTGTGGATGGTGGTTCCTTAAAGTGCAATTACAGAGCAGGGCAGTTCTCATCACCCCGGGACAGCTGCACAGAGCAGCTCTGTCCCACCACTTGGCAACAGGAAAGATGCACAAATGTGGAGCTGTTCCATGATCCATGGAACAATAATCCAGTTTCTCAGTGATTTATGTTTTCTCTTTGCATCTTGATGGAAACAGGTTGGAAAGAGTTTGGATGCTGACATATCAAACTGCATAATCTTCACTTTCTGGTAGAAGAAAAGGCCAAAGAAAATGCCTTAAACAGTCTCTCTGTTGAATCTAGGAATGTTGTGCAGGGTTCTGTAATAACCTGAGGTATGGCTTAGCAGGATTATCAAGCTTTTAACTTCCCTAAGGTTTCACTTGTTGCCGTGGCTGTGCAGTGGCACGTCCTGGTTTGCTTTGTGCAGGAACTGTGCTCCCCCAGCATGCCCAGCACTGCTCCCCTGCCTGGCTCCTGCACTGACCCTGCCTAGTGTGGATTCCAAAAAGGGCTGGAAAGCAGCATATTCTGAGCTGACACGGACAGTGAATCGTGTTAAAGGAGGAGTAATGTGTGAGTGAGTGCCTGAGCCCTGCTTTAGTTCCCAAAAAGTGAGTGTAGAACAACTTGTCTCACCTTCAGAGTGCTCTGCTGCTTTAGGGTTGCAGATGCTGGATGTTCCAGTGTGTCTTGGTAAAACAGAGGGGTTTCCTCTTAGGTGGCACTCCAATGGCAAACACAGAATGGCACTCAGAGGGGCTTTGCACATACTCTTTGAAAGGAGAAGTGAAATACTTGATGTTTTTATTTCCCTCCCAGTGGAAGGTGGGTAAGTAGACCTTTGTGCCAGGATTAGTGCCTTTTAATTACGACATGACAGGTTTTATTCTGTTAAAGGCAACATCTATCATTGTGATAATTTTGAAGTGCTTCAATAAAGTGTTGTTGAAAACCATTTTTTTTTTTTGCATATTCATCTGTAGTAGGAGAGCTGCTTTTATTATTGTTAGAAATACCTAAGAACCCTCATTACCTAATTGTGGGAAACATTTGGGTAGCTTTAGCTACATAACTTCATCAGGAGAGTGTAAACCTTGTGCTCAGTGGGGGCAACTTTGAGAGGCCAGGCTGTGAAATTCCCATTTCTGATTATTTTTGCTCTGGTACTGGAAGCATTGGTTGGTCTCATTTGTGTTTCTCTCTGAAAAGACCCATTGGATTGAAGTTCCTAAACTTTATCATTGAACAAACAGAGCAAATCAGTAGAGAAAGAAAATGTTGTTGTAGTGTGTGAAATTTAAGGCTAAACTTGATTCTCACAAGAATCTCATGAGTAAGTAAACTGCTAAGGTGCTTTTGTGTAACTCTGTTAACTTGGGGTGTGGATACTTCAGCCTTTGCAACAAGGAGGAATTTCCCTCATTTCTAGGGTCAATAATGAATCCCCTTCTTGGTTTGAATAACATTTAAAAGATCCATGAATTCTGCAGACTGAGGAAGGGAACTGAAGACTAGGCTAGAAGACTTTGTCCAAAGTCAGCATACAGAAGGCTGGATGGACACTGAGCTGTGATACTTGTTCTGGTTGGGATTTATTCATTCTAATGTTTCTGTTACAATAATTGGAGAACAAAGATCTGACTTCTGAACTACTCGAAAATACAGGCTGAAGACAGATCATTATTGTCTGGTTGTCTGTCTATGCATAATAAGTCCTTTATTCTTTTCCCCATATAGGCATTTTTCATATCCTGTTCCCATTTCCTTCTAACAAATCAGGCACTTCGGTAAAAGGATGCAACATCAGAGTGAACAGGGCAGCTCAGCTCAGTGACAAGTGACCCGTTCAGAGCCAGTTCCTCAGATGCTGTTGAGGTTCCTGAGGCTCTCTTTCCCTCCCCCAGCTGTGGTTTCTTTCTGTTCTTTTGCTTCTCTTCACGGGGTTTGGTTTTACCAGCGCTGCCGGCGCTGTTCACTTTGCCACTTCCACCTGGCATTTGTCAGCTCTTGTGTCGGTGCAGCTCTGGGGCCCCGCAGCTCCCCGAGGCTCTGTTTGCCACCCTGGTGTCCAGTCTCGTGTGGCACTGCGGGATGGAAATCCTTGTGTCCATCTCCTCCACGATCCTGGCCCGGCAGCGGGGCTTGGCTTCCTCCCCCCGCGGTTCCCTGCTGCCTCGCCCGGGCTCGTTCCCTGCCGCGTTCTGTGGCTCCGGCTCATGCCGAGAGGCTCCGTGGGGTGAGCGGGGCTG
Source organism: Vireo altiloquus (assembly GCA_013396875.1). NCBI lineage: Eukaryota > Metazoa > Chordata > Aves > Passeriformes > Vireonidae > Vireo > Vireo altiloquus. The sequence continues at coordinate 411,582 of VZRF01009815.1, forward strand.
GGCTGCAGGAGCCGAGGGTCACCCGTGTCACACACCCCAGGGTCCCTGAGGCTGGAAAAGACCCCCAAGGCCACGGAGTCCAACCTGTGCCCATCCCCACCCTGTCCCCAGAGCTCTGAGTGCCACCTCCAGCCCTTCCTGGGGCACCTCCAGGGATGGGCACTCCAAACCTCCCTGGGCAGCTCCTGCCAAGGCCTGAGCTCCCTTTCCATGGAGGAATTCCTGCTGCTGTCCAGCCGCTGTCAGCGGCACTCCCGGGATCCTTCCCGGCTCTCCAGCCGCTCTGCCCCGGCCGGAGCGCTCCGGGGGTGGCGGTGACCGCGGGGCAGGGCCCTGGGGCCGGCTCTGCCCACAGCGGCCGCGCCTCCGTCCGGCCCCACCCTGACCCTGACCCCGCGCCCGGGCGGAGCCGCGGCCGCGAGCCGTGCCACGACAGCCCCGCGCCGCCACGCCCCTTTAACGCCGCCGGTCGCTGCTCTTGAGTGACGGGCCGCGCGCCCTATGGCCGGCGGCGGCTCCCGCTTCCGCGCCCGCTCCACCAATAGCAGCGCGGCGCGGGCGGGCCTTGCGCCAATCCAACCCGTGTTTCCCTTCCGCTCTTAAAGGGGCCGCGGCGCGGTGCGGGCGGCGCCGCTGCGCTATGCGCGGGCGGCCATGCGATNCTACAGCGGAGCCTTCCCGCCGCAGCTGCGGGCGCGGCTGCGGGACGCGGCCCGGGGCATGTTCGTGTTCGGCTACGACAGCTACATGGAGCACGCCTTCCCCCGCGACGAGCTGGACCCGCTGCACTGCCGCGGCCGCGGGCCCGACCGCCGCGACCCGTGAGTGCGGCCGGGGCGGGAGCCGTGCGGGTGGGTGCCGGCCGGCTGCGGGGTGGGCATCGCTCCCTCTGGGGGTCTCCCAGGCTGGGCCCGGCCTCCTCCCGGTGCTGCCCAGCGGCAGGACAGTTGGGAGTGGCCATAGCTAGAATACAAGAAGTTCCACCTCGGTAGGAATCGTGGGGTGGTTTGGGTGGGAAGGGACCTTAAAGCTCACCCAGTGCCAGCCCTGCCATGGCAGGGACACCTCCCACTGTGCCAGGCTGCTCCCAGCCCCAATGTCCAGCCTGGCCTTGGGCACTGCCAGGGATCCAGGGGCAGCCACAGCTGCTCTGGGCACCCTGTGCCAGGGCCTGCCCACCCTCCCAGGGAAGAACTTCCTGCTAATATCCAATGTAAACCTACTCCCCTTAAGTTTGAAGCCATTTCCTCTTGTCCTGTCTGTCGCTCCAGTCCCCCTCCGTATTTCTTGTACTATCCCTTCGAGTATTGGAATGAACTTCTTTCCCTAGTGGGGCAGAGCCTTGGAACAGCTCCCCAAGGAGTCGTGGAGCCTCCCCCTTTGGAGACATTCTAAACCCACCTGGACACGTTCCTGTGTCACCTGCTCCAGGTGACCCTGCCTGGGCAGGGGGTTGGACTGGATGATCTGCAGAGATCCCTTCCAAACCTAATGATTCTGTGATTCTGCTCCTCCAGCTCCAACCTGAACATCAATGATGTGCTGGGGAACTACTCCCTGACGCTGATCGACGCTCTGGACACGCTGGCGGTGAGTCCTTGGCTTGGGGACACTGCCCTGGTCACCCTGGGACCTGCCCTGGTCACCCTGAGACCTTCTTCCCCAACCCTCTTCACTGCCCTGGCTGGGGGTGCTCCCCAAGGCTTGGCTGGGTGTGTGGTGGAAAACAGCTGGATCACAAGCTAACAGCTGGATCACAAACCAGCAGCAGGGTAGGAGAATAAGAGTAGTCAGAGATGTCAGCAGAGATTTCCTGAAGAGGCAGAAGAAAGTTTGGAGCTCTTTCCCAAGGTTCAGGCGACGTCTCTTTTGGGATATGCCATCATTCTCATCCTCAGGATGGGTGGATTCAAACTGGGAGTGCTGTGAGTGGCTGAGAGGTCTGTCAGGAGGAGGGCTCACAGTGTACACAATAACGGGAAGAGCTCTGGTTGTTTCACTTGGCAGACAGGGCCTGACTGACACATGGATCTGTGTGAAGAGTGGGGAAAGGAAGGAGGGGAAGACCTGCAAAGCTGCTTCTCCCCTGCATTTCTGATAAACCTGGAAGATAATGTGTGGAGCAGCTCAGTTTTGTGTTAGTAGTAGCAGGGTATGGGGTCATGAGGAAGAGCTCCCTCTTTGGGCATATTCAGACCCTAAGAGCCTGTGCAGGCAGGGCAGGTTTGTGCCTTCTGGAGTGTCAGGGCTCACTGGCATGCCAGAGCCATGGGGGTGTGTATCTCCCCTGGTGCAGAAGGTGCTTTGTGCACTTTGGGATATCAAACCCTTCCCGTTCTGCCCTGGGGCTACAGCAGTGGTGAGGAGCTGCTTGAGCAGGGCAGCTCTGAGCAGAGCTGAAAGCAGAAGTGAGGGAAATGCTGGGTTTTACTGAAAGTGAACTTTGGGATCTGTGCTGTGTGGCTGTAACGGTGCCTTCCTGTCCTCCATCACCAGCAGGGCAGTGCATAACTTCATTTCTCAAATGAAGGTTCTGGTTGCTAAAGTCTCTTGTGTTTGAGAAGCTGCTGCATGGATGAAGCCTGTTCTGCTCCTCATTGCTCAGACCAAACATGTGATGCTTCCCCACTGGGTCTGGGTAATGGGGAGAGCTGGCAAGTGGTGCTTTGGTTTAAAACCTAGGTATGGTCCCTGCAAACCAAGCATTTTCGTGAGCTCAGGCAAGCAGGACCCTGTGTTTTCCTTCCACATTCCTGCTCCCTTAAAGCTCAGGCTGCATTTACATCTGTCTCTGGATGCAGTGGACATCCCTTTCTAGCTCAGACCTGTAGGAAGCAGGCACAAGGGAACTCCTGGATGTCGGGTGTCAGGTCAGGAACCTAAAAGGTTGGACTCACCTTTGGTCAAATAAACATCAAATCAGACTTCATTGTTCTGCAGGTTGTGTTATGCTTTAAGCTAAACTTACCTCTTGAACTGATTGTTCAGGCAGTTTGAGCACTCAGTGTGCTAAATCTGACTGCTAGTCTAAGATATAAACTTGCCACTCTCTTCCCCAACCCTCTTCTGCAGCTTGAATTGTACAAAATAGCTTTGTTTTTGTGTAAAAGGTAATGGGAAACTCCTCAGAATTCCAGAAGGCAGTGAAGTTGGTGATTGACACAGTTTCATTTGACAAAGACTCAACAGTCCAAGTTTTTGAGGCAACAATCAGGTATGTTTGAGTTTCTGTCTTTAAAGCAGTAACATGGTTAAAGACTTGTTGTGTGTATTTCAAAGTGAAAACATTGATTAGGAGGTCTTTGGCAGGGTTTATTTCCTAACTGTTCCTCAAGTAAGCTGTTCCTTAGTCTTCTATGAAAATATTCCATCCTTTCATATTGGAAACAGTTTTAATCAGTCCCGTGTGCCCTGGAGCAGGGGGACAGTGGTTGTCTCTGTGCCTGCAGACTCTGCTTTTTTGTTGTTGCTCATGCAGCAGAGACTCAGATCTGTGCACAACAAATGACCCCAGGACAGCTTTTCCCTGTTTGTTTTTCTTTCCTGGCCTCCTGCTCACTTTCGCTTTTGTTTTAGGTGCAAAGGAGACCCATCTGTTTTGGAGATGGGTTTAGATGCTGTCTGATTTCAAAGGGTTTCATTTTCTGAGTGTCTCAAACAGTGTCTGTTCCTGCTTCACTTGGCTAGGCTTTCTTTTTGCTGAATACTAAGTTTCTGTAAATCCCTTCCTACCATTTGCAGGGACAAGGAGGTGTTCACTCCTAAATAGACTTGTTACAAGAACTCCTGGCTTAGGTAAATCTTACAGAACCAGGTTTTGGGATTCTGTGGCTGACAACAGCAGGACTTCTACATGTTTTCACTACTGGTGGGGGAAAATAAGATCATTTTCTGTAGTGCCTGTAAGGAGCACAAAGTAATAATTCTGTCAAACATGACATCAGTAAGGTGTTTAGGTGAAGATTGAAGTTCAGAACAGACTGAAAACACAAATTTTCCTTTTCCCACAGGGTTTTGGGAAGCCTGCTGTCTGCCCATATCATAATCACAGACACCAAGCAGCCCTTTGGTGACATGACCATTAAGGATTATGACAATGAGCTGTTGCATTTGGCTCATGACCTGGCAGTGAGGCTGCTGCCAGCCTTTGAGAACACCAAAACTGGCATTCCCTACCCTCGGGTAAGTGGACACAGCAGCCCTGGGGGGAAATAGGCTCAAAGCAGTTTTTCACCTGTCCTACAACTTAAATTTTGTGGCCTTTTATGTGCACTTGGGGTATTGAACCTGCTCTAAGTTCTTTTAAAATGACAGTGGGGAAATGGCACTAAGTGCTGGTGACATGGGCAATACAACAAGTTGCTCCTTCTGTCTAGTAAATGTTTTCCCTGGGCTGATTTTTCACTGTGTTTGTTGTTCCCTGTGGGTCAGGAGTCATTTGGTTCTGTGCTGTTTGGCTGGAGCATTCCCTGCCCCATGTCACACAGCAGCAAACAAGAAATACTCTAAAGGCAAATAGCTGAGGAAAGTGACTTCATTGGTGACTTGTACTAAAACAATTGTATTAGAATAAAACTCTCCTGAAATATTTATCATACTGGGCTTGAAATTGATCATTTTCCTGAATACTGCTCAGTGGGTACTCAACAGTTTGGGATTCTTGGATGCTGCAGCCTCTTGTTTTAAGCAGATGCAGTTGGCAAGGACAAGGATGTCACTTCTACTGGAACAACCCTAAACTGCAAAACTATAATTTACCTCTTGCCTGGCTCCTCTTAATTTCTGGAGACAGAAGCTTTTCCTCCAGACCTGTCAGGCTGTAGAAACATGAATTTTTACTTCTGTTCAGGGCTTGGTAAAGCAGCTGAGGGTGGTGTAACTTCCCTTCAGTGCTGTGTTCTGTGGGGAAGGGGAGGAGCATCCACTGAGGAAGCTCTTGGTTTCAAGAGCACAAACTGAGAGGCAGCAAAGAAGGAGAAGCCTTCTTTGGCTTTTTTGAACGTTTTTTGAACGTTTAGTGGAAGGCATGAAAAAGTGGAGTGAAGTTTACAAGGATTAGCAAGCATAAGAGAAAAATGAGGATTGCCCACTTTAAGCATGGTGCTGCAAAGCTGGAAGAAGAATTTGAGGAATTCTCCAGGAAAGCTTTCCAAGCAGCAGTGAGCTGATTTTCTCTCTCTGTGTGCATTCCATGCTGCACATTGTGCAAAAACTGCCCAAAAGGCTCGTTGCTAAGTGTGAGGGTGCAGCTGTGAGCACAGCTGGCTGAGGGCCAGCCTGCCTGTCCCTGCTGACACTGTCCCTGTTCACAGGTGAACCTGAAGAAGGGAGTTCCTCCAGACAGCCACAATGAAACCTGCACAGCAGGGGCTGGATCCTTGCTGGTGGAGTTTGGGATCCTCAGCAGGCTGCTCGGTGATTCCACGTTCGAATGGGTGGCCAGGAGAGCTGTGAAAGCCCTGTGGAGCCTCAGGAGCAATAACACTGGGCTGCTGGGTAATGTCTGGGTGCTGCTGTGTCCAGCCTGCCTCAGGCTGTGCCATCAGCCTGCAGTTCCTTCGTGTGTGCTAAACTTTGTCCTTCTGCTCCCTCTATAGCTGCTCAGTCATGTTGTCCTTGTGTATCCAGGGGCTGTGTTGAACAAATGGCACTGTGGGGTTTTGGAAGAAAAATGGAGTCTCTGAATGACTCCTCAGGGCATGGGTTTTCAGATTAAATTTTCCACAAAACTGGGAAATGAAACAAGGCCCTGATTTGTGTCCCCGTTAATATAATTCAGATTGGCAGGTGACTAAAAGTTCTTAAAATAACTGCATGTGTGTGGGTGCTCCTCAGATGAATCCAGCACTGTAACACTTTATCTGATGTTACTCTTTGATCCTTCCTCCTTGGGAATTTCTGAAGGTGTAATGTGCTCAGGTTTTGACCGGATTGTTTTTCTCTGATGTACTCAGCAACCTCAGACTGAACTTTTTGTTTGTTCTGAAAGGAAACGTTGTGAATATCCAGACTGGTCACTGGGTTGGGAAGCAGAGCGGCCTGGGAGCAGGGTCAGATTCATTCTATGAGTACCTGCTGAAGTCTTACATCCTCTTTGGGGAAAAGGAAGACCTGGAGATGTTCAATGCTGCCTATCGGAACATTCAGAACCACTTGAGGAGAGGGTATGTGATTCATGTCAGCATCAATTCCTGAAGCAGTGAGTCCTCCAGCTTACTGTAAACCTTACTGTTTACAGTGCTTTGTGTCATGCCCCAGAAAATCTGTATTCTCTTTACTTTAAGAAGCAAAATCTCATTTCCGTGGTAGTCTCTTCACTCCTCAGCAACTGATCAGGTGCAGAGAAGCCACACTGGTTCCTGTCCCATTTATAAATGTTAAGGCTGAGAAAAGTCTGGCACTGCAAAGGAAATGTATTAAATTGGCTGCTTTGTTCTTCTGAAGTCCTGATCTTGCCTAGCATGACTTTTTGGTAGAGATCCTGCTGGCAGGGCTCTAAGATAGGATTCATCCCTTTATGAATTAACTCCTCTGAGAGCATAACTGATGTTCTGGTTCCTTTCAAAATGAGCCCAGCACAGCAAAGCAGTGGCTCCTTGCCTTTGCTGGTGGCAGTGCTCTCCAAGCAGAGGCATTTCCCTGTTGCTGTTGTTCCCTGGCAGGAGAGAGGCCTGCAATGAAGGCGAAGGTGACCCTCCCCTGTACGTGAACGTGAACATGTACACAGGCCAGCTGATGAACACCTGGATCGACTCTCTGCAAGCCTTTTTCCCTGGGCTGCAGGTAAGCTTTCCCTCTGCTAAAGGCCAAGTAGAAAGGCTCATCCTAATCCTGGGCTGGGAATGGGTGTGAGCAGCTCTGAGCTGAGCCCCACCTGTGGGTTTGCATCTGGCTGCTCTGATAAGAGTTCACTTCAGCTCTGCATTATCTCAGCAGTGTGGGGAGGCCTGACCTGCTCTCTGCTACCTCTGAGGGACTTTCACCTTCCCTCTCTTAACCTCAGCATTTGTGTTCTGTGCTGTGAGCCCTCCTAGAGCTTTTAGTGCAATGGAGGAATTCATTAGTACTTTTTGGGGGGTTATTTTGTGTGTGTTTTATGAGGGAAGGTGGATTAGGTGTCACATTCCATTCAGAGTGCGTGTCTGTGGCTGCTCTTGTGCCCAGGTGCTGATAGGAGATGTGGAAGATGCCATTTGTCTCCATGCCTTCTATTATGCCATATGGAAACGCTATGGAGCTCTCCCAGAGAGGTACAACTGGCAGCTGCAGGCCCCAGATGTTCCCTTCTACCCACTGAGGCCGGAGCTGGTGGAGTCCACATATCTCCTTTATCAGGTATTTGACTCCTCTCGGTTACGCATCATGGCTTGGCCAAAATGGTTCTGTTCAGAAAGTCACTTTTCCCCCCCTGACCTCTGGCCAGCTGAATTTTGGCAGCCCTGGAGCTGTGGAGGCCTCTGGGCAGGCACTGCGGTGTTGTGCAATGTTGTTGCTCTACTGTTTGCTTCAAAAAAAGCCTTTTTTTATAAGGCAGGCAAAAACAACACTAAACAACCTTTCCTAAAAGCTGCTGGCAAAGACTTTTGCCAGGCAGAGACTTGTGACTGCTTAACCAAAATTGTTGAAGTAAATATAACAGCTTTCCTTGCAATGCTGTCCAGGCAGAGATACAATAAACTAAAATAACTGTCTGCCTACCAGGAAGGTATCAGAGTTTGGATTTACTGCAGGTTTTATTAGGATTTGCACTAAAGCAAATGTGAGAAGCTTGCCCAGGCTAATCCAAGTCATGCTCCTATAAAGATAAGTTTGCTGGGATACACAAGACTCTGGTACCAATAGGCCTTTGTTGTGTTATTTTTACAAGATTTCAAAATTGCTGACTCTAACTCTTGTCTGTCTTCCTTATTTAGGCCACAAAGAACCCATTTTACCTTCATGTGGGAATGGATATTCTGCAGAGTTTGGAAAAATATACAAAAGCAAAGTCAGTCTTCAATGTTTTTTTTCTTCTCTCAGTGCTATATACCTACATTTTATTATACAAATATTATATAGAATCCAGTCTGCCACATGTAGGTAAACCAGAAAACCCAACCCTCCTTGAAAGCCACAAGTGATGATTTACTTAATGAGCACTTCTTTCTTTCCCATCTGAAAATGAAATTTTAGTCCAGTGGCAACCTTCAGAATTTTGTAGCTGCCTTTCAAAATGTATTGTTGACAATCAGCTGCTAAAAACTGCTGAAAATAGTAGTTGGGATTTTTCCTAGGGATCCTGCCAGACTATTTCTCACCTCCTGGTGTTCAGCTGGACTGAGGGAGGGCCCCTGAGCCAGATGCTGTTGCATATCAGCTTCTAGTTCAAGACAGCAGCAATGAATCCTGACTTTGTTACTGAGTAGCTGAACTTGTTGCAACACTCAGGGGGAAGACAGTGAATTTTTATTCCTCATTATTAATTGAGTCATTTTGTAGACAGATGTGTAACAATTGGCCAGGTGAAGCATTGCAGCTGTGTGGGGTTCAGGTGATCACAGACCCCTCAGGAGCCCAGAACAACACAATTGTTCCCTTTGAGCTTCACCCCGGGCAGGTGGAATGGTGTGGAGTAAAGGAATATCTGGAGAGCAGTTTGAGAGCAGGAGAGCTGGGATTAAACCCAAAGCCTGTTCCATGTTGCAGGTGTGGCTATGCCACGTTGCACCACGTGGTGGAGAAGACCAAGGAGGATCGAATGGAGAGCTTTTTTCTCAGTGAGACCTGTAAATATTTGTACCTGGTACGTGTTGGGTGTTCCTCATTGCCAAGATACTGTGCACAAACATGCTAGAGTGAGGAGGTGGGAGATTATTGATTATTGATTATTAATAAAACTGTGGTGGGTTGGGGGTGGGATGTCATTAATTACAGCCTGCTGGGGGCTCTGGGGTTTGTGTATGGGAGTGATTCAGGCTGTGCTCCTCCTCTTGGGCCTCTCCCCACTCTGTGAGGCTGAGCAGCTGCCCAGCTGTGCTTCCTGAGCCTGGAGAGCTGGGAAGGAGAGGGGACAGGGCTGGAGGAAGCTGCTGCTCAGCTCTGAGCTCATTGCTGCTTGTAGCCCTCCTGCCTGGAGCAGCCTCTGCTTTCTCCCCGCTGGGCTTTGGCACTCCCAGGAGAAAGCATTTGGGCTGGCATTGCCTAAACCCCTGTTCTCAATCTCCTTTAGTACCCAAAACCAAATAAATCTGTGACTGAGTGGATGCCAGCCTAGAAATGCCTCACAGAGCAGCTTAGAAAAATAAGGGCACTTCAAGTCGTGTGAGAAGTGTTTCTTCTGCTCTCTTCTTTTAACTGCTCAGATCAATCCCTTGCATTAAGACTATTTATTTCCATGTGCTCCAGCATTATTTAGCAGTAAAAGGTATTTTTGTGTGATCCTTCAAAGAGTGAGTACCTGTTTCCAGCTTCTCGTTGCTGGGAGATGAAGGATGCTGCACACCTCCAATGACTGTCTCTCCTGTCTCTCCTTCAGTTGTTTGATGAAGAGAATCCAGTGCATAAATCTGGGAATAAGTTCATGTTTACTACTGAGGGCCACATCGTGTCTGTGGACGAGCGTTTCAGGAACTCGCTGTGGGAAGATATCCTCCCTGGAGAGGAGGATGGGCCTGAGAAAACCAAACCCACGGAGCTCAAGGCAGCCAACTTCAGCTCCAACGTAAGGAGTGCTGGGCTGCTCCTGCCTGGGGGAGGGAGAAGGGCAGGCAGGACAAAAAGAGCCGTTTGGGAGTGGTGCTGTAGAGTGTTTCCTTTAGGAATGTTAAATATCTGAGAAGCTCCTGTGAAATGCACTTCCAGGAGCAGCAGAAATGGGATCGTGGGAGGGATTGTGGTGAAGGTAAAACCTGTTCCCTTTGATGTATTTTGCAGCCATTTTTTGGGTCTTTGTTAATTTGCTTCCAGTTATTTTTCCCTTCCCCTTTTCTTTGCCCTTAAGCTCTCCAGTGCTGCTGTCAGGGGGAAAGGGAGAAGCAGAGAGTAATTTAAACCAAGCTTTGTCTTCCTCAGGGTGGCTTTGGGGGTGTAAAAGGGACCTTTCTTAGCAAGGCCTCGACTGAGCCCAGAGCTGTGGTTCAGTGCCCATCAGCAACCAGAACAGATCTGCTTCCAATCACAGAATCACAGAGTGGTTTGAGTTGAAAGGACTTTAAAGGTCATCTCATTCCACCTCCATGGGCAGGGCCACCTTCCACTAGAGCACTTACAGAACAATGTTTTTAAACCTCTGCTGGTGGGTTCTGGTGTGGTTCCTTCCCTCCCTCCCCCAAAGCTCCAGAAAAAGAGCATTATTTTAAACATTCACAGTTGTCATAGTGAAGGAAATCTCAGTTGCACAACAAGCTGTGCTGTGTGTTTGGAAGCTGCAGCCTGCACTGAGGAAACACTTGCTGCTCATTTATGGGATTTGTGCTGGGAAGTCTGCAAAGAATGAGGAAAAGTTGGAGGAAAAAGTGTTATTTGGTACAATTTTCTGTACTGGGAGGATCTGAAAGGATTGCAGAGAGGGTGGGATCGGCTGGGTTTGGATTTGAGTTTTTAAAAGTATTTAAATTTTCTTAACAGTGTAACAGAGTCCCTGATGAGAGGAGGTACCTGCTGCCCCTGAAGAGCAACTACATGAGACAGATCGACAGAATGGTGGGGCTGATCTGAGGGACTCTCCAGGAAAACTTTGGAGGAGCCTCTGGGATTCCTCTGCAGACATTCCTCCCCCTTCAGCTGCTCCCTGCACAGGCTGAGTCCCCCAGGTGTGCCCTGGGTTTGTGGGCAGCCATGGACACCAAGGAGATGGAGCTCGGGGTAACCTCCTGTGCCACCCCAACACACAGCTCTTGTTTCAAGACTTCCTATGAAAAATGTTGTTGCAAATGAAGGCTGAATATATTTTAAAAGGAAAAGAAGGCAAATTGGCCTGTGCCACTTAGCTACCTCTTTGTGGCTGTGATACAAATGTCCCTCTAGAGAAGGGTCTGGTATTTCATTCGAAATGATCTCGGGGCTTGGGGAAGGAGTGGGAAAGTGCAATTTTTTACACCAAGTTGAATTATTGAATTTTTCTGCCTAGCAATACACAACCTTAAGGTCTACTCAGGAAGGAACCCACTGGGTTTGCTGAAACAAAACTGCTCTATCTACTCTTGGAAGGATAACTCCTGGTGGTGTAAAAGCTGTTGGTAGAGTCTGATATCCCTCACACAGAGGCGATGGAACCTGTGGGGTTGTGAGAGCCTGTGGCTGCAGAAAGCAGTGATCAAACCAACCCAGGTGCCTTTTTGAAGGGGATGGGGGGAGGGAAGGGGGAATTGCCAAGCCACTCAGGCAGATTTTCCCAAAGTTTCCTTGTTTGCCATGTTTTAGTGCCTTTTCAGGGGAGATGCTGCTAAGAACTGGTGTCACTGTACACGAAGAACAAACTATTTCACATTCCTGACAGGAGTCATGTGTTAGTGCCTTAAGTCCTCTTCACTAGCAGGGAAAACTGAGCTTCCTTGGGAAGATGGAAAAGTATTTTTGATGAGCTGGTTGCAAAATACAGTGGAGCCCAAAGTCACTTAAAAAGAGATGATTTCCCTTTTATTTTTTTTTTTTTTTTAAGATACTGGAAGAATATTTGTCTGTGAACTTTCAGGAAGAAAGCAGTTAAGGACCTGAGGAATGACAACAAGCTCAGGCCAAAACAACTTTCTTAAATATAACAAGTTGGGGCTGTTTTTTCCAGTGGTTCCCCATTGCTTCTATACTTCTAACTTTTGACTACAGTTGAAGTAGTAGAATGTTATTTTTGGGTTAATGACTTTTAAATTGAGGCCTAAATACAAGAGCAACTTGATCTGCTGTATTTTCACCTTCTTACAACAACATTGGTTTTCATAAACCACGTGTTGCAACTTGAAACATTTCTAATAAATAGGAAGTTTGTGCTGGAGAGGTTATTGTTGGAATCTTTTAATGTACAGATGCATCTCAGGGACTTTGTTGTAGAATCTTCTGTTCCATTATAGTTGAATCTTATATTTAGGCAAAAAAAAATATCATCAAGTCTTCTTAGTCTTTGTGTGTGTGTTTGAAAGGGTGGAGGGTTGGAGGGGGCAGAGGGAATGTGGTTACAATTTCCCTAATTACTGCAATAGAATGGTTTGCCTTGGTGTTTGAGGCATCTGGTGATTCCAGCTCCTGTAGAATTGGCTCTGCAAATGTACTGTTGGAGTGTCTGAGTTGCCTGTTTCAAAGGAAAATGGGAATTCAAGGTGGTGTGACGCAGAGGTGTTGGGAGAGGTTCAGGCTGTGCTTCCCAGCCTGAGCAGGGTGGACAAAGGCAGGGGGAGGCAGAGAGCTCTGGGCTCTGGAATGCTGCTCCAGGTGCTCTCATCCAGCTCTGGAAGGAGAAGTGGTGGTGGGGTGGGAGCCCAGCACAGCATCCCACACTGGCTGTGTCAACTCATGGAGTGGCAGTGCTGGGATGGACAGGATTCCTGGATAGATGGGATTCCAGGATGGGCAGGATTCTGGGGTGGGCAGGATTCCAGGGTGGACAGGATTCTGGGATGGAAAGGATTCCAGGATGGGCAGGATTCTGGGGTGGGCAGGATTCTGAGATAGATGGGATTCTGGGATGGAAAAGATTCCAGGATAGACAGGATTCCAGGATAGACAGGATTCCAGGATGGACAGGATTCCAGGATAGACAGGATTCCAGGATGGACAGGATTGTGGGGGGGGCAGGGNGGGGTGGACAGGCCACCAGGACAGCCACACCCTAGGCGTGGTGGTGGCTCCTGGCCCTGCTTTGTCCCCGAGCCCCAGTTCAGCTCCCCCAGTGTGACATTGGCCACTCTGTGCCTTCTGAACTCCTGAACCCATGGAGGCTCCCAGCACAGGATTATGCACAGAATCCATTCCAAAGTTTTCCAGAGAGAATTCCACGACTGTGAGGAAGTTGCAGAACAATTCAGCCATCCTGTTTTCCTTGGGTTTGGCAGGAATAGTGAAAGGTGGCTGTGAATGAGAGCAGCCCAGACAGGAATTGCAGCCTTCCAGCCAGACATGGTCAGCTTCCCTTGGGAATTGCTCTGGAATTTCTGTTGCCAGGTGATGTGATGGTCATCTTTCCACAGAAATGCTCTTTATCCTCCAGGAAGCTTGGTGGTGAAAGACTCCATGTTCCTTCAGGAGCCAACTTTTCTTCCTCTTCGCTCTAAAACTGCTTGGATACAATTTTACTCTGTAAGGACAGGGCTCCTGTTAGGCACTAAAATGAGAGCTTTTGTACAAGTCAGTGGCATCCAAATGGAACTGATATCAGTGCTGGAATCACTTGCTGAAATAGACTCTTGTATTCCTTGGTATCATGTGCAATATCAACTTTTCCTAACTAAAAGTGCCATGTATGCTTAATTGTTATTTATCCATGAAGTATTTAACTGAGCACGGGGAACTTGGAAGAGGACCAAATGTGCTTTCCTGAAATGTCCTGAATTGTCAACACTTGCCTTGCATTTTGCAAATCTGCATTAAAAAAATAGTGTGTCTGACTACTCTGATGTGTGTTTGTCTTGTAGGGTAACTCTTGCAAGGCTTGCAGGGGATCTCCCTGCACCTTCTGTGCACTGGGATTTCATCAGGTTAGAGCTGGGATTTCTCCTTCCTGCAGGGGAACAAACCCACCCCACCTCAAAACAACAGGGCTCCTTCTTCTCCCCCTGTTCCCCTTTCTCTCCATGAGGATTTGGGGGCAGCTGGGAGCAGGGATGGGTGTGGGGTAAGGGAAGTGTGGCAGCAGCCAGCCTGGTGAGCAGCTCTGACCCCCCTGCTGCCATTCCCAACCTGCTTTGGCCAATCAGTTCATGAAGAGCCTGGTTCAGGTGGGAATTCTGCACCAAGAGCCTTGCTGGGCTCTCTCCAGCCCCTGGATAAACCCAGGGAAGCAGCCAATGCTGGCTTTGAGAACAGGAACGTGGGAATGACCCACTGACAATCACTTTGATGTTTTGGTTCTCTCTTGCTGCTTTGTCCTCCTGGATTTGTTTTCTCTCTGGTTTGCATTATCTCTTGTGTTGTTTCCTGGTTTGTAGTCCTGGTTCAGACTGCTGGAGCTGACAAGGTGCTTGCTGTGTCTCCTGATCAAACTCCACATTCCAAGGAAATGTCTGTTGGACATCAGTGATGAGAATTCTGCAGTGGTTTTAAAGTTCCTCCAAATTTTTGGATAATGAGATCTTTGCCTTTTCTTCATCTTTACCTTTTCTTGATCTTCTTGATCTGTTCCTTTTGCTGCATTCAGACTTCTAAGTGTCAATTCTAAAAGGGGCTGAATCCCTGATTTTGGGGCAAGCTCCCCAGCTCTGATGTTTCCACCGTGGTTGCACATTCACCAGTGGAGTCACTGCCCTGAGCTGCTGTTTGCTGTCCTTCCTTATCTCCTCTTGCTGCCTTATCTGCTCCCAGAGGGTTGCTCAGCTCTGAAGTGGGACTGAATGCTTTGATTGCAGCTTTTCCAGCCCACATTTAACAGATTACCTCCAAAAAGCCACTCTGCCATTGTTGCTGTCCTGGGAGATTGGAGTGTAGCAAGACGTTCGTGATACAAGATTTAAAATCCAAAAATGTGCGTAAACCCTGGCTTTAGTGGGGTAAAAAAGCGTGGGACTGAGTGTGTTTCGGGGCAGAGCAGAGCTCTGTGGTGCTGTAGCTCCGGGATGCTTCCAGCAGAGCCCTCCCTTGTGCCGCGGTTCGAGCTTTGGCTGTGCCACAGCAGCGCAGAAACCTCGGCAAGGTCCCCAAGGCTGGGAAAAGCACTTTTACAGCTTTTTTCTGGGGAAAATTCGGGATTATCGCTGCCCGCGGAGCTGCAAAGGGACACCGAGTGGGAAAGGGCGAATGGCACTTCTCGTTCCTAGAGACCTTCACCTTTATCCGGGCGTGGAACTGCTTTTAGGGAGGGATTTTGTGTCACTGGTCACCTCTTGTACGATTTATTCGCCTGAAAGACCTAAAAAAATGTTCCCTGGGAGCTGCTCTGCTCCCCTTCAGCCTCGTTTGTCCCCCACACTGATGAGAGGCCATTGGTTTGGAACCATTTGACCGAAAAGCACCTTTTTCCCCCCAAAGATGTGTGGGTTTTGTTGCCTTGCATTCTGCAGGGCTGTGGAAGAGCTCGGGGGAGCTGCTCCATCCTCAGGAGCATTCCAGGGGCCAGGGTGGGACACTCCCAATTTCCAGGGGGAGGCAGCAGGATTGGATCTTCCAACACCAACCCTGGGAAGTTATTTTTTATCTGATTCTTTTTATTTTCTAAGAGGTAAAGGCACCTGTATGGCCCAGCCCTCAACTGGTGAGGATCCTCCTGCACAAGCCACAGGTGGGAATTGCCCTGGGGACTGGGAGAACTGGGAGAGCTGGGAGCAGCTCCAGTCCAGCCTTGGTGATTGGGGGTGGATTTCCTGGCTCTGGGAAGGAGCACCAGTCTCGGTGGGGAGCAACTGGTGTGACTGGGAGTGCCCTGGGGAGAGCAGAGACTGCAGGGGAAACTCCCTGGAATCTGGAGATTGTGGGGAGAAACTCCCGGGAATTGGGAGATTGTGGGGGGAACTCCTGGGAATTGGGAGATTGTGGGGAAAAATTCCTGGGAATTGGGAGATTGTGGGGAGAACTCCTTGGAATCTGGAGATTGTGGGGGGAACTCCTGGGAATTGGGAGATTGTGGGGGGAACTCCCTGGAACTGGGAGATTGTGGGGAGAAACTCCCGGGAATTGGGAGATTGTGGGGAGAGAAACTCCTGGGAATTGGGAGATTGTGGGGATAAACTCCTTGGAATTGGGAGATTGTGGGGAGAGAAACTCCTGGGAATTGGGAGATTGTGGGGGGAGCGCGCGGGAATTGGGAGATTGTGGAGAGAAATTCCTGGGAATTGGGAGATTGTGGGGAGAATTCCCTGGAATTTGGAGATTGTGAGTACAGCTCCCTTGGCTTTTGGAGACTGTGAAGAGAACTCCCTGGGATCTGGAGATCATGGGGAGCACTCCCTGGAATTTGGAGATTGTAGGGAGAATTCCCTTGGCTTTTGGAGATCACAGGGAGAACTCCCTTGCCTTTTCCACACTCGAGGCAGGTGCTCAAAAAACACAAAAAAATCCCCCAGACAAATTAAATGGAAGAAAAAAAAAAAAAGAGAATATTTCAGTTTATTAATACTTTTGAATAATTGAAATTACTCACTGGGTAAGACCCAGAGGCTTTCCAATAACGGCAATCTGCATAGTGTTAATTATTTATAATGTTCATTTGGGCTAAGTCATTGCTAACATGAACAGCTCTTGGAAAGCTCCGTGAATCATCATCCTCGTGGTGTGACAGCAGTGGCAGCTCTGAGGCTCTGTCACAGAGCTGGGTTTTGTTAACTTCACATGGAATACAAAACTCGTGAAAAAACGCTGCTTTTTCCCCTCCTCTGTTCCAGGGGAGATGGATTTTTTGCAGCAGCCTTCAGGAGAAAAAAATTAACTCTGGAAGGAGTATTTAAATAAGCATTTTTAATAGATCAAATATCCCCGTGCTCGCAGACGCTGCTTAATGAGAAAACAAATTATGTGGGAGCTACAGATTCTCTTTTTTTTTTTAATATTTATGTGCAAATGATCCCCTCTCCTTTCCTTTTGCTTCCCTCCCTGCAGCTGATTGCACGGATACACCACGGCAGAGCCGGGATCTGGGGGAGCTGGTGGAGAGTAGGGAGGAGAATTATCCACAATTTGGTGGCAGAAAAATCAGATTCAACAGAGTTGGGGCTGTTTGGGTTGGGGTTTTTTTCCCTTTTTTTTCTTTTTTTTTTTTTCTTTTTTTCCTTTGCATTATTTTCCTTCTTTTTCCTCCCTTCTTCTCTCCCTTCTTTTCTTCCCTTCTTTCCTCCCTTCCCAACCCTTTCTTTTTCCTTCTTTTTTTCCTCTTTTTTTTTCCTGGCTGGGAATGTGTGATAAGGAGAAGGAAAGGAGGTTTGATATCAGCTGTGAGATTCCCTGAATTTCAGGCAGTTTGTGTGTGAATGGAGGTCACAGAGATTTGGGGATTTTGTGTCTCAGTCCTGGTTTATCCATGGCCTCCTCATCCTGGGGATGTGGGGATGGAACACAGGAGCAGAGCAGGGATGGGCCCATGGAAGGGAGTTTAGTAGGCACATTTAAAACCTCAGACAAGCCACTAGAAATACTGAACTCGTTATTTTACTTTTATTCCTGCACTTTGTCAGCTGGACTGGCCATGATCATCAGAACCACATTTTGGGGGAGAAAACCACTCTGAGCCCATCCCTCTCCTTTCCTTTCCAGCTTTCTCTCCAACTTCACCCTGGAATGATTTCTCCTCAGTGCAGAGGAGTGCTCCGGCTCGGTGATTAATTAGTATTGCTATTAATACAAGATGCAATTGCATTGGATTAATCTATCTTATTGGTCAGGCTTTAATTAATTAGGTAATAAAAGCAACCCTAAAAAAACCCCTTTGAACGCTGGTTAATGAAACCCATGGATCTGCTTATTAAGAATTAAAACCTTTCTCTCTTTGATACTTCTCTGCTTTATTAAACTCTGCTCCATTGCTTTATGTGGTTTGTCCCATCAATAACGAGGCTCTTTCTTCTGAATCGCTTGGTGTGAGCCAAGAAATCCCATATTATCTAATTAGGGACAGCTCTGCCTGCATAATAAATACAGCAGCAGCAAAAGCCATTTGTTCCAGGCGCTTTGTGGTGCTATTATTATAAAAAGGCTCCAGTCTCATACACCCTACACCTGTTTCCATATAAAAAAATCTCTGTAGATGAAGATTCCACCCTGGGGCAGCTGCAGGCTCCAGGGGGACCCAGCCTGCCTCAGTCCCAAAGGTGCTGGAGAAAAACACCCTTTTGGGGGAAATTGCTCGGTGTGGATGCATCCCTCCCCTCCCTGCCCCTGGATTCTCTGCCCCATATTATTATTTATTATTATCTTGGTCAGGTTGTGAGCAGTGGGTGGGGCAGTGCTGCCTCCTGTGCTCCACCAGGGCTGGGATAAAACCAAGCTCTCAGTTTTCCAGGAGACCCCAGGCTCCTGCTTTGTGTTCTGTTGTAGAAATGATGTGGCCCTATGCTAAACCACTCATGTTCATAAACTGAAAATCAGAAGGCTTTATTATTAATATATCAGGAAGAAAACAGATCTTTCTCCCTCCAGCCAGGTTAGCTGGAGGGGTTGTCTCTCTGACTGTGTCTGTGTCTGTGTCTGTGTCTGTGTCTGTGTCTGTGTCTGTGTCTGTGTCTGTGTCTCCATCAGTCTGTCCAAGAATCAACACACAAAACTCTTTCATTGGTCAAGGAAAGCACTTTACTAAAACAACTTTTAGATTTACATTCTTTCATATTTACAAGTCAAGGATTTCTCCTGGGAATCTACAGAAGTTCCCTTTAGAAATTTAGTTAATTATTACAATTGAAGACAAGTTAAAAAAGGAATTACTTTCTCCAGCTTTTTGCTGTGATCTCTCCATGATCCACCAAGGAGTCAGCACCACATTCTGCCCTTGCCTCTCCTTCCTCCTGCCCAGGGGTTTCTCTGGGATTGGCTGTGGTGAAAGTTCACGGAATTCTCTGCAGGAGCAGCTTGGAGGTTTTAAGGCTGGAAGAATCCAGAGGTTCTGTTTGTGTTTCTGTGCCAAAACATTTCAGGTTGTAGTGTGGAAGGAGCTGTAATTCCTGATTTCTGGCTGTGTCCTGAGTGGTTTGCTCCAGCTTTTCCAGCTGATTTAGCCTGTAAATCCATGGTGTTCCAAGGCAGAGTCAAACCCATGCTTTGCCCATTGGCACAGATGGCAACAGGAGGTGCAGGAAAGCTCTTTTTTAAAGAAACAACAAATTTAGAGAACTCTGAGGAGGCACAAAATGATTCTCAAGATCTAATTATTCTAGGGAATGAAAGCCAGCCAGGCTGCTTGAACCTGCCTGCTCAGGGTTATATTAATATGAAGCATTTAATCATTAGGGAGATGGAATGAGTTCACCCAGATTGATCTCGAAGCTGAACTGGAAAGTTGGACACAGTAATAATTTCATAAACTTCCTCAGAATAATAATTTTCCTGGACAATTATGCTGAAGGACATCACCTTGTGGGGCTCTGATATCCACGTGTGCTGCACCTGGGAAGAGAGGTAGAAAATGGAGCTGCTGGTTTTGAGAGAAAAGAATGGGAATGTTTTGTCTCCCCTGCTGAGGCTCAGACCTCGTGGGGAGGTTTCCTGGATTTTCAATGTTTCTGCCTCTCTTTTTTTTGTTTTTAATTGAAGGTTTGGTTGGGGAATATTTAAGGGAAGTGTCTTTCTTCTCTCAGTTTTTAATTTCCAGGCAGGAATCGTGATTCTAGCAGCTCCTCTTCAGTTTCTAATCCCGAGTGTAGTCGGGTTCCACTGGCAGGATTTGTCTGAAGGATGGAAAAACTGGGATAATAATTGAAGAAAATTGTTGGGAGCTGTTACAATGAAATAATGAGAACCAGGGGACTGTGATTAACAAGTAATTATCAGAAGGTCTTTGCAGGAGGTCAGGACCTGCCCTTCCAGATTCTCTTGGCTTTGAGGGGATTTTTATAAAGCCTTTTTGGGTGGGATGTTGTGGGACTGCTGCTTGTTCCCATCCCTGTGATACAGACTTGGCTGGACTCTGCTTTCCCCCCCCTAAAGCTGGGGAATGTTGCTCTAAGCACGGCAGATTTCAGAGCCTTTTAGTGGCTTCAGTGCTTGAAAAGGTGGGGAGGAGGTGGGGAAATGGTTTGGAAAGGTGGTGACCTGTCAAAGGCAGGACTCAGTGATCTTGGAAGTGTTTTCACTTCAGTGAAATGGGAAGTGGTGTTGTCCATCAGCCAGAGCTGGTGTGTGTGATCCAGGGAGCAGGACAAGGACACTGGAATTGAGGGCTGGCCTCACCTGTGTGCTCTGTGCATCAGGAGATGACTCCCAGTCTGAACTGGGAGCCGCCCAGTTTGCCAGTGGCCCATTTGGAGCACAGCCTGTTGGTTACCTGACTTACTGAAGTGGTTTTCAAACTTCTCGAAAGTGCAGATGTTCTGTTTGTCCTTGAAGTTTAGCATAACAACAACAACAAAAAAGTCATTTCTAACCTAAAAATGACTCAAAGTTTTCAAAAATGAATGCAAAGCAGAGCTGGAAAATAAGGGATGCTGTTGCTTCCTGGGATCCCTTCAGGAGAGAGCAGCTGTGCAATCTGCAGCAGCAGCTGAAGAATGGACCCCAGGTGATGCTCTGCGAGGGTTTCATTGCCACAGCGAGTGAGTGCAGGGGAAAAGGGAATGTTGGAGTGCCTGGAGAAGGAGGCAGGCACCTGTGTGAGAGGAGCAGCCCCGGTGAGTGTTCCAGGGAATGTTCTCGTGTGGAGCTTTCCAGAGCAAACAAAGGGAGTCTGTAGCTGGCTATTGCCAGATGACTCAGGATAATGACAGTGTGAGCTGTAAACAGTTTTAATTTATACAGGTGACATTTAAAATGCAAATCAGACCTTAAGATAATTGCTGGAAATAAGGGAGCCTCTGTTGGTTTAGGGGATATTTCCAGTTTCTATGGAAATTATTTATGATGCAGTGAGATCAATGAAGGAGCTTGTGCCTCACAGGGCTTGGCTGGAGCTGCTCCTCCGTGGAGCCAAGGGATTTGTTCAAAGGGAATGTCTGAGGACAGGAGCTGGGGGCCAAGGGAATTTCTGGTGTAAAAATACTCAAATCTGTCAAAAAAAGAGAATTGTTTTCCTCCTGGCTTCACAGATGGACCAAGGTGAGGTGATAAATGTGAGTGCCTGAAGCTGCTCCTGGAGCCTCACAGGGGTACAAGAGATGGAGTGGCAGGGTTAGGTGGGATTTGGGAAGGAATTCTGCCCTGTGAGGGAACCCTGAGTGGTTTTTGTTGTTCAGTAGATTTTTGAGAGCTCTGCCCTGACCTCCTCCAGAGCAATCACTGCAGTGAACGCCACCAGAGCATCTCCTGGACACCTCAGCATCTTTATCTGATTTACAGCAGATTTCTGCTCTCTTTACAACTCCCAATCTTGTTTTCTGCTCTGATTCCATCTCCCTCTCCTGGAGCTGGACCTCCAGCCAGCGGCTTTGGGGATTTTTTTGATGGGAGTTGCCCGTGTGCTTTTTTCCCCCGATGAACCTCCCACAAACCCTTTAATTCACCTGCTATTAATCCCCCTCTGTACTCAGCTTCCAGCTCTGCTATTCCCTGCTCCTGCACCCTTACCCTGTGAGCTGCAATCTCCTCCTTCCCATCCGAGTGCATTCCATGGGTGGGAATTCCTGTGTGACACAGACTCTGGGGGTGCTCCCACCACTGTGGGCACAAAACCAAACCTGTTGGCTGGAGGGAACAGACACAGACACAATTCTGGGGTGCCAAAGGACACATGAGGTGGTTTGGGGCTGCAGTTTGGGTGTGCTCAGTGTGTTTGGGAAGGGTGAGGGGTGGCTGTGAGCACACATGGAGCAGTGCCAGGACACCTCCTGCGTTCCCAGCAGGACACAGGGACTGTCCTGGGATTCCACAAGAGGCTGAACGATGCCAGCCTCAGGTCTCCATTCTCTCCTTCTCTGTGCTGGCTGCCTGGTGTCCCTGGAGTCCCTCTGGGGGTGGCAGTGCCAAGGACACCAAGGCTGCCCCAGGGAGGATGTGCAGGGACAGAGAGGCTGCTCCGTGTGCCCACGGGACTGGGGCACACTGTGCTACTCCACTGAGGTCTTTATGGTTGAATTCCCCATAAAAAAACCCCACTATTTTCCTTACTTATTCCTTTCCCAGGTGCTGTTGCATAAGGAAAGATGAACTGAGCTTTCCCCTCGTTCCTGTGCTCCTCTCTGCAGCTGCTGTCACCCCCAGGTCCCCTGGATGTCACCCCCAGCCCTCCTCCCACCTCTGGGAGCTGCTCCTGTGGCTCTGCCTGACCTGATCCCTCCCTCTTTGCATCTCTCTGGGGTCAAGCTCCCTCTCCAAGGTGTGAATTGATGCAATTCCTTAGATTTCATTTGGCTGCCAACTGGCGTGGGCTGGAAGCTGGCACATGCAAGAGGTCCTTGATAAATTATTCATTTTAGTGTTGTCTTTTAATCCTTTAAATCACCTATCCTGGAACTACAGCAACAGGCTGTTAGGACTTCTCTATTTTTAATTGGGCCTTCTTAAGAGGTTTAAATAGGTTTTCATATTCAGGTTCTAAACCCAGCATTGCACTTCACTCGAATGTTTTTATTCAGTGATCAATTGTTGGTGCAGGTTTGAGGACTCAACAAACCCCTAAGTTCTTTATAGTAAACCTTGTAACTACCTGATAGCTATTACAGACTCTTTAAAATTAATGCCACCCTCATTTGCTGCTGTTTGTAACAGCCCCGAGTCCTTAAGCACTGATAAATAATGCATAAAAAGCAATGTAAGGAGCAGGTTGGTGTCTTTATGAACCTTCTCAGGGCAGCCTGTGCTGGGGGCTGTGGGTGGAGGTGGGAGAAAGGCTGTCCTGCCCCTTGGTGTCAGTGAGGGCAGGTTGGTGTCCCTGTCACCTCTGGGACACTGCAGAGCCTCCCTGGCAGCCCCAGCACAGCTCACAGGGGCAATGGTTTCAAACTGCTGCACTTTCTTACAGTGAGGGTGGGCACAGGGTGCCCAGAGCAGCTGTGGCTGCCCCTGGATCCCTGGCAGTGCCCAAGGCCAGGCTGGATGGATCCTGGAGGAATCTGGGATGGTGGAATGTGTCCCTGCCCATGGCAGGGCTGGGGCAGCCTCTGGCCCTTCTCTCAGCACCTCTCATGGGCTCTGCGTCCCAATTTCTCCCCACCCAACTAAAGTCTGGATAAAACTTAATTCCCAAGGCTGGAGTATGGAATGTGGCTGTCCTTGGAGGGATTTGGTGGCCCTGGCAGAGGTGAGCAGCTCTTAGGGGCACGAAGAGGGGCTGGAGATGGGCAGGGGGGTCACGAGCTGAGCCCCAGCCCCAGCTGAGCCCCCCTGCTCCTGCAGGAGCTGCCAGGGCAGCACTGGGCCAGGGGCTCTGGCACCCCCTTGTTCCTCTCAGCTGAGCACACACACACACACACACCGCAGAAGTAATTTAATTCAGGCGTGGCAATTAAGGAAACAATTATCTCCCGTGTCTCGGGCTGATCTCTGGGTCATCTCAGCATTATCCCTTTTGATCTCATTATGAATTTAAAATATGTAATAAATTGGCTCTTAATTCTGCGGGAAAGGTTGGGTTTGCTCTCTGTGGGAGACAGGGGTGGATTTAGTGGAAAGATCTCAAGGACAAGGGAAACATTTGTTCAGGGCTGGGGGAATGAGCACCAAACCCCCTCTAAGAGTGTTGTGCAGGACTTCTGCAGGTGCATGACCTTCCCGTGGGCAAATCCTGCCTCAAAACACATCCCCAAGAGGTAAAGTCTGCCCCAGGTGCCAGCTGAAGGTTGGTGCTTCATCAGAAGTAGCTCTTCACTGATCCAGTATTGGGGAAGCTTATCTGGGTCCAAAATGGGGACTTGAGGCGCAGGGAACCCCAGCACTTCATTCCCTCATAGATTTTTGGCAACCTGCTGGAGGAGGTGGGGGAACAGGTAGGTAACAGCTCATTGGGTTCACATTTCAAGGTTACCAGCAGGTGCAGGAAAATCTCCTCCACCCAGGTGAGCTACGCTGACTTACCCTGTGTGAGTGTGATTTCCACTCACCATGTTAAATTCTAATTTATGTGGGTTTTGGTTGGGGTTTTTTCACATATTCATACCATTACATCAACATCAAAGCATCCACTCAAAGAAAGCTCCATATAAAGCTTAAATAAGCAATAAACCATTTTAACTTTGCTTTCCTCTCTCAGATGTGTAATTACAGCAGAGCTGCAGCGCTGGGCACGAGGAGCAGTGGCAGCCGTGGTGGCATCTCCACCTGGCAGTGACACCTCTGTGAGCAAAGCAGGTGAGACAGACTCGATTCTGCACCTGGGGGATGCAGAGCACAGCCTGGGGCTGCCCCTGGATCCCTGGCAGTGCCCCAGGCCAGGCTGGAGGGGGCTTGGAGCAGCCTGGCACAGTGGAAGTGTCCCTGCCATGGCACTGGATGGGCTTTGAGGTCCCTCCCAACCCAAACCGCTCCAGAGCTGGTAGAATGTTCAATCAGTTCAGCAATTGTGTTTCTCAGGATGGGATGCAGGGAAGAAAATGTTCTGCTCGAAGCTCTGAGGTTGATAAAATCATCTGTAGGGCTTGGTGGCTGCTTGTTTTCCCTGCTCTGCCTCCCAAACAGGAAACACTTTATAAAGAAAACCACACCAAGAAAGACTGTCTGGTTTATTCCTGCAAATGGAATTAGTTAAACAATAAATCCTCCTGATCAAGGTTTAATGTAAGCATAAAACCCTTTTGAAGTGTAAAAGGTGCTGCTAAAATGCTGCATTTGTGTAACTGAGGTAGACTTCCATTTGAAAGAAAGAAGATGAGAATTTTTATCTTTTATTGGTTATTCCATTCACTTCTAGTTTTTATGCTTTCCAGGAGGTAAAAAGTAATTCAAAACTGGACTTACTGCAGAATTCTCTATTCAAACATTTTAATATACATTGCCTGGCACTGCAGAGGACAGATAATTATGTTGGCCTATCTTTTCTGCAGAAACAGATTATTTGGGTGCATGTTTTAAAGAGCACAGAGCACACAGAATCCTGGTGGCTGTGAGGAGCTGGGAGCATCCTTCCCTTCCCAGGCCTGGCTGATCCCAGCTCTCCGTGCCTGAGCTCAGCCTTGATGCTGCCAAAGGTGTTCAGACAATTCTTTCTGGGGACAAATTGCTTTAAGGGAGTTAAAAACTAAACCATAGCATATTTAAAAGGTTCCCTTTTTAGCACCTTTTCCATAAAACTGTGATGCATTTCCCCAGAGGTGGGGAGGAGCCATCGTGGTCCTTCATGGGGTGGAAGGAGGTTGGGTCACTGCCACAGCCAGAGGGATCTGCTCCGTGCCAGCTCTCCATAAATTGTTTTGAGACCTAAGAATAATGAACCAACTCCTTCAGGAGATGCTTCACCAAGCTGAAAGCCAGGGAAAGCAGAGATGTGTTCCTCCAGTGAGGCAGCCTTAGACCAAACCCCTGCAGAGACCCAGGGATTTTTATTTTCCAGTAGTTTTTATCGGGTGGGAGGGACACCTCCTGCTGCTGCAGAGGGCTCAGGGGGTTGCTGTGTCTGTGCTCCTGGTTGGATGCTCAGCAGCTCAGCCCTGTGCAGCTCTCTGCTCCCTGTGCAGGAGCCAAGGCTGCCTGAGCTCTGCACCAAACCTGCTGCCCACAGTCAGTGGAGACAGCCAGACCCATTCCAAAGCCCTCAACACTCATGGAATTGTTTATAAAGACATCAGCACACATCTTTCCTCTCAAT
>VZRF01009815.1:442778-452878 GCA_013396875.1 Vireo altiloquus
ATCCCAGCCCAGAGGGGACAGAGCCATCCCTGGGGACAGAGCCATCCCTGCCCTAGGGACAGAGCCATCCCAGCCCAGGGGACAGAGCCATCCCTGCCCAGGGGACAGAGCCATCCCAGCCCAGGGCTGGCACACAGAGCCCATGCCTCAGGCAAACCCGGGGGACAATCCAGCCCTGCCACGAGGAGCCAAAGGCACCAGGTGCTGCCCCTGCCCTGCCCAGCGCCTTCTACAGAGAGCTCAGGCTGATAAAAGTCCAATAATTCACATTTATAGTCACTTTCCGTTCAGTGCCCGCAAGCCCCTGAGGATCTTTGCGCTGAATTAATTGGCAATAAATGGCAGATGTGTTGCTGCAGGGCCCAGGGCTGTGGTTTGGGGGGGATTTTCCCCAGGCTCTGGGTGTCAGGCAGGCACGGGGGTGGAAAGGTGAGGGAACAATAACAACTGGCTGCTTTTTCCTTTTTTCCCCTTTTTTTGGCTAGAAATTACCGACATCTTGTAAGCATTCCCAGGGGAGAGGATGAGAGCTGTAGTCAGATTAAGTCAGCATGAGCAGAATCACATTTTCTGGGTTTTTTTTGGAGGCTGTAGCTCATTATAATTATCCAGAGGACACAGCCAAATTGTTTAAACGCCCTGTGAGTGTCAGAAAATGAGCTGCGAACTCAAAAAATGAAGACATAAATAGTGATAACAGGCTATTCCGGACTTGTTTTCAGAAATGGATGCCCGGATTTTGGAAATGTGTCATAGAAGGGCTTTATAAACCTTATTTTAAAGTGAATTTTGAAAATGCTTTCAAATAGTTACTGAGACTCATCTAGTGATAATCACGCCAGTGAAAAACGAGAATCAAGAGTTTTCCTGTGCTCTGGGAAGGGTGTGGGGAGGAGGTGGAAGGGATCCTCCCTCTGGAGCCGGATTGGGAAACCACGAGGTGCTTACCAAGGTGATAACAAAAACAAAGGAAAAGGGGTTGCAAGCTGTGCAGGCTCTTATCTTCTCCCTTTCATGAAGAGCAGAGAAAGAGCAGAGCAGAAAGGTTGCAGGCTTCAGTAAATCCTAATTATCCCTTGATTATGCCCACAGCAGGGATGAAGTTTTCAAAAGTGCGGTTTCTGCAGTAATTCCAGAAATCCGGCTCGGTGCTTCCTCCCCATCCCCAGCCGTGGGGCCAGGCTCAGGAGATGCGCGGTGCCCGAAAACCAGATTGTACCGAAAATCTGCTCCGGTTTCTGCCACTCCCTGAGCTGGAGAAAAGCTTTTTTCACCTCCCTTTTCTGCCCTGCCCCAGGCAGGAAACCTGTTCAGTTCAGGCAGTGTCAATAATCCTGTTTGTTTTGTCTGCCATATAAAACTCCTCATGATTGCTGGTTTTTCTTTTTCTTTAATCCTCCTCCTTTCTACAGCATTCAGGAATCTCAAGAGCCGTTTAGAACAAACTCCAACATTTCTGCCAGAGGATTGAAGCTCTGAACTCCAGGTACGTGAATTCCCTGGGAAGAAGCGCCCATCGCCTGTAAAAGGGTTTTTTCATGGGTTTTTCATGGGTTTTTCATGGTTTTCATGGGTTTTTCATGGGTTTGACTGCAGTTCCCNTGGGTTTTTCATGGGTTTGACTGCAGTTCCCTCCCTTCTGGGTGGTTCCGCTGCTCCAAGTGCTCCGTGTTCGCAGTGTCAGGAAAATTAATGCACAAACACCAAAGGTTTATGTCCAAAAAGGAGACAGAGGAGTCCCTTTACTTTATTCGAATAAAGGGAGAGGCCATGGGGCATTCCCCTGGAGGCTCTCAAATTGGTGGAGGGTGGAGCTTCCTTTTTATCCCAATTTCCTGGCTGCATTTCCCTCTCTCTTTCCCCGTTTCCTGAGGTACTTGAGAGGCACAGACTTCCCAGAACACCTCATACCTGAGATTCCCTTCTAATGTATAATCCCCCCCTTTAATTTTTAATTCTTACGGAATTTATGTTTTTTTCCCATTGTTTCTTTCATCTCTCAATATCCAATTTCATTTACCAGCAGACCTACAGGTTGTTTGTAAAGCCAAACATCTTTTTCCCATTCATCCATCAGTGGAATCCTTCCCATTGTTTCTTTTATCTCTCAGTGCCGGTTTTATCTCCCAGCAGTCCCACAGCCTGTTTGGAGAGACAAACCTGTCATTGCTCTCAGCAGCAATGTGGATTTTGGGAGGAACGGGGAAACGAGAGACTCGCGGTGCTCAGGCAGCCGAGGCGGGGCTGGAATTCCTCGAGTTCTCCCTGCTGGAGCCCTTGGATTTCTGGCTTTGTGGAGCTCATTCCCACCTCTCAGGCACAAGGCACCGAGACGCAGCCATCCTCTGCCACGCTCTCCAAAGATCAGCTGCTCAGGCACACGGAACATTCTCTCTTTGTATTAAAAACAATAAAAAAAGCGAGTGGATTACGCGAATTTGATTCCCCAGGTTGCCCACAGAACTCAGCTGATTGGGATAAAAGTGCATCTTCCATGCTCCCTGTGCCCACATCTCTCTGCCTGGCTCTGGTAAGGATTATCCCATAAAAATAATGGCATTTGCATACTTTTTACAGTGGGAATTTCACAGAGCAGTGGATTGGGCTGGCTCTGGGAGTGCTGGACACTGTTCCCCATCTCCACTGATTTCCTGCTCTGTCACGATGCCTTAAATGGCTCCCTAGAAACAGAGACTGGACAGGAATAAAGGAATAAAGGAGGGATTGATTGGAAAGGCCTTCTGAGGTCACACTCTGGGCTCCAGAGGCTCCTGCCTCAGTACATCCCAAAATGGACAATGACAGCTCCCGAGTTCTTCCCACTTTGATATCAGCATCAATTGCCCAAGCAGAAGCCAGGCAAGGATGGAATTTGCCCAAGCTTGCCCCCCTTTCTCTCCCCAAGATGAAGGTTTGCAGTTGTTGGGCCCAGGAGGGTCTGGGTGTGCTTGGAGAGCGAGCTGGAGAGGCTTTGTTATGTCAGTGTGAGCATGAGAGAACAGCACTGAACGAGCTCCAGGGAGCTGCAGAGTCACACTGGGCAGGGCAGGGCTGGGAACAGAGAAAAGTTAAACCCTAAGGCTTCAGTCCGGCACCTTAATTCCATGGGATTCTGGTGGCAGGAATGAGGTGAAGGCCAGCCTGGCAGCACCAGCTCCAGCACTAATGGAAGCAGTGCTCTGTGCAGGGCCCTTGGTGAGGTTGGGTTTATTTACAGCTGGTGAAGATGGAAACAAACTGAAACACCTCCTGGCACTCTTTTCACTGAGTTAAATAAATACATTAAGTGCACACATAAACGCAATAAACACATACAAATACAGTTAACACACGGAATAAATATAAATTATCTCTGTCCATTGACTCCTCTGATATCCAGGGAGTGCAGTCAGCTACTCAAGGAGCATCGGTGCAAATAATACAAGTATTATTATAATTATTAGAGCAGATAATTACAAGGGCAGTGAGAGGAGAAAGGAGAACGGTCTCAAACTGAGAAAGGGCAGGCTTAGATGGGATATTGGGAAGAAATTGGGTAGGATGAAACAACCAGCAGCAGTGCCAGCTCCTGGGCTGCCTGGAGAGGGAGGCACAGCCTCAGGAACGGCAGAGCCTGCGGAGGTGGGAGCTGAGCCCTTTCCCAAACCCCTGGGATGAGATTTGTGTGGCCACAAGTGCCTGTTCTGGGTACTCACCTACAGCTGTGTGTGTGCAATCCCTTCCCTCTGCCCACCTCCGGGATTCCACACCATCCAGGCTGATTCTTCCCCCCCATCCAGCTGAAACAGCTGCTGGAATTGTAGGAATTGCTCCCTTTTCTCCTCAGTGACCAGTTCTGAGCAGTTCAGCTGTTTTAAGGTTGTTCTCCACAGCTGAGTGAGGAACATTCTCACCCCAGCTCTGCCTCCAGTGCCCACAGCTGCAGCCAGAGGGAATGAGATGTGAGCAGCAAGGCGAGGGAGGTTTGTGAGGGCAACTTAATGGAAAAAAAATCCATGCTCCATGTGTGGTTATGTCCTGCTGGTCCTTTGATAGTAAAAGGACAAAGCAGAGCTTTTACATGGAGAAGGAAAAGGAGTTGAAGGCGGGTTTGAACAATAAAGGTTACTTTTTAAAATAAAAAAAAAAAAAGTTGAGATAAAAATATTTCTGCTCAGTAATTAGGATTTTCATTTTTCCTGTAGCTAATGGTGTTTGCAAGGCAGTGCCTTGCTGGGTAATTTTTAATTAAAGGCTAGGACATGGATCCCAGCTCCAAAACTATCTTCTGTTTATGCCCATCCATTTTCTTGAGTCTTTCTGGAGATAATGAATCCTGCCTCCCTTCCTCACTGTCAAATTTGAGTTCGACCTTTTTGCTTGTAAATAGATTAGAAAAAATTAATCCCAGGCTGTAATAAGGTCTTTCATTATGCTGTGGGGAAGGTTATTTATGCTTTTAAGGCTTGTTCCAATCTAATAGGTGTGAAAGCACTTAAACTCTCTGCTGCTGACAAGGATGTTGTGTCTGAGAAATGAAACTCGTGGTGGGTTCATCCTGCTGCTGTTGTTATTCCAGATGAATGTCAGCACCAAGTGCATGAACTGGAAAATACATCTTGAAAGATAAAGGAAGTGGTTTTTCCACTGGTTCAGATGGAATTACAGCTGCACATAGTGGAGGGTGAGGAAAAGGGGTGAGCTGGGAGAGGAGTTTCGTTCCCAGCCGGTTTCTGGCAGCTGATGGAACCAGCATGTGGGTGTCTGTTTGCAGCCATCCTCAGCTTCTTGTGTCCCCCAAAATATGTTAAAGGATCTCTCTGTCAGGAAAATTAATGTACAAACACCAGAGGTTCATGTGCAAAAAGGAGACAGAGGAGTCATGTAACTTTATTCGAATAAAGGGAGAGGCCATGGGGCATTTTCCTTGGAGTCTCTCAAATTTGTGGAGGGTGCAGCCTCCCTTTTATCCCAATTTCCTCATTTCCCTCTCTCTTTCCCCATTCCCTGAGGTACTTGAGAGGTACAGACTTCCCAGAACACCTAACACCTAATATTGTCCTCTAATGTACAATCTCCCCCTTCCCTTTATTTTTTAATTCTTATGGTTTTTCCCCATTGTTTCTTTCATCTCTCAATATCCAATTTCATTTACCAGCAGACCTACAGGTTGTTTGTAAAGGCAAATATCTTTTTTTTTTCCATTCATCCATCAGTGGAATCCTTCCCATTGTTTCTTTTATCTCTCAGTGCCAGTTTTATCTCCCAGCAGTCCCACAGCCTGTTTGGAAAGACAAATCTGTCATTGCTCTCATCTCCAATCTCAGCTGATCAGAGTGAATAAAGCTGAAGGTGACAGGCACTGGTCAGTCCCTCTGAACAGAAACAATGCTGTGATGGGAATGGGAGCGATGGGCACAGGAAAACAAGGAAAGGTCCCAAAGGGCAGCGTGGGCTCGTGGCCCATTGCAATGATGTGGCCCTTATGAGGGCCAGAACAACAAAAAAGACTCCATTCTCACAACCATCAGAAGGCTTAGATCTTTTATTCATGCAAAGGCAAAAGGCAAAGAGAGATCTCTTTCTCTCGAGATCCATGCAGCAAGTGTCTGAACAGAATTGTGTGTAAAACCTGCAAGCTACAGTTTTCCACTGGCCAAAGGAAACACCTTTTTCAAAACATCTTTTCAAAACATCAGTAACAAGCAAAGGATGTTTACATCTGTCTGCCTGGGAAAATGATCCACAGGCTCTCTGACCTTGGTGCTGTAAGAATCTCTCACAGGCAGAAATGCCTGAAAATTATTCCATGCATTTCCATGGTGGCCACCCTGAAGCAGGTGAGGTTTGGGTTTTATGGAGCGGGGAAATGTCTGTGTGTGTTTGGGAAAGGGAGTGTGAACCTTTCCGGGAGGATCCCGAGCACCGAGAGCCTTTCGCCGCCGGATTCTGCAACTCCAACCCGGCTGGAGAGGCAGAAGGAACCTCTGTCACCTCTGCCCGAGCTGGTTATAAAGGTAAATAAAGCCAACTGCTGCCCCAGGGCAGGGGGAAGCTGAGAGGGGTGGGAGAATTAATGACAGATGTGAAAAAATGACAGATGTGGAGCCGTAGCTGAGCTAAACCTCGCTAGGTTTGGTCTTTGCTTCCAGCAGCACTTCTCCTTTCCTTCACGACTGCTCTTTTAAAAAAGATAATCGTCCTTAACTGTCTCCCAGAAGGAGAAGGGAAAGGCTCCCTTAAACATAAACATGATTTTATCTCCAGAATAAACCCCAGATTCTCAAGGAAAGCCATCAATGGCCATTCACCACCCATACTGCCCATCCAGCCCCTTTTGTTGGGATCTGTCTGGGGGAGCTGCAAATTCCCTTTGGAAAGGTGACGTCTGAGCTGACTCGAATTGCTCAGTGTGTCTTAAATTTGTGCCACTTTGGGGACGAGCCTCGTGTGCTTTGCTGGGGATTAATAACATCACCGAGTGCCTTGGGAGAGGAAAAAACAAGCCCTGCTTTATCTGGGGTAAAGAAAGGTGCTTACGTCTTAACTGAGTTGTTTGGGTGCTGCTTAAACGATAATGAGCAAATTGAGGGTGCTTAATTAATATAACTGATGTCACCAACTGGAATTTATAGTTACTGAAGCAGTAATAAAAAGCAACTTAAAATAACCAGATAATACCATATATTTGAGATTATATTGGATGGGCTTCAATGCCACTTCCAGCCCCAGCCGTTCTACGATTCCATAACCTGTGAACGATTTGCTGACAAGCTGTTGGGATCGCCCCTCTGGAGATGTGCAGATCTCAGGCAGAACAAACCCTGCAGGATTCAGAGCTCCCAGGACAGGCTGCCACTGCCCTGTGCTGCTCACAGACCACACCAGCATTTTGGCTCCCGGCTGTGCCTGGGTTGTTGCTGCCTTTTGCTGCTCCTGCAGCTCCACCCAGTGAGCTCCAGTTCGGCTTCTACCCCAGGGCAAAGCCTGAGGGGTGCCTGAGCCCAGGCTTGAGCCCAGCTGGGCTCGACCCAAAGTCCAGCCTGTCCTCCCCTCCTCTTCTCCTCGCTCCACGCTGCGGCTGGGTTCTATTTATTCCACACTACTTGATTCATTACGAAATTTCTTCCCTGGCAGGGTAGGCATCTATCATTAAATCAAAATCTGTCTGGAAACAGAACAGAGACTCCAACTTCAAAGCCTGCCACTGCTTTCCGTGGAGCTCTCCTTGCTGGTTGCCTGGGAGGCTTATTTGAAATTATGCACGGAGACGGGCAGAGAGGAATGAGTTCCAAAGTCGTCATAATTATGCCCTTGAGTGGGCGAGCCTTGGAAACGCTCGGGGTGCGGGAGGCAGCAGGGGAGAGGCAGCTCCATACCTGCACCTCCAGCACCCCAGAGAGAGCCAAAACCCCCAGGGATGCTCCAAACCCTCTGTGGACACTTCCCACCCACTCTTGTCTACAGACCACCCAACAAATCCCTGCTTTGTATCAGCTTTCCTTATCGGCTCTCGCTGCTCGGGGAAGGCTGGTGAGTACCAAGATAACAAAACACCGACTGACAGAGTGCCCTTTACAGCCCTCTGCCAAAAACATCCTTGCTTTGCTCCTACAGCCTGGAATCTCAGCCACGCTGGGGTTTAAAAAAGTACTTTTAAAAGGCCATTTTGCCTTGCCACATTTTCACTTGTATAGCCTTAAACATCCAGGTCTGTGCGTTTCGGTTTGTGTAATGATGATGCATGGAAGGAGATTAAGTCTCAGACAGAATTTTCCAGTGTCTGGGAGAATTTGGTGCCTGGGTAAACACAGATCAAAACCCCATCGGGTGGGATTTGGGTCAGGAGGGTTCATTCTGAACACCTTTTAAGGGCTCATTAATTCAATGAGTGATCCAAAACGTATTTTTTAATGTATACAAGCCTTTATGCGTGTTGTTAACTGCCTGGTATATCTGCGTGTGCACATGTTTAATTTGGTTTAATGGACTCACAGAATATCCTGAGCCCTGGATCAGGGGCACAGGGTCCATGGAAGCAGTTCCAGGATTTTGCTGGGAGTTTGTGCTGCTGATAAACATTGGGCAGACAAGCTTCCTGCAGCAGTGGGGCGAAAAACAGAATGGCTCTCTCTTATCTTGAGAGACTAATACACAGTCAGACACTCTGATCTAATTAATGTCCACTTAATTAGGCTCCAGTGAATGATTTCCGACCATGAAGCCCAGCAGTGGAGGTAGAGCTGATATCAGAGCTGTTTAGAAGATCCGGGGTGTCTGAGTTTGCCTGACTCCATCTCCTCACAGCCCAGGTCCATGAAATCACTCTCCACAGGCAGGGATAAGGAGTGCCTGGCTCCTTCAAACGATCCCTGCTGATTCATGAGCCAATTCTCAGCTAATACTAAAGTTATAAGATATTTATTCACTCCTGGCTACCTGGGCTGTCCCCAAAGTTCACCTTGGGGGATTGTGCTCTCACTGAAGGTTTTGATAAAAAATTGAAATGCCCTTTTTGTTGTCCTGCAAGTCATTATGTTCACCTGATAAAAATGATTTCAGGCCTAACTCCACCCATTAATCAAAAAGGTCAGTACAATAAATAGTTTTTATCTTGCCTGCCAGAAACCTTTTTTCCCCGTGGTCTTAGGAGCTGAGTGCAAGAGAAGATGTAGACAGAGAATAGGATCTCAAAGACTGGCTGATCAATGCCATCCAGAGACATGAATTATTGTTGAGGACTTAGGGAGAAATGGAGTGCTCTGATGCCAGGGAGAGGCAATATTGCCTGAGTTTTCAACCTCCGGGCACTAAAGGGGAATGAAGTAGCTTCATTCATCTTAATAAATTCATGTCCACCATCTGGTTGTGAATGAGATGGATTTTCCTTCTCTGGAGACCTATAGGAGTGAGAATATATAGATATAAAATATGTATATATCCCCCACACCACTGCTTTCATAAACCTGACACTCCTGACTTTTCCCAGTGAGTCTGGCTGCTAAGCTGGGCTCAAGATGGAGTTTTTCTCCTGGGCTTTGCACTGATTACCCTGCTCAGAGCTGGCTGAAATCTGCCCCAGTCCCAGAGCTGCCACAGCCTCTGGTTTACAGCAGGGATTGGCAGCTCCTGGGACGTCTGACACCCCTGGAAACGTGCAATTGGCTTCTCTGTGTGAAAAACGAGGTTCACTCCTGGTAAAATTTAAAAAGGTTTTAATAAGGGTTTTAGTAAAAGGGACAATAGGAGACAGAAATAAAGCACAGAGTTAATAGGGCCTGGTGCTTGGCACGATGCCAGAGGCACACCTTAGCTAACAAACCTCTTCTGTTCAATGCCCGAGTCTCAGACATATTCATAGATTTCTGTGCATCATTCAAATATTCCTTTTTGGTATCTCTTTGGGTTCCAAGTCTCCCCTATCCGGTTATCCTGCGTTCCACTTCTGATCAATAAATCCTTCATTCCAAGGTCTGAGGCCTGTCCATGTTATCTTCAACCAGATAGTCCAGGAATTTGGGGAATTTCTTTGCTCATCTTTGCTATCCTGAGTTAACTACATAAAGAAACACTCTACATATGATATAATCCTAAGAAGTCACACTACTTTTAAAATGAAATATTTCCATACCACTTCATTTTCTTACATCACACATATGACATTCATTTTAATATTTGCGAAAAGCCAACAATACAATATGCATTTATAACATCTGGGAAGCTGCACCTCCTCGTCCTCCTTCCTTGGGCTTCATTAATGTTTGCTCACCTGCAGTGACCCCCCAATCTCCATTCCCCCGGGATCCCTGGGAGGCTTTAGCAGTTTGGGTAAGGCAGAGCGCCCGGGCACGGCTGCCCCGGTGGGAACGAGCCAGCGCAAATGTCACGAGATGATAAAATCCCTCGAGTGGCATTTACCTTTGTGATTATTCCCTCTCATCCCCGGCGCAGGGTGCACGTTTCCATTACGGGTCCGTGTGCCACGGAGAGGAGTCAGATTTGCACTGCAAATGGGTTTTTAGGTGTCCTCGTGCCCTCGGCAGGAGCGGCGGTGCTTGTTGGAGTCCAGGAAAAACCTGGGAACTTTTCCTGCTCCTCTGGGTGAGCTGAGAGCACCAAAG
>VZRF01009815.1:453100-477282 GCA_013396875.1 Vireo altiloquus
CAGAAAGAAGCCTCATTTCATCTTTTTGGGACATGGGACACTGAAATAAGGAACACAGCTGGGCCAGGAGTCAGGGTCCAAAGAACGCCCTGACAGGTGATCTGCTCAGGTCGCTGCCACCCCTCCCAGAGCAGCAGCACAGCCTCTCCTCTCTGCCCAAATGCCCCTGGAATCACCCCAAACCTGGAGGAGCAGCAGCACAGCCTAGCCCACCTGCAGTATCCCTTTCTCTCCGAGGGTCTCTGCGTGTCCACACTCCCTTCATCCCCAACGGATTAACAAAGCCAGTGCACTGCTCAGGGCTGGGCTCCAGTGCTGAGTAACTTACTCAGGGCAGAGAAATCCGCCAGCTAAATTACTCAGGGCAGAGAAATCTGCAGAGTAACTTAGGGCAGAGAAATCTGCTGAGTAACTTACTCAGGACAGAGAAATCCGCCAAATAAATTACTCAGAGCAGAGAAATCCGCCGAGTAACTTCATCAGGGCAGAGAAATCTGTGGAGTAGCTTAATCAGGGCAGAGAAATCCACAGTGTAACTTACTCAGGACAGAGAAATCCACCAAGTAACTTGCTCAGAGCAGAGAAATCCGCAGAGTAGCTTGCTCAGGGCAGAGGGATGAGGATCTGTGCAGGTGTCCTGACGGACACGGCGCTGCTGTGGCTGCACCCAGGTTATCTGGGAGCAGCTTTCTGCTGTGAATGTGCAGCACCAGCTTGCACTGAGCTGTTGAGGAACAGATGGGGTTTTTTTTGCCGTGTGATGCAGCCTAGAAAACAGATTTGATTTAGTGCACCATGCCTGTCTGACTTTTAAACTTGATTAACAGGATTTCAGGAAGGCAGACCCCACATAAACCCCTCGGCTAACAGAGCACCAGGCAAGAGGTTACAGAGCTCTCAGAACTATCAGTTAATTCTCCTTTCATTCCAGAGGGCCAGATGGGGATGAATATTTATTTACTTTGACAGCTTCTATTAGAGGGGGAAAAAGGTCTTCATTATGTGTTTTGATTTCACAGCACAATCAAGGAAATTAGTACAATGTATAAAACAGTAATTAAGGCTGTTAGATTCCTGAACTCACACCGACAGGGGAGATCTTCCCCCTGGGCAAAGCTGCTGCTTTTCCTTGCAGTAATGATGATGTAATGTCACTTCATCTCTCTCCAAAATGGATTTTGCAGGTTTAACCACTTAGGAGCTGTCTCCAGGTAGCCTGGCCTTGGCAGCCTTGGGAATGGCTCCATGCTCTGCACTAATTACCTGAGCTTTGCCCAAAATAATGGCCAATTTACAGATGTCTGATGCGGGGAGGCCAGAGGGCTCTTGCATGGAGGGCTGATCCAGCTGGGCTGAGATAAATGGAGGGGTTGCCCCAGCCTTTGCCCGAGATGCTCATTTATTGGGGTTTTTGGGGATCCCTGTGGTTCCTGGGCTCGTTTTGCAGACCTGATGTGAGACATTCCTGTGTGGTTACACAGGTACTGCTCAAAAGGCTTCAGATCCTGCTGAATATGTGGTAAATGTATTAAGATACACCATCTATATTAGTTATTTAATATATTATTTGTGTATTTATTAATTAGATAGCTTCCTAACAGGAAAAAGGGTGTTTTTAGCAGTCACGTTGGCATCTGGAATCAGACAAAACAGGGAATTATCACTGTAAAAAAAGAGAGAGTTGAGACCAGATCCTTTATTCTTCTGGACAGTGTCACTTCGGGAAGGCACCATCTGTGGTTTTTAATGTTGCAGTGAAGTGGGAGAGAGGAGGAAGAGTGGATTGCCCTCGATTTGGCAAATCACAGGGCACCAGCATGACCTGTTTTTACAGCTGAGAACCTTGGGCCTGCAAAGTTCTTGTTTAAAGACTTTATCTCACTGACCAGATGGTGCAATTTGTCTGCCACGGACATTTGGGAATATCTGCTGAATTTTGCATAAGGACAAATGTTTTAATCATCCAATGTCTTGCTGTGCTAATCTTATTTGTCTGCAGTGACCAAG
Source organism: Vireo altiloquus (assembly GCA_013396875.1). Taxonomy (NCBI): domain Eukaryota; kingdom Metazoa; phylum Chordata; class Aves; order Passeriformes; family Vireonidae; genus Vireo; species Vireo altiloquus. Next base: position 455,108 of record VZRF01009815.1, read on the forward strand.
TCTCCTCTCATCCCTGACAATCCTGGAGCTGTTCTGTGGGACTTTTGTTCTCCCTTCCCACCCCTGGTTTTTTACTGTCTGTCCCCTGGGAATTTCTTTGGGTTTAACTCCTCCTGTTGAGGTGGAATGAAACACTGTGGAAAATAAAGCAGATGTGTAGGAGCCTGGGATATTTAAAACCTCTCTCCCAAGTTAATCCTTTCATCAGAATAAATTCTCTTAGAGGTGGAAGCAGTAGAGAAGATTAGGGCAGAGGAGGGGCTGGGAAGCTCCTGGATACAGAGGAGGTGGGAGCTGGTTTGTGACCAGGGCGCCTGGACAGCAAGGATGCAAACCAGGGAACTCAAATATTTGGGGAAATACAAAAAAGCAGCACTGTGAGAGAGAAAAATCCTCGACCTTCTATGCATTATCTGAAGGAAAAAACTCTGACTGAGACCCTCTGGTGCTCTCCCAGCTGTGGGATGCTGCAGCTGTGTGGGTGGGGATGCAGGAATGGAGGGGCTGGGGCTGTGAGTGTCCCCCGCCCTCGGTGACACTCCCAGGGCTGTGTGGGGACAGGGACCCCCAGCCCCCTCCCCCTCACCTGCCCAGCCCTGTGTCCATCCCCCAGAGACAAAGGGAAAAGCAGCTTTGCCCCACAGCCCCCCGTGCTGCCCTACCTTGCCTTGGAACACAAATTCCAGTTTTATTTAGGAGGTTCAGCATCAGGTTTGAGCCTCAGCACAGAGAAATTGCTGGGATTGCACAGAGCAATTCCTGTGGGCTGGAATTCCTTTCACCCTCAGAGCAAACCTCCTCGCCCTTCATGACAGTGGTAGGGTTTATTATTAATTATTTCATATTTAGCCTCTATCTGTGGTCACACAAGGCAGGGAAGGCTCCAGCTCCTGCTGCCACATCCCAGGGCAGCTCCGTGCGTGCCATGGGCAGTGGGGCTGGGGAAGAACCTGTGAGGGACACCAAACACAGGCTGTGCTGCTGGTGGGCTGTCAAAGCAGCTCTGTCTGTGCCAAAGCCATGGAATTTCATGGCTGAGGATGTGTTTAATGCGCTGTTACCACTGGAAACTGTGATGGATTATGTGCAGCAGCTCTGGTGCACAAGTGAACAAGCAGGCAGTTAATTACTGCAATGATAACATGGGATGAAAAGGAATTGCACTCGTGGCCATTCATTATGATGATGAATTTCCCACAGTTTGTTACTGGTCACCTGCACCACTTGCGTGACAAATGGCCAGAGTCCCACGCAGGAGGAGATCCTTCCCCTTCCCCTCCCCCATCCACGGAGGGGATGGTGTTGTTATGTGACAGCATCTAATTGCTCCTGTGCCCAAGCTCAATATTTATATTCATTTGTACATATTACTCACATCAGAGCGTGCTGTGACACGCTGCAGAGCTGGCTTTTAGAGATGAATTTATTCTGGGCTTTCTCTGACCAGGTAAATACATAAACCACTGGTCTGAAATCCAGGGAGGGCCGAGGGAGGGAGAGGTTTTGGTGAATTGCGTGGGGCAAGTGCAGTGACAGGGATTGGGAGGTGGGAGTATTGCTTGGTACGAGATCCTTAACTCTTGTGGAGTGATAAATTTTCCAGCCCTAAATAGCTGGCACATTATGCTACCCGGGGTTGATGGGTGCAAATTATGGGCGAGGTTGTTTGGAGACAGAATGTCATTAACTGGAGGGGAAGGTGGCACAGGGCCAGGAGCACAGGGGAACCCTCTGGTGCTGCATTGCAAAAGCAATTGTTGGCATCCACACCAGCCAAGGCACCACCAAAGCGACATTTAAAGGGAAGAAATGGAGCTTTTCCCAATAAGGACCCTGATCACAGGCAGAGTGTGGGAAAGCCTCGTTAATTACAAACAACCTGTAATCAATAGCTCTGCTTCCTGCCGTGTCCAGGTCCTGGCGCTCAAAAAAAAAAAGGAGCTGCAATGATGTGATATGAAAACCTAAAGGGATGAATATTTCAGAGAGGATACTGAGCTCTGTGGTTCTGCCAGTCTGTGAAAAACCAAGGTGAGAGCTCCTCAGATGCTTGGCTGACCCCCTGCCCTCCTCATCCTCCTCTGCACGTGCTGGTCCTGGGCCAGGGCCGTGGCTGGGCTGGCTGCTCGTGTTCCCCTTGCATTGCAGTGACCTCCAGCACACACAGCCTTCCCCAGCTCATCCACACACAGCAGCCCATCCTCTGAGTTATTTATTTTTGGCAGCCAGCGTGCAGAAATTCTGAACCCAAATGATCAGCTCAAAAACGCCTGTAATGTGAATATTCAGCAGTGGAAAGTTTTCCCTGTTCTTCTCCGAGCTGAAGAACGTTGGAAGTCGCTGGAGTTTCTCATTCCTGCGATGTCCTGCAGGTCTGTCCTCATTTCTGAAGGTCGGCACCTGTAGCCCTGAGCAGGTTATTATCCCAGGGATGTTTTATTCATGCTAATGCTGCCAAATGGAAATTATCTTTTTCATGTTAATGAGGAGTAATTTGAGAAATTGGAAAAATCCTGACCTTTGGAGATGGAAAATGTATCAAGAAAGAGAAGAAAACGTGTCCCAAACGAGGGAGTGGCTATTCCATGGATCAGTGGTTACTCAGTGGCTTGGTCCACTTTTCCAGGCCCCAGGGATCCAGGATGGGGAGCTCTGGCTGTTCCCAGAACAGGAGGATGCTCTGCTCTGTGCCTGCCTGGGAATGAGCAGCTCCAGGCACCATCTGGGTTGGAAAACTGACCCAGGCCACTTTTTCCTGGCTCTCCTGGTCATAGTGTGCCAAAGGCACAGAAAGTGTGCTCTGGGATTGATGTCCTGGTACCTCCCGAGTGGGAGAACATTCTGATCACCTGTCTGCAGTCAGCCCACGCTCTGGAGGCAGCTCTGGAGTCTGAGCTGTGCATGGGGACAGGAGAGCTCAGAGTGAGCCCAGCTCCTCTTCCCGCCCCAGGGCTTTGCTCCCTGTCCATCCCCCTTCCCAAGGCCACCTCTGATGCTTCCCTGCGCAGGTTTTCTCCTTCCCAAACAATGCTGGCTCAGCTTCAGACGAGTTATTAACTACAGAGCACAGTGGGCACTGCTAGAATGGATGGTTTTCTTCCCAGGAGGAAGCAGAGCTGCAGCATCCTTAGGCTTCCCTTGGATGGAGGAATGCTGCTGGGATTGGAGTCTCTGCTGCTCTGCCGAGCCCTAATTGCTGCAGCCGTCTGGATTTTAAATAAAAATTTGGAATGGATCATGTGAGTCACAACTAAAGCCTCAGTTTGCCAGAGGGTTTGTGGGAATCACGACATTCCATTGAAAAGGAATGGGCGTGGAAGGAATGGAGCCAGTGATGCCAGCAGTGACTAGCCAGACCCCAGGGAGCACACCTGAGGACTTGTGCCTCCCTCGGACCTGGAATGGAGCAAGGATCCTCAGAGATCCTCTGGAGATGGCAATGAAGCCTGAAGGTGGCAGCAGAAGATGCAGCTGGAGCAGGGCAGGTGCTCACAGCGTGGGGTTCTGCAGGGCATGTACGAGGTGGGTGTGCAGGGAAGAGCAGGATGGGGGAAACCTCCTGTGAGAGCTTTGTGTCACTACATCAAAATACAAAATATATCCAGGGATGTAAAGTACCTGGGAGTGACTCTCTGCAGCGCCAGAGGAGTGAAGGGCTGAATCCAAGGACTTGTGGCACTCCCAAGTGCTCCACTTCCCATCTGGGCCAGCCTGGCTGCACAAGGCTCCTCTGCAACCTCTGAGGAACATCAGTGTCCCCTCTTGCTGGACCTACAGCGATGCTGACCCTGCTGCCCCACGGCTGGCCCCATCACCAGCAGAGCTGCGGCTCAGCAGCCCCCGAGGAGCCTTCTCCTGGGGTTCCTCAGGCAGCAGACAGGAATTCAGCAGAGGGAGAGGTGGCTCAGAGGATGTCACCGCTCAGCCTGGTGCCAGTGGGGCTGGGCTGTGACCTCAGACACATTCTGAGCATCCCCTCCTGGGACAGCAGGAGCCCTCAGCCCTGCCAGGCTGTGCCAGGCTGCAGTGCTGCTGCCCAAAGCTCTGTTTGCAGCTGGGCAAGCACTGCTTGCTGCCAGTGGAGTGTGGATCCCTCCCTTTGCACACAGGGAGCTGCCACGGCTGCTCCTCAGTGCCACCGGCGCTGCACGAACTGCTCAGAGCCTGTGCTGGCTCCGGCACAACTTCAGAGATCATTTTTCATCGCTGCACTCACTGCCCTGGGAAATCTCTGGAGCTGCTCAGACCTCCTGCACCAACTCTCCGTGCTGCAGGAACTGTACAGGAGTTTGCTTTCCTACGAGGACGGCTGGGTAATGGCTCGGTGAAAAACATGTTTGGGGCTTGAGGAAAAGTGGCTATAAAACCCTTTCTTGCTGCTCCAGCAATTCACAGCCACGCTCCCCGGCTTCAGGTTCTCAAATTGTTTTACTAATAACGATGTTTCGTGTTTTGTTTTAAATTTCTTCTGTCTGTTGCACCTCGTGAACATGTGTTGCTGTTTGCAGTGAAATTCGGGTAAATCTCTGTGACAGAGCATCACTGCTCTGCTCCTCTCTGCCGAGACAATCCCAGGGTGGGATGAAGGGACTGGAGCAGCTCCTCACCTGCCCCAGGTGGGTAAAGCCCAGCAGGGTTGTTCCAGCTCTCCCCCAGGTGAGGAAGGCTGTGTCTCACACCTGGGTGCTCCCCCCAGCCCCTGCTCCCCTCGGGTGCTGTTTTCCCTACACATCCCACTGACGGTGGTTAAATAATTCCCTCTTTTTCTGCATTTATTCCATGGATGGAAGCAGCTCTGGAGCCACCTGGAGCAGAGCAGGACCTGGCTCTGCCCTTAGTCCTCACCCCTCCCTGGTGCCAGGACCCACTGGGGGCTGCTTGAGGCCAGTGAAGGGTTAATTACTGCTCAGACTAATTACTGTGGGCAGTCTGCATTCTGTTAATATCAAATAGAACTACAGAGGCTTTGCCATGGGAACATTGCTTATGGCTCTTGTAAAAGGCAGTCTGTCTGCTGCATTAATTCCCCAATGGCACATTAATTCCCTTCCTTTATCATAATTACAGCCCTGTGCACTGGGATTGTACAACTCATTTGGTCTCTCACACTCCACACCACGGAAAAGTGCTCTGTGACCTGCAGGCTCCATTGGCTCCAGGTGCCTCACAACTATTGCAGTGTTATAAACACAGAATTCAATTTATAAACACAGAATTCAATTTATTGTTTTATCCCCCCCCCTTTCCCAGCTGAAATAGGAAAGGTGAACGGCAAATTAAGAGATTTTCTTTGTCCAGCATCTTATTTTGGTACCTACACAGAAATTTAAGATTTTGAATTTCTTGGTCAGAAAAATAATTGTAGATGCCCAGCCATTATAACATAAATAGAGAATATATCTGTATTTAAAAAACCACATATATATATGGAGATATATATATATAAAATTCATACAGATGAATGGCCCCAGAGCTGGATTCCAGGAGCTCTGACTCACTGTGCACTGCCTTAAAAGAAGCAACAAATGCAGTATCATTCATCCCTTTTGCTATTTTAATTATGTGGGGGCAAAACCCTCATCTCAAACCTGCTGAAGTGAACGGGATGACTTCATTAATTTAAGGCAATTTCATTCTGTATTTTAGGGCTTTACATAAGAGCTGCCTACCTCTCTCTGAACAGCTGGAGCCCAGCTGGGCACAGGCTCCCCTCCTGTCTCCTCTGGGTGAGAGGAGGAACGAAGAGCTGGGGAATTCATCCTTTGACTGGGAAAGGTTGGGGGAGTCACTGGCAGGAGAGAGAGCAGGGGTGACACCTCACAGGGTCATGCCAGGGTGGGAGAGCTGGGGGTGCTCACCTGGAGAGGAGAAGGCTCCAGGGAGAGCTCAGAGCCTTTCCCAGGGCCTAAAGGGGCTCCAGGAGAGCTGGAGAGGGACTGGGGACAAGGCATGGAATTCGATGGTAAGAAACATTGAATCCTAAGTAATTTCTTAGCCAGCTGTAATTTTATGGTACCTTTAACTCTGTGTGTATTAATACTTGTATTCCCTTTTTGTCTTATCCCTGTGCAGTAATAGTCTGGTTTAAGTCTTATGTCTGTTAGTTTTCTGTCTATTAATAAATAATCCATTTTTTAATAGACCGAGTCAGCCATTATTTAAGAACTTGTAAATCAGAGTGGATTTTGGGGTGCTGGCCACCTCCACACAGCCACTGCCTGCTGCCAGAGGCCTGGGCAATGGCCAGGAGCTGATTTAAACCATCATCCATTCATAACAGACAGGACACGGGGAATGGCTGTAAGCTGAAAGAGCAGGTTTAGATTGGTGTTAGGAAGGAACTCTTTACTCAGGGAGTGGGCAGGCCCTGGCACAGGGTGCTCAGAGCAGCTGTGGCTGCCCCTGGATCCCTGGCAGTGCCCAAGGCCGGGTTGGACATTGGGGCTGGGAGCAGCCTGGCACAGTGGGAGGTGTCCCTGCCATGGCAGGGTGGCACTGGGTGGGATGTGAGGTCTCTCCCAACCCAAACCCTTCTGGGATTCCAGGAGTTTTGCTGTTTCCAGATTAATCCAGAGCACACAGTGTTCTCCAGATTTTTCAGAAATCTGACCTTTCAGGATCCATCCAAAGAAATTTTCTGCGTTTGATCTCTCCCTGTCCAGAGCAAGAGGGAATTTCTGCAGCTTTGAATGTGTTTTATTCTTCATGCTCATATAAAAAACCACAAAGGAAGCCTTTTGAACTCCTTTTTTGATGAGTGAGGTTCATTTCAAAAATGACTGAGATTAAAACAGAGACAAAAACCTCGTGGGCATCATTCTGAGCCTATTGCAGAGTGCAGGGATATCAAAGCCGTGTGGATGTGGCACATGGGGGCACGGACCAGTGGTGGCCTTGGCACTGCTGGGTTTGATCCTGAAGGTCTTCTCCAACCTAAACGATTCAATTCCATGGTTTTATGGTCTGCCAGAAGAGTCCTGCAGGGCTGTGGGAGATGGGATGGTGTCTGTGTGTCTGGCTCAGGTGATGATTGCCCAGGGACACATCCTGGGACAGTCCCAGCCAGGAGAGCTGGGCTGGTGTCCTGGTTTGAGACAAATTCAGAGTGTTTTCTCTATCTTTTCTATCTTTTCTATCTTTTTTTTTAATCTTTTTTTCTATCTTTTCTGATAGAAAGCAGGATGTGGTCATCCCTCCCCCACCAGGTTCGGGAAAAGGAATATTTCCTCAGAGGAAAGTGAAGAGGAAAAAACTATTTATTTAACAAACACACAAGAAAAGAATAATAATGCTAAATAACAAAATCTCTCACTGTGGAGAGAAAACCTGGAAGATTTTAGAGTCCTTTCTGTGGGTGTGGTCCCTCTCTCTTTGCAGCTGGGTCGGCATGGGAGGTCCTCTGTCCAGGCCAGTGGAAGGTGTCCCAGTGAGGGTTTGATGTTCTGATGTTCTGAACAAGTCCAGAAGAGAAAAAGAAGAAACCAAAATCCCAGGGAAACACAGGAATTTAACTTTCCATCTCCCTCTGGAGAAACAGAGCCTGGAAAAGCAAGGAAGGAGCTTTTCCCCCTCTCTGCAGCAGCAGCTCTCACCCCCCACAGCAGCACAGCAACAGAGAGAAGCAGAGATTTTGAAGCACAGAACTGCTTTGAAAAAGTTCTCCTGGCTGTTTCTTTTCTTTCTCTCCCCTCTTGGGCTCAGTTTAAAGGCACAGAATGGCACAGGATTCATTTTCTGGGCACAGAGCAGGCGATGTGGGACACACCATAAAGGCACCCCAAGAGAGTTGGGTTTGCAGCAGAGCTCCTGTGCTGCTGCCCTGAGGAATTCTGCCCTCAGAGCCTCAGCAGGGCTGTGCCAGGGCTCCTTCTGATGCAGGAGGTGGTTTTTAGCATTCCTCACACATAAACTGCCCTGGGCTCCGAGGCAGAGGGGATGTTGCTGCCTGGGAGGCAGAGGCTTGGGATGATTTCCACGTGAGGAACCAGCTCGGATGGCTGCTGAGGTGGTTTCTAAAGTCTGACTTTGTTCTCCACAAGTTTGCTACTCCTCTGCTCTGATTTCTTCCCTTTTCTTGGTAAACACGGATTGACATCTGCAAACTTTCTGCCTATGAAAATTGTGCCTCCATCAGCATCTCCTTCTGCAGGAACTTTGGTAATTTCAGGAAGCTTTTTGTCTTCCCTGAGTCTAATCTTAGACCATAAATAAAGCCAGACAAACGCTTCTTCAGTCTGGAAAGGCACAAATAAGCAACCTGTACTTGTTAAATTAGGCACTATAAAAATGCTGAGCTTTAAATCATTGTCCCAGTAATTATTGTCATCATTGTCATTATTAGATGACATAAGATTTTATTGCTGATAATTTGGAGGCTTTGATACGTTTATTTGAACTGACTGCTCCTTTGGCTAAGAATAATTGCTTAACTTTCTCTCTTGGGTTTTTGCTTCTATAAAAAGATTGTTGACCTTGAAGCTTTTGCTGTAGTTTGGATTCTCATTCAAATGCAAATTGAACGAGAAAATACCTAGAGAAAAAATGTAACTCAGCAAGCAGAACATGGAATTTGGGGACCTTGGAGAGAGAAGTCAGGGTTTGGGTTGCCAGAGACCCTCAGCTTCTCTCTTAATCCTTTTTTATTATTATTTTAAGAGTAGAAAGTGAGGTTTGCTTTTCCATAAGCAGATGTTGATGTGTTTGAGTGCTTTAATTGCTGAAGGTTTGCACTGAGTGTTGATGGAATTGATGGATCTTTTGTGGAGCTGCTGCTGGGAAGAGTCCACGGCCAGGAACCTTCCCCAGCCCAGCTGTTTGCCCAGGAAATGCTGTGTTCAGGGCATGAACCCATTCAGCTGTGGTAAGAACAAAGAATGAGTTAGGAAATAAATTAAGGAGGAAAAAAGAGCTGGATAACAGCATCTAACAGTGCCAGGCAGGGTGACAGACTCTGGAGAGCTCCGAAATGTCATGGTTTCATGCAGTGTGCAATAAGGATGAAATTGAAAATCAGCTCTTTTAGGAGAGGTAACTCTTAATTTGCATGAAATAATAATCAAATCATTATCAGGCCACCTCAAACAGCCACACTGAAGGTCACTCAACTGCACAGAGAGACACCACACAACAAAGTCTGTCTGGCATCACTCTGGAAGGAGAAGGATAATTACCCGTGGGATTTGTTAATTTTTGTGTCCATTAATCAGGTGTGTGTTTCCAGCTAATGACTGACTGTAGTCTGCAAACACCAACAGTTGTTTCACTCTCCAGAGGTTTTGTAGGACTGAACAATGTCTTTGCCTGAAACTGTGAGAAACTGAGGCAAAGTGTGAACAGGACACGAAGGTTTTCAACAGTTTTTAATGAAATGAGTGAAGATTAGAGAGTCCAATGACAAAGAGACTCCTTGTGGATAAAAGGCCAGATGAGTCAAAGACCTTCCATCCATAATTTTAATGTTCTCCATTTTTATGGAAAAGGGAAGAGGGAACCTTTGTTGCAGAGGGCTGAAGGGTTGAGAATGGAGGAGAGGCTTCCTGAGGGCCTTTCTCAGAGCTGTCAGCGATGACATTCTCACCCAGCTCCTGCTTCCCCTGCCGGGAAAAGGTTGCAGTCTTGGCAGCACACAGAAATAATCATGTCTGGTCAAGTGTGGCACAAAGGACTCCAACAAAGGGGAAAGCCACCTGGTTTTGGATGATTTATGGCAATGGCAGGACAGAGTCAGGCTCAGCTCTGGAATAGAAGCTGGAATAAGCACTAAACAAATGTTCTCTGTTTGTCTTCACTGATTTAAACTGCAAGCCTTTATTAGGCTCAGACTGAAATGTGAGTGCTATCCCAGCAACATGGTCTCTAAGCAGTACATTTTCATTGTTATTCTTCCTATTCATGCCTCATATGATTTTTCTATTGGGTTAATGGCAAATACTCTTAGGTAATAACAGGGGTGCAGGTTAATTATTCAGTAAGTGCTGCTAAAGACAGCAGTGTTTCCTCTCCTGCTACAAAAAGGCTTCATTTCCCACCATGTCATTAAACATCCTCACTTAAGAGGCCTGAGAATGAATCATTGCCTCTGATTTAGGATCATCAGAAAGCACATAGCTGCTGCCTTTATTTAATTGACTTGTGATTTAATGTTAATGGAATTGGCGTATCCCTGCTCTTAGATGTTAAAATGGGGCTCGTCTGGGTGATCTCTGAGCCAGTGGAACCCAGCTCTGCCTGGGTGTCTCTGTTGGTGGGGATGTCCCACACAAATCCCAGGTGCAGGATAAAGCCCATCCCTGTGCAGGTGTTAATTTAAAAACCCCGCATCCCTTCCCCTGTTCAGAATCTGTATTGGGTTTAGCAGCCAAAGGAAGGGTGGCTGCATCAGGGTGCTAAAAGGTTGGACTTGATGATTGAAGTTTGGTCTTGATGATCTTGGAGGTGTTTTCCAGCCTTGATGATTCCATGACTCTGTGGAATGTGGTTTTCCAGTGGACTCCCTGTGATGCCAGAATGATTTTTTGCTTTTTCTTTCATACCCCTCTCACACACTCTTTTATAGTTTGATGCATTCTCAGTGCTTTTAGCCCACACACTGTGACTTCCCAAGGCTGATAACTCAGCTCAGCCCCACGGCACCGTTAAACCAGGAGAGCAAACATCCTGGGAGCCCCAGACACCAAGGGCCTCTCCAGAACACATTTTGGAACCTCAGACAGGCCCAGCCAGGGGGAAGGTTCCTCACAACGAGGGCTTCACTCCAGCCTCTCACTGGGGGATCTTTGATAAATATGTTAATTTTGCAAAGCCTATAATTGTGTGTATTTCAGTGTGACAGGGTCCATGCATTTTTGGGGCATTCCACCTGGACCAAGTGCTGCACCCAAGGATCCTGAAATAAATCCCGAGGTAAAAACCCCTTTTCCCCATAAACTGTATTTTGGTTTTAATTTTAAGACCAGGGAAAGACAACACTTGGTGCCCACTGGTGCTGGCTGTGTGCCTCTGGAGGGTGGCAGGTGTGGGGATCCTGGAGAGCAGAAGCTGTGCCAGGCCAGCTCCGTGGGGACATTCCCCAGGGCCACGGGAGCCCTTGGCATGGTGGGGATGTGGGATGGGGAGCCAGGAGCAGTGTTCTGGGGCAGGGGGGCAATGCAGAGCTCGGGAGGACCTTTGGAGCGAAGAAGCTGGAAATTTGGAAGGGACAGAAGCATTTGCAGTTTGGGAAAATGAATCAGTAAAACAAGAAGGCAGTGGAAGCTCAAAGCCAGGTGTGACTCCATCTCCTGTGGGTGAATTGTCCCCCTCAGTCCCACCACTGCTGACAGGGCCATGAGAAGCTGTTCCATGCCTTCCTTTGCCTTTTCTCCCCCTGGTGTCTGCACAGAATTCAGAGGCTGCAGGAGTGCAATGAGGATTCTTTCCTTCCAGGGCCAGGCGTTCGTAGCACTGTTTAATTAACAGTAATAGTGATAACAGTAATAGCAATAATAATAATAATAATGGTAACGGTAATGATAATGATAATAGCTTTTAAAAATCCTCTCAACCTGCCTGTCTCCCACAGCTTAGCTGAGCATTATCCCACAGCCAGACTGGGGGCACTGGGGTTAATGAACTTGCTCTGGGCTGGTGCTGGAGCCAGGAGGGACCTTCAGTCACCATTCCTCACAGTTCCAGGGAACAGCAACCAGTGGCATCTCCAGCTCAGCCCCATTCCAGCCCCAAACCATCCCATGGCTGTGTCTGCAGTGGGTGACATTCCACGGCATGAGGATTCCTGTTTCCTCCTCCGAGTTGTTATCCGAGTGCAACATTTGTTCAGATTAACATCTCAACCCCCTCTTCTATTTTGGGGGGCTCTGAAAGCTTGGGTGATACATCAATGACCAAACGTAATTGCTTTCTCTAAAATATGGCTTTCTAAAAGGAAATCTGACTGGGATGCATGTCGTGAAGGATTTAATTTATGTGGAAGCAATGGGTCTGAAAAAGGAGGAGGAGGAAAAGTTGTGATATGGAGGCTGAATTCATCTTCAGTTATGAATAATAGATGATTCACTTGGGAATATTTTTTGCTTGATTTAAATGAAATCTCATCAAAAACATGATAATTGGATGTATTTATAAACCTGCACAGCCCACTCAAGGGGGTTTTAGTAATATTGTTAATACCAGAGGTTAACCCTAAAACCAGTCAGAATCTATTGTTGCAAGGAGCTGTACCTGGCTGTGGTGGGAATTCCTTGTAGTAATCCCTGGAAAGTGGGGGTTTAACAGACTTCTCATTCCGTGTTCCTGAATTGTCTCCCAGAAATGAGGAAGTGCTTGGCTCAGCAAAGTTGGGAGAACCTGATGGAAGTTGGCCAACAGATTCAAATGTTGGTCATATTTGGGAAAATCATTGATCTGAAAACATTTCCACTGGCAGGGTGGGGAGGGGCTGGGATGGAATTGCCAGAGCAGCTGTGGCTGCCCCTGGATCGCTGGCAGTGCCCAAGGCCAGGCTGGACATTGGGGCTGGGAGCAGCCTGGCACAGTGGGAGGTGTCCCTGCCCACTGGAAACAGGAGGAGCTCTGAGGTCCTTCTAACCCAAACCCTTCCAGGGTTCCACGACTTCAGTCTCCTGCTCCTGCCAGGGATGAGCTGCTGTGGTGTCCCCAAGGCTCCTGCCAGGTGAGAGAGAACAAAAGACGTCTCAGCTTTCAACCTTAAGATCTCAACCTTTTCTTCCAACAATGTGTCTTGAGTTTTTGACTGGATTTCTCCTCCTCCAAGTGGTAAATGATGCCAGAATGACTTTTACTTTTTCTTTCATACCCCTCTCACACACTCTTTTATAGTTTGATGTATTCTCAGTGCTTTTAGCCCACACACTGTGACTTCCCAAGGCTGATAACTCAGCTCAACCCCACGGCACCGTTAAACCAGGAGAGCAAACATCCTGNCAAGGATCCTGAAATAAATCCCGAGGTAAAAACCCCTTTTCCCCATCAACTGTGTTTTGGTTTTAATTTTAAGACCAGGGAAAGGCAACAAAAGATGTCCCATCGTCTGCCCCTGTTGTATTTCCCAGAAGAAGAGAGTGATGGATATTTCAACGTGGTCTGCAAACTTCTGGTTCTGTTAATTTGGCCTCTCTAGGTCATGTTTGCTCCATCTGCATGCAGGGAGGCACCTCCTCCTCGGTGGAAGGGCTGTAACATTCTCTCCTGATGAAAATACTTTGATAGGTTTTTTTTTTTCCCCCTCACAAATTATCAGGTCATTTAAAAAAATGAGCTCATTTTAATCTAATTCTGCATGTGCAACTGTCTGGAGAGTTATTTTCAGCTCCAGTAGTTGCAGCTTGCAATTATTCTGCTCCCTTTAAGAAAAGAAAAGTAACAGCTCTATATTTTATGCAAATTACTGGCGATCTCTCAGAGCAACTTGTGTTTAGGAGAAGTAATAGGAAAAATAGGAGGCCCAATGGATGCTAATGTGGATTTCAAAAAGCACAGGGAAAGCAGGAAAATATGTAAAGATCACTAAAATATTAGCATTCGACCACTTAGGCAGGAATATTTCAATTAAAAGCCATGTAATTCTTAGTGAAGTGAAAGCAACTGTTCCTAACTAACCATGGCTTCGGGTGGTGAAAAATCAACTTTTGAATTTCATTTCCTTGATTGCTGTGGCTCATGTGTGCATCCAGACATTCCTGCATCTCCCACAGAGGTCAGGGAGTTGCAGTGAGGTGTCAGGGAGTGCCTCAAGTGCCTTCACCCACTGCCAGTGGGGCTGTGGAGGTGGGAATTGCTATTTCCCTGTATTCACACCACGTTTTGAGCCCTTTTTGACTGTGAGCTGCCAGTTTGTGTGTCTTGTCCAGGTGCTGCCAGTACAGGCACGGCTGAAGGTCGTGTCTAGTTTCAATGTGCTTTAAATTTGATGCTTATTTTGTGCATTTCCATGGAAGCTGCACTGATTTGAACACAATCCTGCAGCGTTTTGTCGGTTTAGTTACCGGAAAAAGTCTTGTGACTGCAATATGTCCTTAAGGCTGCCTTTCATGTCACAATTATTGCTGTTTAAAGGGATAAATCAGCTTTTCTGTCCCTTGTAGGAAAAGGTTCCCCCAGCTATTTTCCCCTTGGATCCATGGTTGACTTCTGTGCCTGTTGGTGGCCCTGGCACAGAGTGCCCAGAGCAGCTGTGGCTGCCCCTGGATCCCTGGCAGTGGCCAAGGCCAGGCTGGACATTGGGGCTGGGAGCAGCCTGGGACAGTGGGAGGTGTCCCTGCCATGGCAGGGCTGGGATGGGATGATCTTTAAGGTCCCTTCCAACCCAAACCACTCTGGGATTCCACGATCCCATAACAGAAGTCTCATCCATCAAGGAGCAGCGAATCTCCTGCCAGGGTCCAGCTGTCACCTCCCAGCGCTGAGCAGTGACCCTCCAAACAAGCCCCATGGCATTTAAATTCCAGAGGAACCTCTGGAGCATCCCACCCAAGCTGTTGGAACATCCTCTTGCAAACCAGCTGCTGCCTGGCTCGGCTTTCCTGCCCCCAGCCCCAGGAACAGGGAGAAGGAGGAGGAGAACACAAGGAATTACGAGGCTTGGAAAGAAGGGGATGAGACTGAAAAGACTTGGGAGGTTTGAGGCTGCCACTGGAGGAGCTGAGTGCTGCAAACACAGGCAGTAAATACTTCTGGGTGCTCTGATGAGATTTAAGATTTACCGAGGAGGATTTTTTTAAACCCTTGTCTGTGGTGCTAAGGCAGAGATTTCTGATAGCAAAGAGGTGCTTTGGGAAATTTAATGGCCATTGTCACCAATCTGTCTGTGCTTAGCAGAGGGAGAGGGTCAATCCAGGCAGGGCGAGACAGGAATGCAGGATGGGAAGAGCTGGAGGGAGCTGTGCAGAGCAGCTCTGGGAAGCACAGGAGGCAGGGAAAGGCTTTTCTGTAGCTTTGCACGGGGATTTTGTGGATTTGCTGAGCCTGGGTAAAGCAGGTGCCTGTTTGTTGCTGTCTGGCCTCCGGCTAGGCCATTGCAGCAAAGAAAAAGTCCATTCTCAGAAGCATCAGAAGGCAAAGATATTTTATTCGTGCAAAGGCAAAAGCAAAAGCAAAATGCAAAGAGCAAAGAGATCTCTTGATATATGCAGTGAGTGTGTGAACAGCATTGTGAGAAAACACTGCAAGGTAGTTTCCATTGGCCAAAGGAACATCTTGAGAAAATACAAAGAAAGTATTCACAACAAGCATTCTTATCAATTTGTTTTTCCTTGCTGTTCTCGCTGTTGTCTTGGAAAAGTTCTTCTCCCAGACACAGAGATGTCTGAAAAATCCTCCACGAAGAGAGAAGTCAGTTTCCATCCCTGTTCCCTTGAATCCCTCCAGCTCCTGGTTGGAATGTGTGCCTCTGAACTTCCTTCCTGCTCCTGGATTCTGGTGTGAAGCAGGAGTTCTGTTGTAAAACTCCCCAAAAGCTTGGCTGCGCAGGGCTCTGTGCTCTGAAAATGGCCTTATTGTCACCTCAGCCTGAAAATTATCCCCCCAGCTAAGCCATAATTCAGTTTATTCCTCCTGCACCTAATCCCTGTTTTTTCCTGCACCCAATCCCCCTGAGTTTGGAGCAGCAGGGCTGAGGGGAGGCTGGACACCCCAAAAATGTGAGGACACTCCAGCTGTGAGGCACCACTCGCCGGAGATCTCTCCATGCACTTCGTGTGAGCAGCAGTACAAATGAGCTGATGGTTTCTTAATTGGATTTGAGCATTCCGTTGTTAATTAATGTACTGGAATGTTTCAGGATGTTTTCCCCCCTCGTGCCACTCCCTGAGGAGCAGCCAGCAGCGGTGCCACGTAGCACAAATTAATCTCTACAACTGCCACATGTCATTCCCCCAGCTGAGGAACAGAAGCCACCCTGGAATATTTGTTCCCTACAAAACACAAAGAGGCAGAACGTCTTCCTTAACAAATGAATAATTAAATTTAAATAAGAACGGCAAAAACCTTTTTAAAACATTTCTATTTGCTTGGCTAATGGTCGTAATTTAGTGCTTTAGTATTTAGTTTTCCTGCTGAGGAACTGTTTATTGGGAGGTCATACAAGATCCCAAAGGTCTGACTGGATTTCTGTGGGTGTGGAAGTTTTCCCCCCGTGGCAGGAGATTGGAAGGAGATGTCTTGAATCCCTTCCAACCCAAACCATTCTGGGATTCTGTGATCTGGGAGGGTTTTGTCATCTCTCAGTGGTTTACTGGTTAAATGAAATGGAGTCTAAAATCATTAATATCTCCTCATACGATAAAATTCAATGTTAAAGTGTTCCCAGGAAGGAATTTTCCAGAGTTTCTGAGAGGATTTCTGGAAAGGCACCATTCATTGCCCTCATTACTTCAACTCCAGCTGAAAATCAAGGCTGTGCACTCCAAGGTAGGAATGGGAAGTGAAATATTTAAAGGCCCTTCCTACTGTGTAAGTTCCTGCTAAATCACCTGCTTGAAAGGAGAAGGCACTAATGGTCTTGGAAACTCCTGCCCTGTTGGTTGGATTTTTGTGTGCTCTTTTAGGCACGTGGCAAAATGACAGAGTTTTCTGGCTGGCACCTCATACACTCATAGAATGAGTAGTTTGTTCTCTTGAGCTCTCCTTCCTTACCAGAAATTCTTGTGATAAGGAGAAATTCGCCACCTTTGTCTCCTGGGGAGCTGTTCTGTTTGTACCAGGGGGTGACGATGGTGAGGGGAGAGGAACCTTGCAGGAACCTGTTCAGTTTTGGGTGGTTTGGAACTGCTATGTGACACAGCTGAAGGATCTGTTTGAGGCTTAAAAGGCAAAAGTTAAAGACGCTAAAACTTCAGGATGCCACGAGACTTCAGGGGTGAGGATTTGGGAGCCTTTGGGGTAAGGTTTGGTCTGGAATCCCAAATGCAGGGGAAGGAAGAAGTTTCATGGGGTCCAGCACTGTGACAAGTGAAAGGTTTTAGGTCTGAGTTTCTGAGTAACCTGCAATTTATTGTGAACTTCTCTTTTAATTTACAAAAAACCAATATTTTACAGCAGCAAGAACAGAGAGGAAAAGCCCAGGTTTGGTTTAGGATGACAACGGATAAGGAATAAGCAATTTGTGGAATTCTAAATGGAGGAGACTTGAGGAGGGGCAAGAAAATGCCAGAAAGGAAGAGGCTTTAGGCAAAGGAGATAATTGAACTGCGATGGATATGGGATTTTTGTGTGTATGTATCCAGGCAACTGTTTGCTTTAGCTGTAATGACTGCTATAAATCACAAGGAGCTGGGACAGAGCTGCTGATGCTGCCAGCTAACAGAGCAGATCCCTTGGAGGAACTAGAGCTTGCTCCCATTGCCACTCACCTGGTGGCACGGTGACAGCTCCTGCAGGGCAGCGTTTGGGACACCTTGGAGCAGCTGCACTTCTCCATCAGAAACACCGAGAGGCTGAGGGAGCCCTGAGACATCACCAAACAAATTCTGTCACCCACCCTGTGAGCTCCAGGCTTTGGGAGCGGTGGATGGAGTTGGTTTCTCTGTCCCAGGGCTTGGGTTTGGGCTCGCCTTCCTCCAGAGTGGTGAGGGATCCACAGCCTGCTCCACAGGGACTGGAGTGGGAGGGGGTGAGGCACGGGGATGAAGGTTCTGGAAGAGAAGTGCAGCCACGCTCCCAGAGCTTAGGATTTGCTGTTATTCTCAGGCCCTAACTCTCAGACCTGGGGCACTCCCTGGGTTGCTGTGTGGCTTTGCGGGAGCTCAGCCATGGCACAGGAGGTGATGGAGGCATGGAAGTTCCACCTGGACACGACGCAGAACTTCCCTGAGCGGTGACTGAGCACTGAGCAGGCTGCCCAAGGAAGCTGTGCAGTCTCCTCACGGAGAATATTCCAGAAGCACTGGACACAATCCTGTGCTCTAGGATGAGCAGGGAGCTGGGACCAGGTGGCTCCTTGTGCTCCCTTCCAACCTGACCCACTCTGGAATTCTGTGAACTTCCCTCGGGCTATCAGAATTTTAGGATTTCAGAGTGTCCTTTTTGGCACCGTGCTCTGCCTGAATTTAAAAGACAAGCAGCAGGCTCTGTGGCTACTCCAAAAAAAAAAAGCTCTTTTTTTTTCCTTTTGTGTGTGAAAAATGAGTTACCCATTGAAAGAAGAGCCTGTTCCACACCACTACATGTGTTTCATGCATATTCACAAAGAAGCAGTTTTGAAAAATACACTGCTGTGCTCTTGCTGCTGGAGATAGAGGAGAATATTACAAATTCTTTTTTTTTCCCCTCCTGCTTCACTTCTGCCTCCGTGTAAACACCGAGTGTTTGTTGTGCTGTTGGGATTAACTGGTGTTTGTTTAAGGTGGGAGAAGTGTTTTTAGAAAACAGATGGATTTGGACTGTTCGTTTCCCCCAGGAACTGGAGGAATGGAAGTTCATTTAGAATTGTTCTCTGTAATTTCTGCTGTTGGCTCTGAGGAGATGCTGAGAGTCTGCATTTACCTCTGTCCTCTCCACCTCCCCTGTCTCAGCTACAACTACTGCCTGCTGCACGTTGCTCATGGGGCTCTAGAGGATGGTAAATACTCTGGAAATACGCTCAGACCTCAGACACATCTGCCAGCTTTGGGGGCATTTTTGATCTTTTATTCTGGGCTTTGGTGGGGAGAACAATAACACCTGAGTGGTGGTGCAGATAAACGCAGTAAAGGCACAGGAAGCACTGAGCTAAGGCCCTGATTGATGCCATAGGAAAGGATCCATAGGGAAATTCCTAATTCAGAGCATGGCTGGAAGGTGAGGAAGGCTCTGGAGCAGGTGCTGAGCCGTGGGGATGCAGCAGGACTCAGCTCCTCTGCACTCAGCTGCCTTTGGTTTCAGGCTCCAGGTGAGCTGGGCACTGCAGCTCCAACAGCAGCAGCTCTGAGCAAAGGGCTCATTGCAAAGTTTAGTGCCCAAAACTCAGTGTTTGACTGACCTCAGAGCCTGGAGGAAAACCTTCAGAGCTCTGCTGCTGATGTGCATCCACTGCCCTTTGGAGCATTTAGGTGCCCCTTGGAGTTTCCCAGAGGTAAATCCACATGTGAGATTGGGAACAAAAAGGCCCTTTGTTAACTCAGCTGCAGCAAAATATTGAAAATTTCCATGGTTCAAGGAAATATTCCTTTCCAATGGACTAGGAGGGGAAAGCCCCTATTTGCTGTTCATTTAAATCATCAGGACACACAGGGGGTGATGTTGGCACTGCCAGTGACACGAGGAGCCCACAGATCTCAGCCCACCCTCTCCTTTTCCGTACAAACAATGAAGAAAGCAAAGAAATAATATTTTGGGCTTCAGCAGAGCACACTCCATGTGTCTCCTCCATTGTACTTCAGCTCTGCCCTGCCAAACGAAACTGCTCCTCCTCCAGCAGAGAGGGGCTGGGGGATGCTGCACATCAGTTCTGGGGGAAAAGAGAGAGAAATCATTAACAGCAGAGCGAGGGAAAGTGCCCAGAACTGCATAACTTCTTCCAGCTTACAGATGCAAAAAAAAAAAAAGAAAAAAAAAAGAAAAAAAAGAAAAGAGCTTCTTGGAGGTTGATGGGGTTTGGATTGTCCCTGGGGATTTCTTTGATGTATGATCTGACTGGGAGCAGGCAGGTACAGAGCAGCACTGCAGATTTCGAGGGCAGTGGAGCATAGCCCAACAACTCGTGAGAAGTTTAACCCTAATGGGAGCTGGGAAGCTGCAGCAGGGGGATGTGCTGGGATCCCTGTGGTGTTGGAGGTTTTGTTTCCAAGCCTGGAGCTGCTCAGCCCATCCTCCCTGTGGGGCTGGAGGGGCTCTGTGCCCTGCAGGGCTCTGCCCAACCCTCCCCATGACCCAAACCTGCTGCCAGGTGTGGTCACCGTCCCTCCCTGTGCCACCGGGGTCGGGGAGCTCCTACTGATGGCCAGAGGAGGCAGAAATGCTGATTTAACTGATGGGTGGTACCTTGGCAGCCCCAGGATCCATTATCAGCAGTGCCATGCAAGGGCCCTTTGATTTTCCCTGCTTTTCCTGGGAGCTGTGCACGGGCTGGGAAGATTTGCTGCCGTGTTATTGATTGAAAAATTGTTTATCAAAACCAGCCAAGCTGAATTTATCACCTGGTCTGGGACGAGCGTGTTTACAAAAGCTTGAGGGTGTCAGTTTAACTCAGCATCGCCCTGAGACTCAGGCCTAAAATTTTCAAGGAAACTTCCTGACTCCTGGATAATCTGGGATAATTTTTCTGTGTTATCACCCAGAAGTGATCAGGAGCGAAGGGTTTGCCTGAGGAGCTGATTTGTGGCTGCTCTGAGCACAGCCCAGCAGCTCCCATCTCAATTGCAGGGAAGTTAAGAATGCATCATCACATCTGTTTAAACTCCGAGCTCTTTGAGGCACAGAAATATTTATGTTACATCTACATCCTGAGAGAGCAGGGAACAAGTCTTGACTGAGATTTCAGGGACTGTTCAGGAGATACAACTGAAAACCAGGTTCAAGGGAAATGTTGCCTCAGGATTACGGGCCAAGAAATTCTTGGGCCAAGAAATGGAAGGGTTTAGAATTGCTTGGGGTTTTTTAATTTTTGGTGGGGTTTTTTGTTGTGTTTTTTTTGTTTGTTTGTTTGTTTTTTTAATGAGAACTTGCTAAGAAAACGGCACAAAAGAATGCAAAATCCTGGCTTTGTTATGAAGAAAAGGAAAATGTATTTTAAGGTGCAATAAGTAGAAGATATTCAGACAGTCCTGACTTTCTGATATAATCATGTTACACTGCAGCCACCTGCATTTTAGTATTGTGTGTGAGGTTATCAGAGCTGCTGAGAAGTTTACAACATTTATATTTCTGTGATCAAACAAGAATTTATTCTTAGAAGCAGGAGGTGGAAGGAGCTTGTCCCTGTTTGGCTCAAGGACAGGACATTAGACAGATCTAATTATGTTCCTCTCATTTAGACATGACAGCAGTGCTGCTCTCACTCTGCTAAAAGAAACTGTTTTATCTAAATAAAGAAATAAAACTTTTTTCCCTCCAAGATTTTTTTTTTCTTGGAGAAAACAATGATCCTAAATCTATCCTGGTATTCAGCCAAGTTTCTCTCCCTTCTCTCCCACTTCAGCAGAGCAGGGGACTACAAAGCTCAGAGAGAGACACTTTGATCACAAATACGAAGATGGTGCATGACAGTAATTAAATTTTTCCTCTCAACTAATTTAATTTGTTAGCCAAAGAGGGGGAAAGGCTTTGTTGCAAATGGGAAGAGGCAGCTTCTTCCACCTGACTTTACTTGTACTTGACTAACTACTTCATTAGGCAAGTCCAGAGACACATCATTAATTTCCAGGGCTGTAATCTGGAAAGCCAAGATTAGTAGAGAGCTGCCAAACCCAGCCTAGCTGCATTAATGCTTACTAAAGCTAAGCCTTAAGTCTGTTTTCATGCTGCCTCTGTCATGTTATGGATTAATTTTGAATGTATTAAGACAGCAAATGCAAAGAGAAGAGCTCACTTTGGGTTACGTCAGGAGGATGTGGTTTCCTGCTGGAGACAAATCCCTTGGGAAGAGATGATGTCTGCTAAAAACAGGGCCACTGCTGATGGGGTGCTGCATTTTGGCCTCAGGGTCTGGCCATTACAACAGAGGAAACTCCATTCTCAGATGGCAAAGATCCTTTTACTCAAGCAAAGGCAAAGAGATCTCTTTTCCACAGAAGGCAGTGCTGCACGCACAGCGTTCCGAGAAGCAGTGCAAAGAACAGCTAGCACTGGCTGAACGAACAACACCCCTTCCAAAACATCTCTTCAAAACATCTGTAACAAACAGCAAGTACAAGTTATTTTACAAGTTTGTTTATATTTCTTTCTGCCTGGGAAAATTACCTTTCTCACAGGCTCTCTCTTTGACCTTGGTGCTGCAGGAGTCTCTCAGAGGAACAGAGATGTCTGAAAAATCCTTCATGAACAGAACATCAGTATCCAGAGTGGGGGTCTGGGCAAAAGTCATGTTATGTTGTGTCATTTGGCCTCCATGGTCAAGGTGTTTTTATGTTTCATCCAAGTTCCCATCCCTGCAGGGGAGGTGGATGTGGGACATGGACTGATGATGCAGGTGGGTTTTGGAGGCCCTCTGGGTTATTTCCTTTTACCACTCATCCCAACCCAAA
>VZRF01009815.1:486393-553409 GCA_013396875.1 Vireo altiloquus
CCTAAGGCATCAGGATTCCACTGTAAATGATGGATTCCTCAGGGACACCAGGTTGGATCTGTGGTGTCTGCACATGGCTTCTGCTCCTCACAGTGCCCATCCTGCCCTGCTGAGGAGGATGATTCCCTCCAGAAATGCTTCACCGTGGCCTGAACAGAGCAAAGAGCTCACAGCCCAGCTGTGTGACCCATCCCTGTGCAGAAGGCTCCTGGGTTTCCTGCAGCCTGCTCCTCCAGTGCTGGCATCCCTGCTGCTGCTGGTGATGTGCCTGCAATGAGCCTGACAGAGCACCCAAACCCTCCTGGCCCGGAGGAGTCCTCGTGCAGGGATTGTCCTCCTGCAGTCCCTGGGATATTGGGAAATTTGGTGAGAGCTGGAGGAAAACAGGTGTGAGCCACTGCCCTCATCCTGTGCTTGGGAAGCACTGCTGGGATAAGCAGGAATTCTGGCTGCTGCCTGGTTTGAAGGGATAGGGGATGTGATTCCTGTAACTGCTGGTGTGAGATGGATTGTGCTTCGAGAGTAACTGAAAGAGGGGAAATTGGGGTTATATCTACAGCAGGAATTGTGAGGGAATGGGAGGCCCTGGCACAGGGTGCCCAGAGCAGCTGTGGCTGCCCCTGGATCCCTGGCAGTGCCCAAGGTTGGACATTGGGGCTGGGAGCAGCCTGGCACAGTGGGAGGTGTGGGTGGCACTGGATGGGATTTAAAGTCCCTTCCAACCTAAGCAATGTGTGATTCTAAATAGAATTTCTTGCTTTCCCTGTCAGTGCTTTCACGTGTTTGACAAACAGCTCAGCACCCTAATTCTTTATTTTTACAGTTCACTGCTGTTTCATATTGACAGTATCCATCTCTACCTCCCTTTATACCGAACCTCTCATTGATTTATTGTGATGGTTGTTTAAATCCCTCGTGAAAGAAGAAATAATCTCTTGGCATTTAGCACACCTTTTAATTTTAAATAAAAGAATGGAAAATTCCTCAGAAGCAAAAAAAATAAAACCAAACAAAAATTGTAGTTATATCTTTTACAAGAGAAAAAGTAATTGGAAAAAAAGGGAAGAGTCTGTAGGATCATAAAGGAGCTTACTCTGACTTGTTTATTCCCTTCTGTGCCTGATGTGATGTGCCAGTGAAGCTGAACTCGGCATTTTATGGATCTCCTCCCCTGGATTGTCTGAGACACATGTCCATAAAACCCTGCTGTATTACAGGAGAAGAACAGCACTCCTGTTGTTCTGGAACTTTCTGATTCCCTGGTTGCTCTGTACAAACTGGCTTCACCTGTGGTTTGTGCCTTTGGATGGAGGTGGGAATTGGAGCCAGGCCCTGCCAGGGGTGCAACTGAGCCAAGGATCACAGAATATGGAATATCCTGAGCTGGAAGGGACCCAATGGAATCGTGGAAGAAGCAGCTGAAGGGGTCAATACTTACACCAAGAGCTGCACAAAAGTAATATCAACAATAAGTGCCCATGTTTTAGCCCTGAACTGATAAGCAGGGAGCTGGCAACCAAGTCCAGTTGTGAATTCAGCTTGCCCATAATTACAAAGTACAGCTCAATGCTGCTCACGTTGCTCAAATGAGCTTTGCTGCAGGATAGATGAGGCTCTCACCCACAGAGACAACATTTGAGCCCTTTTAATTGTCCTTTTGGAAACAAATTTTCTCGTTGTTACTCGCCAGTACTCCCAGTTATCCTATGTGAATTCCTGAGTGGAATTCTCCTGGTTCAGTGTGTGATTTCTGCTGTTAGATTAGCACCTGCTCTCTCTTCAGGGAAATCACAGGGAATTTATCTCTGGTGATTTGATGTGTTCCTGAAAAATCTGCACATTAGGAGAGGGAAAAGGGCCCTGCTATAACTGGTTAACAGGTGCCTCATGAAATAATTCCTAGAACTTCTCTTTCCATCAGGAAATTGCTCTCAAGGAAGTTATCAGTGAGGCAAACTCCTCTTGCTGCTTCCATGGGCAAAGGGGCCTGAACATCTCCCAGCAATTCTGACTGAAGAGAGCAGTGGGGAGAGCTGTGCTGGGCCTGCAGAAGGAATTAGAGCAGAAATGATGGAGAATCGTGGGAATGGAGCCTTCCAGGTGGGAATGGAGCCTTCCAGGTGCAGGTGGCAGGGGATGTGATGGGAGAGGGAGGGCAGGGATGAGTGGGCTGAGCAGTACAGGGGGATCCATGAGGAATTTCAGGGCTGTCCCATCACCAGTGCCTTGGTGCTGGATGAAATCCTGCCCAGCTCTGGGAGCAGTTTGGTGAGAAATGTGCCTCACTCAGGTGCTGAGATGCTGCATTCCATAGCCTGGCCCAAGCTGACACTGAGCAAGGCAATTAAAAAGGATGTAAGTGAGAATGGCTCCTTCCCTGGAGCTGTGGGATGGGGTTGGAGAAGGACCAGCCAGAATCTCTGCCAGCTGAGCTTTTCCCTCGTGCTGAACAGATATTATCCCATAAACAGCCCAGGCTTGAGCACTCCTAGGTGTTGGTGGTGCCTTTATTAGGATTTTGGCTGATCTCTAGGCTTTGTTAGATCCCTGCCTTTCTGCAGAGGTAAAATGGACAAATAATTCCTACAAAGTAGTGCTTAAATATTTGATCTCTCTGCTGTTTCTGACTGCACAGGCTCACTCTGTCAGACGTGAGATTCTCCAGCATTTCCTCATCTCAAAGTTGGAGTCAAACTGAAATTTAGCAACTCCTGTTGTTGCCTTGGATGAGTTTCTCTCTCCTAAACTGCAGGTTTTAATCCCAGCCCTGCAGAGACAGGCACAGTTTGCTGTGTAAATAAATTCGTGGGAAATCCTAAAAGTCCACCAAGTCCTGTGTGTGTGGAGAGCCCAAATCCTGGATCACAAATCCTGCCCTGCCTCAGTTTCCTCCAACACGTTTACCTACCCCTGTGGCTGAGAGGTGAAGCTCAGCACTGTTTCCAGACGGTTTGGGACTCATTCACTGAGATAAATGAGTTCCTGTAAAAATCACCCTGGTAAAATGAATCATGCCTGGGAGGTCCACAAAAATCTTTATAGACACACGAGGTAATTAATTAGAAAAAGTCCATTACTGAGGAATTGGTTTAGGATTCGGTTTTTAATTTAGTATTAAATTGCTTAGGGACTATTTTCTTTTACATTTTCCTCGTATCTTTAGCTTGCTCCAGAATATTTGGTACTCTGCTAGACTGCCATTGGAGAGCAGTCCCAAGCCTTGGACTCCCCAGATGGGAACAAATGGGATCCTTCCTTCTGGAATTGCTCTGGGCTTCCATCCTTCCTGCATCAGGGCTCCTTAAATATCTGTGTCATACAGAGGGAGAGCTGTGGATCCTCCAAGGTCTCTCTAGAGCTTGCAAAAGACAAAGCTCGATTTTTAAACAAAAAGAGGATGGTTTTCCTGAAAATGAGCTGGATAGCAAGGCATCCCTGAGGCTTCAGGCTGTGCTGGTCCAAAGAAACTTGGTAGAGTTTTCTTTTTGTAGTAAGTTTGACTCCCTTGCAGTTAAATCAATGTATAATTAAGATGACCCCAGTTCTCATTAATTATCTCTGCTTTGGGTTGTTAGTGGGGGAGGACTCACAGGGACCTGGCTGCTCAGTCAGTTTAAGTCACTCTTTGGCACGAAAGATGGCAGAGAGCGTGGAGAGAATAATTTCCCATTTAATTGTGCACCAGAGCACGGAGGGAGAGGAATTTCCAGCTCGACCAAGTCAGGCTCTGTGGCAGGGGCAGCCTCTCCCTCCTGGGGGTCCAGAAACCAAAGCTGCAAACCAAACACTCCAAGGCCTTTTCCTGCAGGGCTCACTGCCTCAGGGTCAGGTCTGCATGGGCAGGAGGATGCCAGGGAAAGGCAGCAGTTCCATGGTGTGAGGCCCAGGCAGTGCTTTGCTGGGGCTGGCTCATGTGGCACATGGCGCAGCTCATCCCAAGATTTCCCTCTGGAAAATGCTCAAAGCTGCCAGGGGTGCTGAGGGGGCTTTGGAAGTTATTATGCAACACCAGAGCTTAAGGAATTATTCTCCTTCATTTTTCCCCTCCATATTGTGAATGATTGTCATTAAATGGATTGATGTTTTCCTGGAAAAAGTGATGAATATGGCTGGGATTTAACTGTAGGTTTTAATGCAGTTGTAGGATCATACAGAGGTTTGGTTTGGACCTAAGAGATCTCCTAATTCCAGCCCTCAGTAAACACACTGATTGTGTTCTGGCTTTTATGACAAACCACCAGAAATGTGACTCCTCCCAGACTCCCTGGGGAGGACTAACAAGGTGATAGCTGTGGTTTTACTGTGTCTATTGTGTTTCCTGATATAAAACTTATAAAAACTGCCAAAATCTCCTGCACAGCTGTGACCTGGGGCTGCTGGCTCGTGATTCCTCAGCCTGGTTGAGTGCCAGTGCTCTGCCTGGGGCTGGGGACTGCTTGGGCTCAGTCTAACTGATCACAGCCCAGCTTGAGGGCAGCAAAGCTGAGCAGTTTTCCCATAATAAATGTTGATTTTTAATTCCTGGAGCACCCACAAAGTGCATCTCAGCGTGCAATGTTCTGGGTGATTCACTCTGTGAGTGATAAGCAGATGTTCAATGGAGGTGAACAATTAATTGATTATTTGGGGAACCCCTGACTCAGGAGTACTGATGGGATTTCTCAGGAGAATAAGAATCATGGAATGATTTTTACACACCCCGTGGCAATTCCAGCTCTGAAATCTGCCACTGTAGCCTGTTGCAGGTTAAATCTAAAGTGCTTTTTTTGGCAAGTCTTTATTAGCAGGTTGATGTGATGCTTCTCAATTCCCAAACGCCAGAAAAAGCAAAGCCCAAACCGTAATTACCAGCAGAGTTTGTACATAACTGCTATTGGCAGGGCTGGAGTTGGCAGAGCAGTTTTAAATGCTGATGTTTTATTTAATATAAAAATTGTATCTAAACCAGCAGCAAAGCCACAAGCAGAGCAATGCAGCATTCCTAAGGAATCCTAGTTCTAGCAAAAGACTGAAGCTCTGGGAGGAGGCAGACACAGCTCTGGGTATGTGCAGACAAATTCTTCTCTTCTGCCACTGGGAGCCAATTGCTTATTGTTGGGGGTGTTGCTATTTCTGTCCCATTGTTCCATCATTAGTTAACTGACAGAATATTGCCTGCTCTGTCTTCATCTTTTCATAATTTTAAATGCTTGGATGAAGCTGATTCCAACCCTTTTTATCTTGGCTTTTCCTTCAGTTCTTGAGAAAGACTAAACCTCAGACACTGCTTTGAACCAGCAGCTTCGTCCTAAGCTGCAGTTCTAGACAGGGATAGAAATAACAGGAACAATCTACCAAAGAGGCAAATCCAAAATTCAGCTTTATTTCCATGCCCTGGATTTCTATTTTGTACATAATGTAATTTAGAGTGCAGCTCATTTAAGCTGTAGAACACACGTGGGAGCTGCTTAACACTTGATTGGGTTCTGAGATCAGCTGGAGGAGGAAAATGGAACAAATTGTGGCATTTTGGGTCAGGAGAGTGGCGGCGAGACGTCATCTGTGCTGCTCAAGGATACAGAACTTCAGCATTAATAATACATAACAGGAAGCTCTAGGAATAAATCCCTTTTTGCTGTTCAATTCGGTGGCTCCTCAGCCATAGCAGATTAGCTCTGTAAAGGTGTTCTGCAGTGGAAATAATTACCTTTGGAGTGCAGTCCATTTACTGGGAGCACTGGGCAGGGCCAGGCTGGGCTCCAGTCGCAGAGGAGAGCGGCAGGCACAGGACACATTACCCTGCTGCCACAGCTCCCAAAATGAATACAAATTGCAGAGGAGCCCATTACTGTAATGGAGCCAATCCATGGATCCTGGCAATAACAGCACAAAGTACCTCATTCCTCGTTCTGCTTCACACTCCCCTGAACAATGGAGACAGGCCGAGTTTGCACTCATTGCTGGGATATTGATACAAGCTGCTAAAACACCTTCTCTGTGTTGTATTAAAGGAGGTGCAGCACGTGTTGGGAGGGGTTTGTGTGAGGGGATCTCTTAATGAATCCCTTGTGAAGTGATAATGAATCATTTCTGAAAAATCCGTGTATGGAGCAGTCGTGTGGTGGGGATGGAGCTGCGTGGTGGGGATGGAGCTGCGTGGTGGGGATGGAGCTGTGTGGTGGGGATGGAGCTGCGTGGTGGGGATGGAGCTGCGTGGTGGGGAGGGAGCTGCGTGGTGGGGATGGAGCTGCGTGGTGGGGATGGAGCTGGGTGGTGGGGATGGAGCTGCGTGGTGGGGATGGAGCTGCGTGGTGGGGATGGAGCTGCGAGGTGGGGATGGAGCTGTGAGCTCTCCCAGGCACAAATAAATCACCAGAGTGCTCTGAATAAAGCTGGGCCCTGCTTGTCCCCTCAGGCAGGGCTCAGCTCCTCTGCTGGCATTCTGTGGGAGCCACAGAGGGCTAGCAGGGAGTGAGGGACAGGTGGTGATGGAAGGATGGATTCTGGTCCTTATGGAAGCCGTGAGGTGCCCACGGGGGTCACGGCAAGGGTTGTCCTGCCCCGTGGTTTGGGGTGGCAGGAGCTGGGAGAGCAGGGGAAGAGGAAATGTCCTCCTCCCATCTCTCTGCCTCCTACTGATGCCTTAAATGGCTATCTGGAAACAGAGACTAGGCAGGAATAAAGGAATAAAGGAGGGATTGATTCGAAAGGCCTTTGGGCTCAGCCTTCTCCCCATTGTGTCCCCAGTGCTTTCCCACCTCCTGCTCTTCTCCCCAAACCCAGGGCACATCTCTTCCCATGCTGCTTGTCTCAGGGGCTGGAATTCCTCGTGTTATTTATTGACCTTTTTACCAATGAGACCCATTTTTGGTAAGGTTTAGAGCATTCAGAGCGGATCAGTGCTGTAGGTAGGTGGGGATATACTGGTGGGAAATGTGGGCTGAAACACCAAACCATCCTTCCAAATATAACCTTTAAATTCCCTGTGCTAAAGGATTCCTACCACGATGTTCTGCACAACCTCCTGGTGCCAGGGGCACTGAAAGGCCCTTCTGGAAGGGTTAGTCAGGGAAGAGCCAAAGTGCACGAAAATGTTTTGGAAAGAGTATTGCAAAACACAGCAATCTGATTTATGAGTCAGCGGAAATGGAAGTGATAGGCCATATTTTCACTGATAAATATCATAACTGTCAGAGAACAAAATTGTCTTTTGATTGTAGCAATATGCATTGAAATCACTGGTAGGGAAGTTAATCTCCTCAAGGTTATGAAGTATTTTTTTGGCTGAGGATACACTTCTAAAATTGTGGTTTTGTTTTTGTTTTTTTCCCCTCCCATCTAAATCATTTAAGAGTGAAATGAAAGGACAGAGACCCAGGTGCCCTGCAGAGGTGTTCCTGCAGGAGGAGCAGGAGAAGGGGCAGGCTGGATAATGACCCCTCTGCCTGTTCCCTGCAAATCCTTGGATCTGGGAACTTGTTTTATCCTGTTACCTCCACGCTGGAGAATGAGGAGAGCAAAACATGGGGTGGTTTGTGTTGAGCAGACTGATCCATGTGGGTTTTCCTGCAGGATTCCTCTGCAGGGGTTTCAAAGTTTCCAGGAGGTGGCACCTGGGGGATGTGGTCAGTGGTGGGATTGGCAGTGCTGGGGATGGTTGGAACCGATGGCCTTGATAATGTGCTGGGGAGCTTATTTTTAATAAAAATAACTTACTTACATGCTTAGTTGGTTACCCCTGAGTTGCCTCTTAACCAGCTGAAACTCAAGAGAATTTCAATTCCAAGAAAATCAAGTCCATCTGTCCTTGGAGGCCTTTTCCAGCCTCCGTGGTCATTCCATGGCCAGGAGCAATTCCCTTTGGGATGGTGGGGGAAGTCCTGCAGCACCTTGGTTGTTTTTGGAGGCCAGGGCAGAGCTGAGGATGCCCCAGGTGACATGAGAAGGACAACCACAGGATTTGTCCCCTACCAGCCCCTGCTGCTGCCTGCCCCGGCCTGGGGCACAGGGAAAGGTTCCAAAATTCCCTTCTGTGCATCACTGGCCCAGTCAGCACTGGCTGATTGATATTCAGAGTGGAAATTGGATTCCCGAGTACCTTCAGGAGTGTTGCAAGGAGGCAGCTGGGCTGATGGGGAGATTATTCTGTGATATCAGTGCATGATGGAGCTAATGAATTAGATCCAACCACCTACGGTTAAATCTGTTGGCTGTGTACAAAAATGAACAGGAAAATGAGGTTTTTATTAAAAATATCATAAGGATTTTTTTTTTCCCTTCAGCCAGCATATGCAGCACATCAATACATCACCCATGCAGTTAGTTGTAAGGGTAAGGCTGTTACACCACAGACATTTCATCTGAATAACAAAGTTAATATTGAAATATTATTTTTACCAATGACAGGGTGTTTTTAAACAGTCCATTGGTATCAAATCACATGAACAATATCCAATCCAGCTCCATTTTTCACCTCTTCAGGCAAGTGGGGAATTGTCAGCCTTCCTTTCAGGTGCCATCTCTCCTTCCCAAACAGGGCTGGGCCCTCAGGTCCCCTCTCCTCCTGTTTGCTGGGTGTGGAAAACGAGGTTCACTCTGTTGGTAAAATTTAAAAGGTTTAATAAGGGGTTTAATGAAAGGACAATAGGAGACAGAAATAAAGCAAAGAGTTAATAAGGCTGGTGCCTGGCAGGCTGCCAGGGGCACACCTTAACTCAGAAAACAATTCCTTAAATGCAACAGCATACTGCATATTCATGAGTTCTCATGAATTATTCAAATATTCCTTTTTTGGTACTTTTTGGGTTTCAAGTTCCCCCCATCCTGCCACTATTTCCTTTTTGCAGGTCTGTTTAAAATTTGATAATCCATTGTGGTCCAGTTTTGCTGACTAAATCTTTTGGTTCTCCTGTGTTCCACTTCCTGATCAATAAATTCTTCCTTCCAGGGTCTGAGGCCTGTCATTGTTATCTTCATCCAGACAATCCAGGAATGTGGGGAACTTCCTTGCTTATCTTTGCTATTCTCTGAGTTAGTTACATGAACAAAAAGGAGTATTCTACATCTCATGCTATAATCCTAAGAAAGATACATATCCCACTACTATTTCTAAGAAACTATACTTATGCAGTAAAGTTTTCTAACATCATACACATAGCATCCATTTTAATATTTGCAAAAAGCCAGTATTATAATATGTATAAGGTGTGTTAAGGTGTGATCAGACCCATTTGTGTTGTATTTTATAAACAAACAGCTGTGTGGGACACTTGGGTTTCTGTGTTTTGTTCTACTATGAGGAGAAAAAGAATTATTTTGCTGTCAAGGACTTATTTCCTGGGCAGATTTTATATTAATTTGACAATACCCATAAACATCTACTGTCAGCTCACCACTGGCTCTTTCCAGTGCCTTTGGCAATTGTGTTCAAGGGGGATATTGGAGGAGATTTGGCTGCTTGTCCCATACTGTGCTAGGGAGCTTATTTTTAATAGAAATAATTTATGTATATGCTTAGTTTGTTTATCACTGTGTTTTAGGAGACTGTTACCCCTGAGTTTCCTCTTCACCAGCTCAACTCGGAGAAATTCGTGTTCACCTGGGCCCCAGCCAGGTGGGAATTCTCCTGTCTCACGTTTTCCTCCTCAGAAACATCTCCTGACAGCTTTCCCAGGTCTCCATCCTCGCCTGGTTGCTCAGAGGTGACAAATGGGCTTTGCCTGGAGGCTGGACACGAGGCTGGGGACAAACCTCAGCGTGGCCTGCAGCAGGACCTGTCCCTCCAACCAGGTGTCCTCTCCTCAAAGAGCTCCTTTCATCACTGCCCAGTACAAAGTGCAGGTGAAAAGAGCCTTCAGAAGGTTCTTTATTCCAGCCCAGCAGTGCAGTTTGTCTCATGGGATGGTTGTTTACCGTAGAACAGCAGCAGCAAAGCTTCCTTTCTAATTAACCTGGCTACCAGATTTGCCTTTGTGTCCCCCCCGAAGGGTGCTGAGACCCCCAGCTCCTCTCTGCCAGGGAAAGGTGTGCAAGTGGGGATGCAGAACAGCCAGAGAAGCCTCTGACTCATTAAAATTCCAGCAGAGGCCTTGGTGGAACAAGCTGTTGATCAGATACAATCTGTTCTCCAGATCAGTCTAATATCCCTGGATGGCAGCTTTTTCTTAACTCTTCTTTCGGGTTTTTTTTTCCTCTCTTCTTTTATCAGGCAGTTTTCTCATAAATTTTCTCCCTTCTGCCTGCAGCACCTTAAACATGGAGAGGTTTTGTTAAAGGGATGATTTTAAAGATGGAGCTGGGGGAGCAGCACTGGCAGAGGAGGAATTTTAAGCCATCCTGGAGCTCAGCCTGCAGCAGCTCTGTCCCTGCTGCCTCTCGTGGATGCACTGACTGGATATCCTGGAGAGGCAAAACCTTTCTGCCTCCCAGAGGTCTCCAGACCTTTGCTTTGTACCTGTGCAGCTTTACCACGTCCAGATGAAGTTCACAGTCTCAAAAGCAGGGTGTGATTTTGCCCAATATCTGAATTTTGTCTGACATCCCTGCCTGTGGTGGTGTTCCATCAAACTACTCCAAAGGTCCTGGTGCCTCTGGAGGGCCAGGCTGGTGGGAACATGGACAAGGCGAGTGCGTGGCTGCCATGGAAACGGCCTGAAATTAGGCAATCAATTAAAGCTGAAAAAAGTGCTATCACTTTAGGAGACTAAATGCTTTTCTGTATCTTTTCACTCTCTGTAGCTCCTCCATTCTGACTTGCAGGTAATTGGTTTAATTTGTTACTGTGTCTCAGGTTAATGAAAGAAGTTCCAAATGAACTGAATTCCCCCGTGTCCCCCCCACAGTGAGTGTGTGCAGCCATGGAGAGCTCCAGCTGCTCTGGCAGAAGCTGTTCTCCCACAATCTTCCTGTGTGCCTGAATTCCTGGAAAATTTAGCCTTGAGAGCTGACTTTTGAAATGAACCCGGGAAAAAGGCTCATTATTGGGCAGGGAAAGGGCTTCCATGACCTGTTAACAGCTCGGTCAGTCTGCAGAACAATTTGGGATAAAAAAGGAATATGTCTGCTTCTGCTGATTTAAGGAAAGGAGGAACATGCCCAGCAATGGCAGTAATTGGCTGTAAGCAGGCAGTGATTGCTTTGTGACCTGTCTGGATGTATGTGGAATGTTATAAGTACATATTACATTATAGGCTTTTTGCAAATATTAAAATGAATGTCACATGTGTAATGTTAGAAAGCTTTCCTGCATGAATATAGTTTCTTAGAAATAGTAGTGGGATATGAATCTTTCTTAGGATTATAGCATGATATGTGAAATGCTTCTTTTGTAATAACAAGATAATCAAGGAAATTCCCCACGCTCTTGGATTGTCTGGAGGAAGACAACGGTGACAGAAGGAAGAATTATTGATCAGGGAGTGGAGCACAGGATATCCAAAGGCTGAGTCTGCAGAACAGGACCACAAGGATTTTGAAACTTCCAAACAGACCTGCAGAAAGGAAATAGGGGCAGGTTGGGATGGGGGTGAAACTGAGGAAGCACCAAAAGAGGAATGGTGGATTGAATCATGCCTGAGAGTCTGTGAATATGCAGTGTGCTGGGACATGTAAAGAAACGTTTTCCGAGCTAAGATGTGCTCTTGGCAGCCTGCCAGGCACCACCCAGCCCTTTAACCCTTTGCTTTATTTCTGTCTCCTATTGTCCTGTTATTAACCCTTTTAAATTTTACCAGGAGAGTGAACCTCGTTTTTCACATGGAGTTGGGAGCCCAGGGAGCCCAGCTGGGGTTACGCCGAGGTGCAGAGCCTGGTGCATGGCCGGGGCTGCTGCTGCTGCCCTGGGAGCAGCTCTCAGCTGCAGGGTTTGCATTCCCCCCTCACTCTCCTGCTGCCCTGGCCCTGCTCTGCCTCCCTGCCCACCCCTGCACCATGGAATCTGGGGCAGCAGCCTCCTGGTTATCCTTTTTTAGTGGGGTAATAAACCCTCTGGCAGATACTGCTCTGCCAAAGGGCAGTGTTAAATTAATCCAGGAGCTGGAATGCTTGAAGGGCAGGTCCAGGTGGCATTCCAATCTCAGCCAAAAGTTGCTCCTCTTTGGCTTCTTTATTTGACATTCAGAATGGGATTCTCACCTGTCCAGGGAGATCAAGTTCCAGTGGAAATCCATGGGACTTTTGCACTCATAATGACTGAAACACCCCCAGAAATCCTCTCTTTAGGGCTCTAAATGACTCTCTCGTTTTCAGAAGTACTCGGTGGCTGTGGCTGGGTTTTACAGCTCCTCACTTCCACCTGGGCCTTTCTAACTCTGCTCCCTTAGAGGTGAGGAGGGTGCTGGGAGCTGTGCTTGGGGCAGACCCCTGTGGGGGTTTAAATTACAATTTTAAAACACTTGATAAAACCCTAGAGCGTAGAGATGAAGCTTTCTGTTGTTCCCCCATCCCTCTTAGTCAAAGTTCTCAGTTCCCTGATGATCTCCAGGATCTAAATAAATCAGCATGTTTGCCTGCCTTGCCCAAAGTCTAATTAAATATGGAGATTGCAGATATGCTTGAACTGAACAATGAATACTTGATCTATTTTCATTGAGATCTGGGGTTATAATGAAATTATTTATTACTTCCAAATTAGAAGCATTAGAAAAAGTCACAGTGTTTGTGCTTGCTACAAACTGCTTATATTTGCATCTCATTTTTTGATGCCAACACCTTCCCCCTCTGGTCAGAGACTGCTCTGAGACGATGACCTTGCCCCTTTTTTGACTGAACCTCTTTCAGAGAGAGCAGTGCCTCAGGGAGAGGCTGAGCTTTAATCTCTCACATTTCTGGTTCCAGTAGCTGAACTCAATCTGAGGCTTGAAATGCCAAACTGTTAAAAATAACATTTGGGGCTGCTACAGCTCTTTTCTTGCCTAAAGTTTTAACTGTGGCTCACTTCCATAAACGTAATTTAACATCAGTATTTAGTATGATAATTTTTCAGGATTATTTTTCATTCTTTCCATCAGTAAAGAAAGGGTGTGGAAGCCATAAATGAGGTTCTTCCCTCCACAGAGTTGCTGAGGTGATTGTGGTGAAATGATAAACTTGATCATAAATCATGATTTATCCTCATGGCAACGAGGTCATCAGGGCAGAGGGTGGAACCAGAGGTTCTTTAAGATCTCTTCCATCCCAAGCCATTCTCTGACTGTAAGAAGAGCAGGGGGAGTCCCTTCCTTGGAGTTCATCCCATTATTCTGAGGCTTTTTCCCCTCAAAATGAGACCTCGTATGAACTGAATATTACAATTACCAGCATTAGGAAGGACTTTGCAGTCAGTTCTGTCCTGACTTCCATGTGTTATTTGCAATATTTACTGGATAGCTGACAAATGAAATTAAGAAAAAGACCTGTTTAATTTAATCAAAACCCATATGAATTGTGGAATATATTAGTGAAAAACAACCCTTGTCATCTTTGCTTTGGGTTTCCCATGATCTGGCATAAAAATAATGTGTAATGTAAATGTTTATACCTTGGTGTGTCTCGTTAAGCCATTTGAAGTTAAGTAATGTTTGCCTGTTTCAAAACTTTAATTAGCATTTAACAAGAAAGCAACAGTCTAGCCAATTAGAGATTTAAGCAATAACACACACTCACTTCCATTTTCTAGCAATTAATTGATAACTAGTTTACTGCGGGCTAATAATTAAATGAGAAAACATTCCGAGCAAATTGAAAGCATTGATGCAAATGAGTTCTGCATTTCTTCTTTTCAAATTCACTGACCACGGTATCTAATCTGCCGTGAACAGAGGAAGGCTGAATTATCCCAAATACACACTCGGGCTGGCTAACCAACCCTTAAAGAGACACCAGGCTCTTTGTGGGAGCTCTAATTGCTTTGGTGAGGGCGTCTTGGAGCAGAGCTGGAGTTGGGAATGTGGTGTAGAGGGCTGGGCTGGCTGAGCTCTCTGGCTCTGGAGAATGAGCTCCTCTCCCCGTGCCTGGGGTCAGGGCAGGGCACAGACACTGTGGTGCTGCTGGGGCTCTGCACCCACCTGGGTCATTCCCAAGGGAAACTCTCAGCTGTGCCTCTGATGCCAGAAATATTTTTTATTTTTTCTTTTCTACCCCTCTCACACACTCTTTTATAGTTTGATGTGTTCTCAGTGCTTTTAGCCCACACACTGTGACTTCCCAAGGCTGATAACTCAGCTCAGCCCCACGGCACCGTTAAACCAGGAGAGCAAACATCCTGGGAGCCCCAGACACCAAGGGCCTCTCCAGAACACATTTTGGAACCTCAGACAGGCCCAGCCAGGGGGAAGGTTCCTCACAACGAGGGCTTCACTCCAGCCTCTCACTGGGGAATCTTTGATAGATGTGCTAATTATGCAAGGCCTATAATTGTGTGCATTTCAGTGTAACAGTGTGCATGCATTTTTGGGGCATTCCACCTGGACCAAGTGCTGCACCCCAAGATCCTGAAATAAACACCAAGGTAAAAACCCCTTTTCCCCATCAACCGTGTTTTAGTTTTAATTTTAAGACCAGGGAAAGGCAACACCTCAATCCAAGTGGTTGCTGTGGGATGGGCTGGCTGGGCTTTGGCTCTGGAGAATGAGCTCCTCTCCCCGTGCCTGGGGTCAGGGCAGGGCACAGACACTGTGGTGCTGCTGGGGCTCTGCACCCACCTGGGTCATTCCCAAGGGAAACTCCAGGCTGTGCCTCAATCCAAGCGGTCGCGGTTCCGCTGTGAGAGTGGAGCTGGGAATGCAGCACTGTGGGATGGGCTTTGGCTCTGGAAAATGGGCTCCTCTCCCCATGCTTGGGGTCAGAGCAGGGCACAGAGCTGGTGCCGTGGTTTTGCTGGGGCTCTGCACTGTCCCAGCGGGGTCATTCCCAAGGGAGAGTCTCAGCAGTGCCTCAGTCCGAGCGGTCGCGGTTCCGCCGTGAGCAGCAGGCCTGGCTCTCGCTCCCCCGCCAACGGCAGGAGGAATGGAATGTTTAACAAAGAGAGATCTGAGTTGGCAAAATCACTTGGTGCATTCTGGCCGTGGAAATTGAAGGCATTTTTCTCCGGAATGCGGCGGTGATCACTGGGAATGGCTCCTTACAAACAGGAAATATCCCTGGCTCCCGCACTCGAGGTGCAGCAATCTCCCTGGATGGAGGAAAAGGTCTCGTTTTGTCTCGGAGTTCACCCATTTATGAGCTCTTCCTCATCTGGATGGGCAGCGAGGTGAAATTGCCTGAGCTCTATTAAGCTTTAAACACGAGCCATCCATCCCAAGAAAACACTTCTCAAAAGGTTGTGCTTCTCAGTTCCACTGCTGCCTGCTGCCCGCCTGCCACATCGATGTGCAGGGAATAAACCCAGACCGTTTCCATTGCTTTTCCAGCATGATGGAGCAGTAAAACTGGGAGGTGGTACCAGCAGTTTTATGGACTTCTCCCCTGTGAAATTCCCGTTTGTTTATCTTCTCTAAATTAAGAGCTGCTGTTTTTCCAGTGGGAACTCAGTATATGGGACCTCCTGGCAGTGCTTAGAATAATTTACAGTAGAAAAAAAAATCTTTAATCTGAACAAGTATTGCCCAAAATACTCACTTGTGTTCAGGTTTTAATGTATTGTGGTGTAATATATTGTGTTTTCCCTCCCTAGACTGGAGATGGTGGAGAAACAAGAATGTCAGCTCGGTCTAATTCCAGGTTTAAGGCTTTGAACAGATCCTTCTGCTTTCCCTGTGAACAGAGCCTGGGAGAGGAGCTGAGGAGCAGCCCTGGGAGTGCCCACGGGAGGATGTTGACCTGCAGGCCTCCTGTGAGTGACCATCCCCTGGTTCCCCCAGGTACCTTCCCCTCGGGATGGGCTCCCCTTTCCTGGCTGTTTTATTCCCAGAGAATCCATCCTCTGCTTTTCTCTCGACTGCTGTAAATACAATTTCTCCAAAGGCTGTTGTGGCTGTTCCTGGACAAGCTGAGCTATGACCTGTCCCTTCCCAGTTATTTAATGACCAGCACTTAACTGGGGTCCCCAGTAAGAGTCTCTGGCTCTCCCTGAAATGCTTCCTGAGCTGAAAACCACATAATGTTGGAAGTAACTCGGACATTTTGGGATATTTCATGTCAAAGAAATACGATAGAATTACACAATAAGTATTGATTCCCATTTATCACTGCTTCATAATATTTTTTTATTAAACTTTATTTAATCCTTGCTTTCCAACTCATTCTGTTGTCTCCAGCTGTGCCAGACCTTGATGATTTATTATGTGCTCTTAATAGACATACATTTGGAGATCCAGAGGGGAGAGCTGTATTAGTTCCTTCAATCTTCTCGAGTGCCCCGAGAGGGTTACCTTGGGAAACACTTGCTTAAGTGTTAAAAAACCTTCCTAAAGCTCATTTCCAGTTGGAAGTAACTCCAGTGATGGGTTTAAAGCAACCTGAGCCAGGGTTTGAAGAAAAAGTTCCTATTTGGGAGCCTGGATAAATGGAGATTATAGAATATTTTGTTTTCTCTTCCTCCAGAGCGTCACATCCCACAGGATCAGAGGTTATGGGGTTGTTTTAGATGGAAATAAGGACAAAGCAAACCTTATCCTTGCAGTTTTTCCCCTCCTTCCCAGCAGCTGCTGGAAACACAAATATTATCCTGCTGTATATGCACAGCTATAATTTGAAATTATAAATAGTGCCTAATTTTACTGGTATTTACACCACATACATAAATAGAGCTCAAACTAACTGGAAAATAAAAATAAAAGAACGCTTCTATCTTGTGGAGATGTCAGTGCTAGCTTGAATTTATTTTGATCTGATTAAGTATCACATATAATTTTTCATCACACTGTATATTTAACAAAATCAGTCTGTGATTTAATATTTAGCAGAAAAATAGTGACAAATATAAATGCTATTTATTAAGCAGCAAATAAGCATGTCCTGTCACCAAAAGGGTTGCTTTTTATAGTGAATGAGTGTCAAAGTAATACAAAGAGTTGGATATTTCAGGTAAAAATATATATTTTTATGGGCAGATTGAAAATCCTGAAATTTGGATTATTATCCATAATGCTCAAGAAGCAATTTATTCAAGAAAGAGAGCTCCTCATTTCTGGAGTTTTGAGACAGTTCTTGCATTTATTCCCATGTAACAACTAATTTATGATTTATTCAGATTTGTCCCCTCTGTGGAATGAAAGGATGTTGTGCCATTGCCATGTGCAAGGGGGAATCCCCCCAGAAATCACCTGTGTTGGATTCATTTATTGATGCCATAGCCCCTGAATGCTTTTTCTCTTTTGTTTTAAACTTGTTCATTTCTCCTGGAGACATAACTGAGGGT
The DNA here is from genome assembly GCA_013396875.1 of Vireo altiloquus. NCBI lineage: Eukaryota > Metazoa > Chordata > Aves > Passeriformes > Vireonidae > Vireo > Vireo altiloquus. The sequence goes on from VZRF01009815.1 coordinate 503,708, forward strand.
GATAGTCATCACCCAGCGTGCAGCATTTTCAAACCCAAAACACGTCCTGCAATCGTTTCAGGGAGCAACTGAGACAATTTGTTAATGAGCTGATGTCTGGAGTGGCTCCTCATATTGAGTAGCACCCTAGAGCATGGAAATTTTCTCTCTTCGTGGCTGTTAATAAGTTATTATTCCCCCATTATCATGACTATTATTTATTAATGGCTGTTCCAGTGCTTGGGTCGTGCTCATCATCGCGGTTTCCAGCAGCAGGTCGGGGATGTGGACGCTGTGCCCCTTTCCCTCAGTGCCAGTGTGACTCTCCTGCAAAGACACCCAGAGGTTACTCTGCTGCAGGCGAGGAGGAAATCCTGACTTTGATCCCATTAACTTCTGGGGAGTGGAATTTCCCGGGAGGCACGGTCTGAGCCGCTGCTGGGAAGTTGGAGTTGCTCCTTAAATTCCAGAGAGCTTCTGAAAGCTTGGAATGGTCCAGAGCCATGTTTGAGCTCCTGGAGCTGTCCCTGGTCCTGTTGGAAAGACATGTCACAAGGCTTTTAAAGGCTCCAGGGGAGAGGAGGACACTGGAAGTACAGAGGGAATGAAGCTTTTTTTGTACTTCTGTGATGCCTTATCTGGCCACCTAGAAAGAGAGACTAGGCAGGAGTAAAGGAAAAAAGGTGGTATTTTATTTGAAAGCCTTTCAGGTGCACACTCTGGGCTCCAGAGGCTCCTGCCTCAGTGCATCCCAACATGGACAATGACAGCTCCCGAGTTCTTCCCACTTTGATATCAGCATCAATTGCCCAAGCAGAAGCCAGGCAAGGATGGAATTTGCCCAAGCTTGCCCCCCTCTCCCCAAGATGAAGGTTTGCAGTTCTTGTTCTGGATGTCCTTGGAGAGCAAGTTACAGAGGTTTGTTATGTCTGTCTTAGCATAAGAGAACAGCACTTAACAAGCTCCAGGAAACTTCAGAGCTACACTGGGCAGTACAGGATTTGAATAAAAGTTAAAACCTAAGGCATCATCTGCACCTCCTTCCTGGTTTTCATCACTCAAGAAAGGTTTGGTTAGCTCCTGCCCGTCGCTATGCCTTGGTTGAGGTGGGTCCTGCTTCAGGTTTAAGGTGAGTGCTTTAGGAGGGCAGCACTTGGAGCTGAAAGGATGAAAGAGCTTTGGTCCAGCCAGGAGGGCTCAGGGGGTGCTGCCTGTGCCTCACATGAGGGGGAGTTGCTCCACTCTCATTGCCTTCCTTGGTGCCTCCAGCATTTCTCCCCACTCTGCAGGATTTCTCCTCTCCTTCCAGCAGAGAGCATTGCATCAGTGCTGTTCAGCTCTCCTAGCCCTGCTCTCCTTGTTTTGCTCAGTGCACTGCTGTTGGTTTTATTTATTTATTTATTTGGAGTGGATTGCTTTCAGGGCAATGTTCACCAAACCCATGAAGAGCTGTGGGTCTGTCCTTCCCGTGAGATATGCACAGCACTGGCTCCAGCTGAGATGTGATGAGCAGAAGCTGCTGCTGCCTCTGACAGAAAGAGCCTCTTTCATTCCACCTGTGGGAATCGTTTCTCACAGTGCCCAGCTGGGGACAGGGAACAGGGATGGGGGGAAATGGGGGCAGCACGTGGGGGCTGCTCCCAGGAACCCCTCTGCTTGCAGAGCAGATGGACAGCTGGCAAATCAAACGGTGTCCCAAATGCAGTGAGTTCCTATTCACATTTATAAAAATTCTCCACTCTTCTGCCAGAAATTCCCTCAATAACTCAAAGCTTTTGGTGAAAGTCCTGAGTTTCCACATAAACAGAACTCCCGGGGTGGCCATCCCCTCCTGCCCAGTCTTGGATGCCACCACTCTGCCTTTCCAACCAGGAATATTTGTTTAAATAGCTTGATTTGTCTCTGCTGACTCACAGCTTAATGGGATTTTAAATCTGTTTGTCTCAGTGCCTCGTTCCAGTCTCTGGGTGTTCCCTGGGACAAGCTCCATCCTCTCCCAGGGCATCTGGCACAAAGGGCAGGGCAAGGTCCTTGGGCAAGAACCCATCCTGCAGAGGGGAGCCAGGCCACGGATGGGGAGCACACAGCACGGATGGTTCGTGCTCTGCAGGAAGGTTCGTGGCTGTGGCTGCCCCTTGCAAGGCAGGAGATCTTCTCCCAGGTTTTTTCCACTTGACTGCACTGGTTTTTTACGGAGGGGAAAAAACCCAAGTACTTTTTTATGTTCTGTGTTATTCTCTTAATAGCTCAACACTTGCTGGATCTTGGCAATGTTTAAGACCTCATGAATTTTTAAAAAAACCCAACTGAAAACACAAACAGAACATGTTTGTAGCCGGGAGGATGTTTCACGCCTTTTCTGACTGTTCTCTGAGCTCCGTGGGGTCACGGCTCCTCCTGCAAGCCTGCAGTGCTCCCTGTACATCCCTGGGACGTATCCTTGGTGGTTTGGGCTGTCCCAGGAGTGTGGCACCCCTGGCTGTGACCTTGCTGATGAGAAAACTCAACATGGAGCACTCGGGACTTGCCAGCAAAGCTGGGATTTGTTGGGGGCCCCTGAGGGTCCCTCTGAGGGACACCCCAAGGCTGCCATCCATCAGCACCCCAGCACTGCTGAGCGAGCAGGAGCGAGGAATGTTCCTTCCCATTAACCAGTCCTGGTTCCAGTAACAATTCTGGTGCTTTCCTACAAGGAAATTTGGGTTCACAGGAGTTCCTGATCTGCCCAAAGGGTTTCATGTTGTGTGAGGCCCTGGCACAGAGCAGCTGTGGCTGCCCCTGGACCCCTGGCAGTGCCCAAGGCCAGGCTGGACATTGGGGCTGGGAGCAGCCTGGGACAGTGGGAGGTGTCCCTGCCATGGCAGGGGTGGCACTGGATGGGATTCAAGGTTCTGTCCTAGGATTCAAGGTTTTCCAAGGTTGCACCTGCACCAGGCAGCTCCAAAGCTTCTCCCTTCCCTGAAAGAGTTCCCAATATTTCTGCCTTATATTAGCATTCTTCAGTGGAGAACATTTTCTCTTTTCAGCAGTCTTTCTGATATATTTTTTTTCCATTCCCTTCTGGTCCATTTTGTGAGAAAATTGAAGTACATTTCAGGACATGTTGTTTCGACAGAAGGGAAATAACCCTTTTCTTCCCTGGTGGAAGCAGCACTGTCCAAATTGGTGAGATTCTTTCCCTCCCAGACATTTCTGCTCTCCTGGAAGAGAAGCTGGGCAGTCATTCTCTTGCCACATGGAAAATGAGAGTTCTGGTGTTGGATTAAAGTGAGAACAGGATGCAGATGCCTACACGCCATGGGAAAACAGTATTGCAAAATCTGCTACAGAAAGCACGTTGGGAAAAATTGCTTGTGACAAGGGACAGGCACTTTTAATCTCATTTTCAGAATTTATAGACAATCTGTTGTCTACCTTAACTGGCTTCTTGGAATACATTGTTTTTTGCCAGAGTCAGGGAGAGTGTAGGAAGGAGGAGGGACTGAGTGAGAGGTGCTTTGAAATGCAGCAGTTCAGCTTCTCATTGGGTCTCTGGATCTTCAGAGATTATCATCTTCCCAGCCAGATTCCTGAGGTGGAAGTTAGAGGGTGCTGGGCGCTGCCCAGGCTCCCCAGGGAATGGTCACAACCCCAAGGCTGCCAGAGCTCCGAGAGCATTTGGACAATTGGGGTTGTTGGGGTGCCTGTGTAGGGCCAGGAGTTGGACTAGATGATCCCTGTGGGTTTCTTCCATCCCAGGATATTCTGTAATTCCAAACCTTTCCCAGTTCTCCCTCCATCAGTAATTTTCTATAGGAGAGAGTAAAATACTGCACTGATTTTAGATGAGGTGACTTTTTTTCCCTAAATATCCCCAGATGTTGTAGCAGAGGTGGGCCAGACCTTGTCCCAGTGCAGCAGCAAGTCCTGTCTCTGGCACGGTGTGTGGCTGTGCCTTGCTGCTGTCCCTGGGCTGGCTCAGTGTGAGACACAAAGCTGCTCCCTTCCTTGTTCCTCTCCTCCTGGGTCTGCACAGCCCCTGGAACCATGTGCCAAGAGCAGCAGGTCGGACTGGGGAGTTCTCATTCTTAAGCAGTTTAATCCTACAGGCTAGAAACTCCTTGGGATAGCAAAATCCAGGAAAAATACAGCCTTTATGGCCTTTAAATCAAAGATTCCTGACAAGCTAATAATGGGCTACTGTGCTCTTGGTGACAAGGATTTTGCAGTGGCAGCGTTAGGAATTGCCTTTGTCATTGCTGCTGGCTGGACATGGACTGGTTTATATATGGATCCTTCCCAGGGGTGGTGCAGAGCAGGAGGAGCAGGAATGTTGGTTAAATAAATCCAATCTCCATGCCTGGACTGGAGTTTGGAGCTGTGGAGCCTTGGACAGGGTAGTTACAAGGCAGGACATTGCAGAAGTGTTGAGTAGCAGCTCATTACCACAAGGGCTTTATCTTTGTAGTGTGATGTGAGTTAAGTTTTCCTCCTTGGAAACTAATTCAACTAATTGTTGAATATTCTGATAAACATATTTGCTCTGCAGAAGGAAAGGGGTCAGGATCAGCTCTTCAGGGAGATGTTAAATCAGGAAACTGCTTTAGCAGGCTCCCTTGTACTTCTGAGGCTTCATAAGGAAAGGCTGTGGGTATTTTAACCTCGATCTTATAAACTGCTTTGTAGTCCTGTCTACAGTGACATTTTATGTGTGCTGGAAATTCCGTGTGTGCTGGAAAGTCCATGTGTGCTGGAAATTATATATGTGCTGGAAATTCCATATGTGCTGGAAATTCCATATGTGCTGGAAATTCCATGTGTGCTGGAAATTAAATGTATGCTGGAAATTAAATGTATGCTGGAAATTATATATGTGCTGGAAATTCCATGTGTGCTGGAAATTCCATGTGTATTGGAAATTCCATGTGTATTGGAAATTCCATGTGTGCTGGAAATTCCATGTGTGCTGGAAATTATATATGTGCTGGAAATTCCATGTATGCTGGAAATTCCATGTATGCTGGAAATTCCATATGTGCTGGAAATTCCATGTGTACTGGAAATTCCATGTATGCTGGAAAGTCCACTGGGAATTCTGCTGGACTGGGGCAATGGCACCTCGGCAGGGAGAAGGCTCCCTTTTCCCAGCACCTTTTAAGTTGTTTTTATCAGCTTCCAAAGAGAGAATCTTGGTGAAAATCTCTTGAATCTTCCCTGGCTGGCAAACAAACAAACATATATTTCGAATACATGATGCTGTTGAAGAGGGTGGGAGGAGGGGACTCAGAATTTGCATTTTGGCCCAGCCTCTGTGCGTGGGAAGGGCCATGTGTGGATGGGGAGGAGTGAGAAAGTTCCTCAGCCAGGTGTGTTTTCCAGGCCAACTTTGGAAAGTCTCCCAAGCAAACTCGTTTATCCCATCCCATTGTATTTCTATTTCGATGTGCGCTGGAGGTGACGTCAGGTATACATCAAGTAAATGGCTCAGGAGAAGGAAACTGTCAGGCAGCCATAAATTAAAGAGAGTTATGGGCGAGTTTATGGGTTCTCAACTCTTAATGCACCTTGCAGCTTTAGCATAGCAGTTGAGCTCACAGTGAGACAACAGTTGACAGGATTATATTTTATTTTAAGAAGTTTATATTTTAAGAAGCCCATTTGCTGCTTTCTCCCTCTCCTACTTCAGTTTTTGTCTTGGAAACAAATGATTATGGAACTTGGGCTTCCTTGTCACTGTCTGAAGTGCCCCCTCAGGTCACTTTTTTTTGGTCTTCCCTCTTTTCCTGCACATTTAGGAGCATCTGGTCCAGAAGATGAAGTGTAGGGTTTTGTGGGTGCTGTGTGGGGTGCTGGAGCTGGCCTTGCCCTCTCCCATGTACCTGCAGGGTTGGGATGTGGAAGGAAGGCATGGAACCACTCAAACCCGAGGTTAAATGTGTGTGCTATGGCATCTTCATGGGATAAATATAAATATCTGAATGGCTTCATGATGTGTTCAAAAACAGATGTCTATAAATGCCTTCAGTTTTTATATATGCATAGATGGGGGGAGGGGGCTCTGCCCCACTCCGAGGACTCTGCTGCACCTTCCCATCCTTCCTGGGGGAAGGGGGAGAGCTGGACAGGGCCTTGTCCCAGGTAATCCCTTCTCTGCTGGTGCCTGCAGGTGTGCAGGGGCTGCTGCAGCCTGGGGCAGGGATGGCTCCCAGCCCACCACTGCCTCCTGACAGGGATTTGGCACTGCTCTCATGGCAGGCTCCAGCTTCATTTGCCTGTGCTTTCAGCCACTTCTGACTCATTGGAATGTCCTGAACAACAGCAAAAGTGACTGGAAAAAGGACAGAACCCAAGGACTGCGTGTGGTTATTTACCCAAATTTGTGCCTGGGGCCTCAAAGAGCTTCAGCTTTCCCTCAGCCAGGCCAGCTCCTTGCCCCTGGCACAGGTGAGAGAGGGCAAACCTGGGGTGAGCCCTGTGCTGAGGGATGTGCTGGCCCCGAGCACGGGGTGACCCTGGGGACACAATTTAGCAGCTGATGTGAGCAGGTCTGCCCATGGCTGCTGGTAGAGCTGCCAGAACCAGCCAAGCCTCTTTGCTGCTGCCTTTCTGCTCTGCAGAACTCTGCTCCTCTCTGCCAAGAAGTGCAGACCATTTTTACAGAAACAGTTCTGAGCCATAACAATATCCTGTAGAACAGCAGTGCTCTTGGGGGTAGAGAGAAAGAAGCATTTAAAATTAAGAAAAAATTGTACTCAAATAGAACAGTTTATGGTTTTCGCATTCATTTTTAACAGACCAAAAGGAAAACCCCATGAATTCACCTTGCTGTGTATTCCTGCAGATTGGAATGCCTTGTGCCTTGTTTATTTGCAATTCTCCCCACATTTTTGCAGGACAAATCATCATGGATGCAACAAGAGCCAGCCCCTTTCTGCCAAACCCTCAGGGACCTGAGGACAACTAAACCGAGCTGGATCCTGCAGGATGGGCAGAGTTTAGAGGCAGAACTTTGGTCCTGCTGTGCAGCCCAGCCTGGGGTAAGTCAGATGTTCAGTTTGGGAGCAGATCAGACCTGTCCTCACACACTCGGAGCTGCTCCCCTGCTCCCTTCCCTGCTGCGGATGATCCCAGGAGCACTGCACCAGGATTTGGGAGTGGAGGAGCCTCTGCTGTGGGACTGCTGTGAGTCACTCCCTCCTGAGAGACCCCCAGAGTGGTGCCAGATCCCCGAGCCAGGCTCGGGGGCTGCTGGAGCTGAGCTGCTCCATCCCACATTCGATGAAACATCTGGGTAGAGCTGCCTTCATCCTGGCACCTTGGACAGCTCCTGCTCCCTTCCAGTCCTGGAAAAGGGATCTGACCACGCAGGGTGAGGGATGGTCCTTGCAGGATGAGGGCCTGGTCCTTGCAGGGTGAGGGATGGTCCTTGCAGGGTGAGGGATGGTCCTTGCAGGGTGAGGGGTGGTCCTTGCAGGGTGTGGGTCTGGTCCTTGCAGGGTGAGGGATGGTCCTTGCAGTATGAAGGGTTGCCCCTTGCAGGCTGACCCAGCCCTGTCCTCAGTCCCCTTACACTCATATCTTGTGCTGGAAATGATGTATAACTAATTACCCTGAAATGCAGCTGCTCTGGGTTACAAATGGGAGCTTAAGCAGGCCCCTGATGGCAGTTCAGGCTCCTGAGCAGTGCTCTGGTGAGACCAAGGAGCCGTGCAGGAGCAGAGGGTTCTTCATCTTTATTATCAGATTGGCTGGTGACCTTTGTCTGCCAAGCTGCGAGTGAGGGATGCTGCCAGCTCCCAAGTACGGTGCTCCACAAGTGGATTTGCAGTCAGGAGTGAACAGGGGATGTGTTAGAGGCCTGTCAGTGCAGCTGTGTGGTTTCTGCTGAGAAAGCACCGAATAATGTGTTAATTATCCCATTTTTATCTTGTGTGGCTAACACTATTCGGAAAAATAAAATCCTATAAGGGGAAAAGAGCCCAAGGAGAACAGTGTGTGAAATATATCCATTTAATGTATGGCACAGCACATCCGAGGGGAATGTTCTTGTTTGGTATTGGGCATCATAATGATGATTACCTGAGTGAGAGAAGCAGGAGCTGCTCCTTCACCCCGTGTTTGCTGCCAGCCCTGAGTTTGAGGGAGGAGCTGAGCCCTTCCCAGCGTTGCTTTGCTGTTGGGTACAAATAAAAACTGAGTTAAGAGCAGAGCAGCAGCTCCCATTTGTGAGGATGTCTTTGGGAACTCAACGGTAAATCAGTAATTGTGTGTTGGGAAATGGCAGAGACAAGTTCATCCACATTTGTTACGTAGAGAGACCTCTCCAGGTGCTCCTCTGCTCTGCCATTACTGTAATACATGGTTTATTTTACCAGCTTGTGTATCTCACTGAGAAATGGATCTATCAATTTATGTAGGCATTGTGGTCCTCTTTCCATTCCTGTAATAGCTGCTGTATTTCAGCCATTTATGTACTGCACTAAACTGGTTTTTTTTTTTGTTCAGAAAATACTTTTACCTTAAAACACAAGTTGCAGCAGATACAGTTATGGAAACACCCCATTCTCGGGGAACGTTCTTGGAGTAAAAAGCTCCTTTTAGTGTGGGTTTTTGGAGAAGTCTCTGAAGGCAATTAAAAAAGTAAACTCTCAAATTCTATGGAGTTCTGAGTGCCCACAGTGGGGGTTAAAGCGATGTTTAGCTGTGCCTGGTGTCTTTTTGATCTAGGGGTATAATTGGCTGATTTTCCAGTCTAATCAGGTCTGATACTGGTGGGTCTGAAGTACCTCAGCCCCTTGGGGAGGTTCAGCCCTGGTACCCCTTAGACTGATCACATTTTTCTGCTTAAAGTTTTCCATTTCAGATTTTTCTAAGCCCAACCCAGCTTAGAGAGACTTGTCTTGCTCCCAAGACAGGCACAGTTGTAGAAAAGTCTCCAGAAACTGAGCTAAAGACATACAAATCTAAGGTCAAAAGGATTTTGGTGGAAAAGTGGGATGTTTGAGTCCTTAAAGAGAGCCCTGAGAAAAGATGGTCTGCCCGAACTTCGTTTGTTGTCTGTCTAGACTTTGCAGCCCTCAGGATGTTTTTGTTTCTGCAGCTCTGAATTATGAATGGCCTTTACTTTTTCCACCTTACAATTCAACAAGAGAGCAGGAGGAATGAAACAGAAGAGGAATCCCAGTGGGAATAGAATTGTGGCGTTCAGGAAGTGTGACAAGCCAGCGAGGATGTTTCTGTTGTCTCCACTGAGTTCTTTCTAAGGAGACAAAGCACGGGTGCAGGCAGCGAGTCCAGGCAGTCCTGCTCCCTCTGGGTGCATCCCTTCCCTCCAGGTGCATCCCTTCCCTCCAGCACCACCCACCTTGGTGTCCCAGGACACCTGGAGAGGGTGCCTCGGTCCCACCGTCTGTGTCACCGAGGAAGGTGTCAGACAGCATCAGTCCCAATGCCGAGGAACATCCCTGGTCACTGCTCTCCCTCCACATGGGCAGTGAGCTCCTGGAGCAGACAATTCCTTATCTCCCTGAGCTGTCCATCCACCAAATCCAGTCTCTCTAGTCTGGAGACAAGGATGTCACGTGGGGCAGCACCCAGTGCTTTGCACAAGGCCAGGTAGATGATGTCAGTCGCTCTTCCCTTCTCCACCAACGCTGTGGCTCTGTCCCAGAAGGTCACCAGATTTGTCAGGTCCTGTTAACCTCTCTCCATGGAGGATTTTGGCTGCTGTGCTTAAGAGTAAGTAGAGCTGCTTTGCCAGTTCATTCCAGGTTTTAACGTGGCGATGAAAAAATGTTTTGAATGATAACATTCTCTGATGGGGTCTTAACTTCCTCTGTGTTGTTAAACAAAGTTAAAATCTACATTTTTATGCCAGCAAAGTCTCCACAGGTAAAACTTTAATGTACAACATATGGAATACATATTTTAATAATTCAGTGTAATTGTGATGGAAAAGAAATCGTTGGTGCTGGTATTTGAGCCTTAATGAACATTGTGGTGCCTTTAATCACCTTGATCTCATTGGCATTTTGGAAGAGCTGGGTCTGGAAGAGGTGATTTTAATATTTTAATATTAACATCAAACATTCATGAGGCAACAGCCATAGTTAGTTCTTACATATTACAACTTTGATATTGTTTTAGTACTTACTGCATTGCTCTGGAGGTGGAGATGGTTGGACTCATGATCTTAAAGGTCTTTTCCAATCTTAATGATTCCATGATTTATGATACCTTTCCAGAGCATTGCTCTGATCCCTTCACTCACTTCTAACAGTCCCAATGACATCTGTGAATGAAGTTAATTTATATTTGAGTGTGGGGTCAAAGAGCAATCAAACAGATCCTAAACAGCGAATGATTACTCAAGAAATACCCATGGTTAAATAATAATAAATTAATATCTGGTTGTTTTAATCTTATTCTCAGATAGAAACCAGTTGTTATTTATGGCTCATGAAACAAATGTGACTCAAAGAACCTCAAACACTTGGTATAAAAATAAATATATTTCCCTGATTAAGGAAAAAACTAAATTATAATTTGATTCTTTTGGACTTCGTGTGCTGTACTATAGGTGTAAAACTAGGAGCTCCTTAGTTTACATTTGTACCTCTCACATCACCTCTTGGCTTCTGAGATGATTTTGTTATTCAGAACTGCTCCAATCAGTTCCTGATTTTGCTGTCAGCCTGAAAAGAGCATATTTGAACTCGAAAAAGAGTCGAGGGGGGAAAAGGAGGAAATAGATTCAAAAATAGATTCCTGCAGAGAGTATAATCAGGAGTAATTTTCTTTTTGCAGAAATACTGCAAAACAAACTCTGCTTGTTCTAAAGCAAGGGAAATATTGGAAGATCACTCTCTAGTGGTAGCAGCCAAATAGGTTTTTGAAAGTGTAGTGAGTCCACAGCAATTTCACATCTAATTCTGTGTTTTCCTCATAACAATTTACTGTTTGTTTTCCCCATATTTTCAGTCTCACTTGCAGGGCTTGGTGGAGCAATTTTCCCTTGAACAACAGTGGGACTGTGGTGCACGTCAAAGGGAAAGGAAGGCTCCAGGGGGAGTTTTGATCTCCAGAATGAGCTCTGCTCCCTGGGATCAGCTCCTGGCAGGGGCATCTGACAGCCCCTGAGAGCCTCTGGGCAGGAGCTCTCTGAGGGGGAGCAGGCTCACAGAACATCAAGGAGATGCTCTGAGCCTTTGCTTTGAAGCCATTGCTCTCATATTTCATTTCATTAATTCATTCTGTTGCTTACTAACAAAGAGATCTTCCATTGGAAGGTGGAGGGAAGGTGTTTGTTCCATGGGGGTGGATCCTGAGTCTCATTCCAGAGCTGGCTCTTGTGGGGACATGTTGTGCTTGCTGCCAAATTTGGGGGGATCAACACTCCGTCCCCTCCAAAGTGACATTCAGGGGGTGCTGATTTAAACCAGCCACAGCTCCAATACTCTTCAGTCAAATGTGGTTTTAACCCCATTTGCTGCCTCCTTGGGAGGTGTTAATTGCTGTATTTGACCTGTTAATCCTGCCTGGGTGGGTAATGGGAACCGGTGTTGGTCACTGTGAGTGAAACTGAGAAAAGATCTTTTCTGACACGGCTCAGTCCATACCTAACATTGCTAATGGAAATGTAAAGGAAATCACCAAGGATTCCCAGTGCAATGGGAGATCTGGAGGAAATGCTGCTCACAAATAGGCTGGGATGCCAAAAGAGCTGGAGCTAGAAGAGAAAAACTGTTTCCTAAGCACAGAAGGATTTTTTCCAGGTATAAATTCTGAATTTAGACTGTAATGTTTAAACCAGGTTAGTCCTGGTGAGGAGCAATTTAGTCTGGGAGGAGATTTAGATTGAACGAAAAGTTACTGCATTCATCAAACCAGCTCCAGCAGACTTGTTTTTAAAGGCACCAAATATAATTTCCAGACGTGTTTATCTAATCATATCAACGGGATAAGTGCTTGGGCACTTCTCAAAATACCACTGGGAACTTCAGGAAAAATTTAAACTGTGTGAAGCATGGCTAGCTGTGGTTTTTTATGGTCATTAATATTGGATTTCATGCCACAGGAGCTGCTGGCATTGCTAATTTGTCACAATGTCACATTCTTGTTGTACCCAGAATATTTAAGATTTGTGCCAGTGTCATTGTGGGCACCTCAGTTTGCAACCTCATTTCAGATTCCCTTTGTCCACTGCCCGTCAGTGGAACATCTGCTGCTCATATGAAATGATTTAGTCACTTAATCACCCTGCAGCATTGATCTGTCTATAACCTTTTCTAGAATAAAGATTTAATGCCACTCTTGGAGGTTGCAGCAGATACCTCCACTCTGGTCTCATTGCAGTTCAGGAAAGCTGTTAACACATTTTTATCGTTTGAGATTTCTTCTTTAAATAAAAAAGGTGAGCAAAAAAAATCTTTTTATCTCAGTTGTCTTAACGAGTGTTTAACTTGCTGTTGAATATTTCAATAAAAAGGAGTCAAATATTACATTGAAGACACTGGTCTCCTTTTAAGACATAAAACTGTGGTTTTCTGTACTTTTCTTGAGTAAAGCAAGATGGTCAAGCACCCAGAGCAGATCCTGACCCTTTGTAATCAGTGAGGAGGTGAAATAACAACATTTCCCTTTCCCTCTTTTCCCCTGGAGCTGCTGCAGGTTTGGGATCAGGATGGTGCCCAGCACTGGAATAAAAGGGTTTTGTGGAAGGCTCCAGTTAATCACTGGGATTTTTTCAAGGCTCTGCAGCCTGGGAGAATCGCCTGCATTCATCTCTGTCTCAATAAGGTTTGGATGGCAGAATTGCTCTGCTGCCCTGCAATTGAGTTAACTTGACAGCCAGAGTCCCATTGTTATTGGCTGAATACCATTAATTTTGATGTGACATATTTCTTGCTAATGGGAACATTCATATTATCGGGATTTCCAAAAGGCAGGAGGAAGGAAAAAAGCTCTCCCACAACACTATCAATAGTTCCAGGGCAGGCAGTGCAGGAGGGAAGATTCTGCCTTCTGGAGCCTTGCTTTTACTGATTGCTAGAGGTCTTAAAAAACATTTTCACCTGTTTTTCTGCACACTCTTTCCCTTCAGAGGCTGCAAATGCACGTGAAGAGGAAAATGAACATAAACAGATTTTAAAAAAAGTGGAAAAGCAAATGTGTTTCTGTGGGGAATCCTGAAATACCAGATCTGGGCGAAGGGAGCACTGTGCAATAGAAGCAGCTCAGCAGGGAAGTGGGGTTTAAAGCAGACTAAGGAATAACTGATGGACACAGGAGTTTTCTGGGTTTGTAATGGGTTGAAGTCCTGCTTTTCCTTGATTCTTGTGTGCTGGGAATAACTGGGCTGGTTTCTGTGGGGTGACAGGGGCTGCTGTAGGGATGAGCACAACTGGGAATTGAAACCCCAGAGCTGCACAGGAATTGTTCCATGAAAGACCACAGCAAACCTTTGCTGCTGCTGCCAGGCAGGGGCTGGGCTGGGTCTGATGTTTGTTCAGCTCCCAGGACCATCCAGGCAGGGATTCTCCTTCAGGATGCCCTGGCAGGTTTGTGAGCTGATCTCATGTCCTTCCCCTAAAAGCTCATAAAAGATTTCATAATATTAGAAAATAAATGAACAGATTTTCTCTTCCCAGTACATTTTAATTTTGCAAGTACTGCTAAAGTTCCAAATTTAGGCCAATTTTAGAGACCCAACTTCCCTGAAATAAGCCATGACAAAAAGTTAACACGATCCAGCCAGTCTGGAATACTCATCTGGGCTGATTGCACAGAGCTGAAGGAGGAGGGCATGATTGAATCCTGCAGGTGAGTTTGGTCAGAGATTTCGGTGCTATTTCAGCCTGTTATTTCTACCTCGTGTTTTCAGATTTGCAGTTACTTCATGGCAGTGTGAGACAGGCACGTTTATTGGCACTGAGCAGCCCCTGGCTCTGCTGTGTCCCCATGCCATGGCTGGGATGCTGAGCTCCCAATCTCCCCAGAGCAGCGTGGGAGCTCTCCGTGCTCTGGGAATGAAGGGCTCTGGCAGCACCGCGTGAAATCAGAGCTCTTCATGTCACGCTGGTGGAGAGGATTGTTATTTTGTGAAAGGAAAACCCATTTCTCAGCAGAATTAAAGGTAATGTGTGACACCAGAAAAGCCACGGTGAAGTTCTGCGTTGTAATTTGCTTTCAGAATGAGATTTTCTAGTAAACATGGGATGTCAAAGCTGCAGAACAAAAGGCCCTTCAGATAGGCACCTCCATGAGTGTCAGGAAAACCATCAGGCACATCTGGAAAATACTGGAGAAGCCCCCAGGTCTTGCAGCAGATCAGCCCCCACAGGCTGAGGGTCTGTGCCCCGACTGCCTCTGTTCAGGTCATGCCTTGAGCTAAGGATCTTTAAATGCTTCATCGAATTTTGTTCCACACATAAGATACTGTGTGTCTTGGAGCTCCTTTATAAGAAAAGAAAACACTGAATTATCTGGGGTTGACCTTCAGTAGCTCAGCCTCAAATGTATTTAAAATGGCCAGAAACCACTGCAGAGGGACCAGCACTTTTCCAGCATCATCTGATTATTTCCTCACCTTTGGCAGCCCCTGCATTGCTCCGGTATGAAAACATTTTATATATTCATATAAAATGAATTTAGCTTTTTTTAGCTTTTCCTAAAGCACCGCCTTAACTGGCCAGGAGAGAACACTGAGTGGACTCTCTTGGATAACAAACTGCCAAGTACACTCAGGGCACCTCGTGTCTGCTCTGTGGGAGTAGGGTTTGGGATGTGGGGCTGCACTTTGCCCTCACTGCTCCTACAGGTCAGTCTATTTTAAAGCCTATTTACTATTTTAAAGCCTATTTACTATTTTAAAGCCTGGCTCCAGGCATTCCAGCACCTCCTCATGCTGGTCCCACATGTGGAATGACAGCACTCCTGGTGCCTGGTATTTGTGTGTTGTGAAAGCCTTCTAAGGATTATCATTTACCCTTTGATTTTTTTTCTCCAGCTGTCTCAGACAGCTTATCTAACTTTGTTTTCATTAAATAACGTGATTCTGTGAAGTGCCTGGGAATATTATTTTTGAGAGACTGCAGGTTAATTATTGAACATTTCAAAAAGGAAATATTAAGCCAATTATTAAATTAGAGTTGATTATTAATCCTGGGGAGATAATTACCAAGGCCTGAGGCAATTTGTCTTCTGTTTGAAATAGATTTTCCCTTGATTAAGTTGTATTTGTCACTTAGTCCCATGGTTGTTGCTGCAAAGGACTTTATTATCCTGCAAAGTAGAAAACACTTCTCTGAAGTTGACCCAAAATATTTGGGCAACTTTTGAGCTGAATTCTGTGCAAGGGCACACCATCTTTGGGGAATAATCTGTCCTTGCTCCCCTCAAAGGCAAACTGCTTCTGAGTGCGTAGGGTTTCTACCACAGCAACAAAAAAGAACAATTTATATATGTAAAAACGCATAAAATGTGATTTTGTTTCAGAAAGCCACAGGTAATAATGAACATTAAATGCACATCTTGTAGTGTAATCAAATGACTGTTGGGAGACTTAAGAACTGCACTGGTAAGAAATAAGATAAGTGATGTTTGCTCTGAGGCAGCATTAATATTCTGTGCTTGAGCAATGCAATGGCTGAAGGCATTTTAACCCTTCAAGCCATGACTGGGAACCTCAGTAGGTGACATGGATTTGGCTGCATTATTCTGGACTTTGTGTTGGTTAGACTGTGTCACACTAAATACAAGGGGTCTGGGAACGTTCTGAATGGTTGTGCTTAGACATGGGTTTACATCACTTGTGAAACAGCTTTTCTGGATATTTGAGTCATAAATCTCAATTTAATTGCTGTAGAAATGATTATGAAGTGCTTTAGAGCTGAGTGGTTCCAGGAGGGCAGAGCCTGTGGGTGCCTGAGAGATTTTCTGTGCTGTGGCAGCCCAAGGGTTTTGGATGAGGACTACAGAGGACAACGAGGATATTTTCCTTTAATATTTCTCTAGCAAGGTGAAAATGTAGCCATGTTTTCCCTAAAGATGAGTTTTTCAGTGCATCCAGCACAGAGAGGATGAATGTTCTCTGCTTCCTTTCCTGAAAGAATCATCTTGACCGAAGGATCCTGATTCTTGTGCTCAGTCACTTTTCATCCTGAAATTCAAAGCGCATTATTCATAACCCCCTTCTGGAAGTTCACCAAAAAATGCTTCATTTTCTCCACAGCCTAATTTATTTTGCTGTATGTACAGAAATAGTGAGGATGCTCGGTGTCCATTGTGTCCTGTCCCCCCCATCCCTCCCCAAACCCGAGAGGAGAAATATTCCCTCTGGGATCTGTAACAAATGCTGTTTGTTAGCTCAGACTGAGCCAATCCAGGCTTCTCTCCATGGACAGCATTTGTGGGGAAGTGCTGCAGTGGAGAAATTGGGTGCCAAGAAGGCTTAGGTGGACTGGTTAGAGGAAAAGTGGGAAAGAATATTTTACTAAAGAAAGCAGAATGCTGTTTATAAGGATTCTGGTCTGACTTTACCTTTCTGTGTTGGCAGGGAGCAGCATTCCTGCTTGAGCAGGAGGGAACGGCCTCAGGCTGGGCCAGGGCAGGCTCAGGTTGGACATCAGCTGGAATTTCTCTGTGGAAAGGGTGGCTAGGCCTTGGAACTGCCCAGGGAGGTTTGGAGTGCTCATCCCTGGAGGTGCCCAAGGAATTCCTAGATGTGACACTCAGAGCTCTGGGCTGGGGACAGGGTGGGGATGGGGCACAGGTTGGTTGGGAGGGCTTTTCCATCCTTAATAATTTGGGGATTCTGTGATTGCTAAATTTAAAAAAATCCTGATATAGAGCTCACCTTCCTTTCAAGGACATTTGGCATTCAGGGCAGTGTGCCCTTGACTCCTTTATGGGTCTGTATAGTGGTAAATTCATCTTCATCTTCTTTGTGAGAAGACAACACCAACCCCCTTTTCCAAGATTTAACAGTCATGGATTAGGGAACCCCCCTGAGGCCATTTGAAGCAGAGTCTACCTGAGCTTTGCATTTGCTGCTGTTCTGCCTCTCCACTCCGAGGCAATTCCACACTTGGCATTCCCACAGACAGCGAACAGGCTTGAGCTTATTAAACCTCCCCCAGCTGTGGGAGGGAGGCAAATATTTATTGTCTCATTTCATGGCTAAGGCAACACGAGCTAAGATAACATAATGATAAATGATGAGCAAACCTGCTATGGTACCTGGCCAAAATCCGGCCAAGCAAGGAACTGGCAAAGCTCCCACCGAGCCTGAACTGTGCACAATCAGAGCTCTGCAAAGAGCTCCTTCTCCTCAAGGGGCTCTCTTTAGGTGTTCCAAGTCCTCCCTACATGGGTCCCAAACAAGATTTGTAGAACAACGTAACTATTTTTTTTACACTTTGCAGACTTTGAAAACCTGTGGTGTTTTTGTGTTTTTTACTTCGCTACTTCATTCTGATTTAGAAAGGATTTTATGTATTGGATCTTCCCAGATGTAAGTACACCTGATACAGTCTGAAGGAATCCTTAGAGGAGCAATTTTGATGCCCTGTGAGGCTGGGTCTGGGCACGACAGGAGCTGTTTGTCCCTTGTGTGCCAGGAAACACGAGGCACCCACGGGAGCAGCCGGGACGGGGCTGGGTGGGAGCTTTTCCCTCTCGGAGATGACAGCGGTGCTCTGTTAATAAACCTGCCCTGCAGACCTGCTCTGAAGGAAGAGCAGAGCTTTGTTCATCAGCATTTATTGCCCCAGGCAGCGCTGTGTCCCCAAGGACACTTTGTGCTTTCCGGGGAGAGCGCAGCGAGCCCAAATTGCCTCCGAGCTCCCGTGGGACAGAGCCACGGGAATGGGCTGTGCTTCGGCTGCTCTCAGCTGCCAGCTCGTGAAAAATAACAACACAAGCAGCCAGGCTGGGGAAACAAATAGGATATTATAGAGTTTATTCCTGTGTGCTGCTTCCACCCCATTTGTCAGCATTTCATCCCACCTGCTGCTGGAAAGGATTCTGCTGCTCGGAGATGCCTGCGAGGCGTTGTTGGCATCTTGTACTACACGAGAATATCAATATCTGCTTTGAATAACCTCAATGTATTTTAAACAAGACATTTCCAAATGGTTGCTCTGTAGCTGTGCGTGAGCTCTGTGGAACTCCAATTAAGAGTCTGTCAGCATTTGCAATGTGATCCATTGTGAAAATTTATTCTGGGTAGAAATTTGGCATGTAATAACCCAGACCTGGAATTCTCTTTTCCCTTTTCTTCCCTGTTTCACTGGTTTTCTTCCTCTCCTGTGTTGGAAAACAATATCTGACGCTGTAAGTGCTAAATAATGGAGATAAAAAATAGCTCTGCATGAGACGCCCGAGCAAGGCAAAGGAATGGCTGTTCCAGGGGTGCACAGAGCTCTTTGACTCAGTGCAGTGAGGCAGAATGGAAAAGAGGTGTTTAAATAGAAAAAGTTTCTTATGAAGTAACAAATAATGGCTTTAAGCTGAAGGAGAGTAGATTTAGATGGGATATTGGAAAGGAATTGTTCCCTGGGAGGGTGGGCAGGCCCTGGCACAGGGTGCCCAGAGCAGCTGTGGCTGCCCCTGGATCCCTGGCAGTGCCCAAGGCCAGGCTGGACATCGGGGCTGGGAGCAGCCTGGCACAGTGGGAGGTGTCCCTGCCATGGCAGGGGTGGCACTGGGTGGGCTTTAAGATCCATCCCAACCCAAGCCAGTGTGGGATTCGATGTTTCTAAGTTAGCACATAACAGTTTGAGCAGTGGAGGCACCTGCAGCTGAAGCAGAGCCTCAGAGGTGATGGGTGATTGCTCCTGTAATGATCACACTGTGCTGCTTTAAACGGGACAGACCATGATGGGAGATGCACTTGGTGAAGTGCAGCTGGAGCTGGATGCCCAGCCCTGTCGGGTGCTGTGCCAGGCTGTGCTGCTTCCCCGGGGGAACTCAGTACTGGCCTTCATCCCAGCTCTGCACTAAGCCATGATCTGTTGTAAAAACCTTAAAAACCGGAGCTGGTCTCACATGAAGATGTGAACTTTTCCTTCAAGGAGCCCACGTGATGCTCCCCTGGGCCTGTCTGGCTGCAGAGGAGCTTGCATGCCAATGCCAGCCTGTTTTGGGTGGTTGAATGGCCTCCAATCTGTTTTGTGTGAAGGCTCTGCTCCCTTCCAGCTCACACTTTGCCAAGTCCATTATCCACCTTGGATGGCAGTTTGCAAACTGCAGCCATCCGTTATCCCAAGATGTTGCTGCTGGATTTTTCCAGGTTCTCATCGCTGGTGAGCACTTATAGAACATCTGCAAACAGCAGGAGGAGCTGGCACAGTGTGTTCCACTGGCAGATGACATCTGTAACGCTGGCACAGGAGAGCTGTGCTGAGCTCCTGGACAGCATCCAGAGAATGGGATTTGGAGAGATCACCTCCAAAATTCAGCCAGGGTGCCACAAGGAGAAAGGAAATCCTGAAGAGAGCTGGCCTGCAGCAAGGTAGGATAAACGTATTTCAAATAAATGAGGTCTTTTTCTCCAGCAGCAGTGAAATGGACAGGTGTTGGAGAGAGGGCGAGCAGGTGCTCGTGGAGCTGCTGCAGTTGGGTCTCTCCATGGCCTCAGTGCACCTGCGGTGAACGTTTGGTCTGTGTTGTTTTAGGAGTGCTGTGAATCTTATTATGCACCTCAGAACCGAGCTCGGCTCTGAAATTTGCAGTGAACAGTCCCTGATTTCCTCCACATTCAAGAATTAATTTGATTGCATGCTGTGCTTTTAGATGTGGTAGATCTCTGTGGCTGTGGGAGTAATTCTGTGACTGAGAATGGAATGCACGTGAAATGGGAAACTCGTGTTGAAAAAATACAGTGCACTCCTTCATCCCCCAAATTCCTGTTTGCTGCAGTCACGAGTGCTTGGATTCAGTGGATACTGACCTCAGGGAAGGACATGGGCTGCTGATGGCTGGTTTTAACTTCTCATAACATGAATGATAGTTGGTGTTTCTTATCAAAATTATAACAGCTGTGGAGGCGTGTGAAATTCAGGTTTTTTGCAGGTATTCTTTAATATATCTGAAATCTCTCCTCTTGTTGCAGCTGCTTCCATTCTGTCCTTGTAGGTGTGCTCCTTTGGAGACCTGAGATACGCAAAGGATGCCCAGCCCTTTGTGTGCCTGTGTGGTTTGGAGTGCTGGCATTTCTGGTTGTTGGCTGCCAATGCTTTGCCCCACCTGAGAGCTGTGTCACTCAGGAAGCTGTTCACGTCAGGCAGCTCCTCTTTTCTGTGGCTCTCCAATCCCAGCTGAGCAAAACACTGAGAGAAATAGCTCTGTGCTCCCTGGGCTGCCCTGGGAGTGGGTGATCCTCTCAGCTGGACTCTGCACAGGGGGCTGCTGCTGGCCAGACCTTCTGGGTGGTCACTACCCTAATCTCAAATTGGATTTGTGAGTTTTTCTTTTCTTCGTGTTTTTCTTCCTGACATCCTCAGTGTGGTGTTTCATTCCATGAGGTAAATGGGTCAGGAATCTGCTGCCTCCCTTGGCTGAAAATCTCCTTTAAGTTTTACTCCCTCCAAGTAACTTCATAGGTTTTCGAAATGTATTTTATACAAGGGAGCTCTGAATCTCTTGGCCGTTTTCTCTGAGGTTTGTCATGCTGAAAGCTGCCATGGCACCATATCCATATGGGGACGATTCCCATCCTGTGTTTCTGGGAGGAGGAAGGCAGAGGTCTCATGTGAGCGGGGCAGGTACAACGATGGCACAACTCAGCTGAGCTGCTGCAGGGACTGGGCTGATCTTAGGGGTGCAGCTCCTCTTAGAGCTCTTTTACTCTGCAATTCTACTCTTACGAAACCAAAAATCCTCATAAAATAACTTTCAGTCATTTCTCTGTGGGGAAAATGTACAACAGCAGGTGGTCCCAGAGAAATGAGTTAAATGTGATTTTGCAGAGAAGACAATGAGATTTTAATGCTGTTTCCTGGTTATTATTTTTGATTTATATTTCAGATTGAATAAAGGAAAATTGTGGAGGAAGGTAAGGATGCAGACCTCTAAGGATGTGGCAAACATCTAGAAGAATTCAGTGTATCTAATGATTTGAAAATTATTTCATGCACTAAAAAGGAGATGGAAAAACAAAGAAACAGAGAGACAAAGGCAATAGAGCATTTACTACAGAAATCTTTGTGTAATGTATCTACAGGCACAAGTTTCAATAACCTTAAGGTAGGAAAAGAATTTACTGGTGTTTTTAATCCCATGTAACCTTCTGCCTCTGAGCTTGGCACTGTTTAAAAAGTCAAAAATTTCATGTTGTTAGAAAATCTGTATGTCTGTCATGAATATATTTACAGGCATGCTTGGCTTCCTTTTTCCCTTTTTAGCTCTCAGGGCCCTGTGGGAAAGTTTTTGTCCCTTGAAGTGTTTGTTTAGGGTAAAGTTAGATCTGCAATTTGTTTAGGGCAAACTTAAATACAGCTTGTGTAAGTAGAAGGAAAATGGAAAAACAAATCAACCTCAGCCTCTCCTCACAGTGAGGATGCTAAGAAGAGGAACAAGTCTCAGCCCTTGAGCTCCTCTGTTGTCTGGAGCCAGAGGTGCTAAATCGTGTCCTTGTCCCTTGGAAGGCCGGGCAGAGGGATGGCCTGGAAGAAATACGGCCCAGATAGGCTCCTAAATCTCTAATTTGTGTCTGCTGGAGGCATCAGCAGCTGTGAAATCCTGGTCGTTGCCCCTGGGCTGTGCCAGCCACGCTCGGAGCGGGGCCTGCTGAGGGGAACGGAGCC
Source organism: Vireo altiloquus (assembly GCA_013396875.1). NCBI lineage: Eukaryota > Metazoa > Chordata > Aves > Passeriformes > Vireonidae > Vireo > Vireo altiloquus. The sequence goes on from VZRF01009815.1 coordinate 525,472, forward strand.
TGCAAGCGGAGTGGGGCCTGCTGAGAGGAGAGCCACCACAAATCTCTGCAGAGACATCCTCAATTCAAAAACGCCTTCCCTGCAGCCGGGGAGAGGCATGGCAGGATCGGGTAGGAGCAAATGCAAGGCGTCAGTGGAAGTGACAGCGGCAAGCAGAGGGCCTGACCTGCCGTGCCTGGAAATTCATCACGGCCTGACGGCGCCTCCGCTTTAATTTCTCATCGCTGCCGGGTCTGGCCTCTGTGGGGAAATGCTGCTCGGTGACGCAGCTGCGTCCCTGAAACAGGGGTTTTTCTTCTTCTATCAAAGTCCCATACCAGATAAAAAGGAATCGGACTTGAAGTTTTAGTTTTTCTTGTTGTTTATTCAAGTTTTTATCTCCAATTCAGAAGGCTATCCAACACCTGGACTTAGCTCTCTGAATTNAACTTAGCTCTCTGAATTTCCTGCTGCAAAAAGCCACGAGACCGAGAACACAACGCTGTTTTATAAACTTTTCACCCAATTAACTGTTAAAATGTATTTATAATTCTGTGCCAATAACCATCGTTTCCCCTGCCTCAAACCTATTCTACCAATGTCTCTGTGCCACCGTTACAGCAGAAAATGGAGTGAAAGAAGAACTCTGAACACCTCCCAAAAACCTTCAAACTCTTGCATCCCTTTTACCTCCATACTACAAAACCCAAAAAACCTACAAATTTTCACCCTGTGATAAACTAAACTATAATCTATCATATTTTGAATGTTCTTAATTCATCCATAAGTGTTGGAAGCTTTTCCCATGGGCACAAATCAAAGACTGTGTCCTCTTGGGGTCCCAGAGGGTCCCAGACCCCCCAGGGCAATTTGAGGGGTTTTCCAAATATCTTGGGCTCCATCAGCTCAGCATCAAAGGAGGTTTGCCGAGCCCAAACATGGCGCAGGCTCAGCACAGCAGGGAGGTTGTGCTGCTGGAACCTGGAAATGGGAGCTTGGCACCCGTTCAGCTCTGGGGAAGTAAGGACAGGTTGGGTTGGGAGGGAGTGAGCTGCACCTGAGTGCCTCTGGTTAAGGAGTGAAAACAGAGGGTGGAACACTCCAATCTGCTTTCATGCCAGCTAAAACACCCCTAGTGACATCCCCCAGGGAAAAAACACATCCCGGTGCTGCCTTTGAGACTCTGGTGGCAATCAGCAGGGGACTGGATTGAGAGGTTTCTCTGCTGTTACTCCGAGAGCATCAGCACAAGTCTGTGCCCCCAGCACTGTGTTCATGAGCAGAGCCAGGACTGTGTGTGTGGAGATGAATCCCACTCCATGTATTCCTGAGCCCTGTGGTGGTCACTAAGAGATGTGTCAACACTTTGTCCAGCATCCCAACCCGAACCAGCATCCTTTCAAATAAATGCCAGGAAAGCAGAAGGGTGCTTGAGCTGCAGCAGGCACCAGGGCCAGGCTCCAGCTGGGGATCCTGAGGGTGTCCAGCAGCTTGGCTCTCCTCAGCCTGGCTGGCCCCGGGTCAGCTGCCAGCATCTGCAGCACTTGAGGTTTCATCAGCTTGTGTTAAGTACTCTCAGCTTAGGCAGTTTCTGGGGAGGAGCTGTTTGGACATCAGCAATCTGGAAGCAGGGGTTTGCAGTTCTCATCCCTGGAAGATGATGCCAGGAATGCCCAAAGCGAGCTCATTAAATTTTCGTGTCACTGATGGGCCCTCAGGGGCCTGTTCTTTATGAGCAGCTGGTGGTTCCCGAAATCAGCTGGAAGACTTGGCTAAGTTTGGTTGCTTGGCTTTGAGGATATTTAGATCAGACTGATGCACTTCTGTTGCAATCTAGTGCTTTTGATTTCTCTTGGATTCTTACTTATTTCCTCTTATTAATTTATGTTTCAAAAGTTGTAGCCAGCATCCCTCTGTGCCTGTAGCTGACACAGGCTCTGTGTGTGTCTCTACATTGATGTCTGGGTACAGTTCACCACAAATAATCCCAGAACCCCAGACTGGTTTGGGTTGGGAGGGACCTTTAGGATCTTCCACTGTCCCAGGCTGCTCCCAGCCCCAATGTCCAGCCTGGCCTTGGGCACTGCCAGGCATCCAGGGGCAGCCACAGCTGCTTTGGGCACCCTGTGCCAGGCCCTCCCCACTCTCCCAGGAAACAATTCCTTTATAAAATCTAATCTAAACTAACTCTCAGTTTAAAGCCATAAAAGCCTTTTCTTTTTTTTCCTTTACTGATGTCATGTTTCAAAGTATAATCTAAAGCAGCAAAGGTTTTTCATTTGCATTTTGAGTATCTGTGGGGGTGCTTGTTTTCCCAGAACACAATGTCCCACTGGAAGCAGCACAGGTGTCTTGGAGAAGAACAGAGAAACCCACTTCAAGTGCAGTTAGTCCAAGGAGAAGAGGAAACTGTTGCTTCTGCATAATTCCATTATTCACTGTGCTGAATAATACTTCATTCTGAGAGGCTGTCCAGCATCCCTGGGGATGTAATGGTATTATCAGCTTAAGGGAACGATAGGAATAATAGCTTACCTTACATTTAGAGAATGCTTTTCATTTGCAAATGCCCTGCAAACAAAACAATCAGATCCTCTTCTCCCGACATCTGGAATGCAGATAAAGGTTATTGGATCTATAAAGCGGCAGAGGAAGAAAGAGGAAAATGTTGAGCTTTATTTAATATTAAATATATTGTGCACAATCTCAAATCTGCTGTTACTGATGTCCAAGATCAGGTTTTATGTCACAGTGGAAGGCTGAGATCAATGATGATACAAGAGCAGAGTTTAAAAAGTGCCCAGAAGTCTGTGCAATCACATGGAATTTCTCCCTCAGTTGGAGGGGTCTGCGTGACTGTGTCTGTGTGTTTGCAGCACAGTCACAGAAAAATGAAAAACAAACAAAGACAAACCCTTTCATTGGTCAAGGAAAGCACCTTACCAAAACATCTTTTCATATTTACATTCTTTGCTAAGGATCTCTCTTGGGAAGCAACAGAAGTTCCCTTTAGAAATGGAATTAACTATTAGAATTTGAGACAAAAAAGGAATTGCTTTCTCCAGCTTTTTGCTGTGATCTCTCTAAGATCCACCAAGGAGTCAGCATCACGTGAAAGTGAAGAAGGGAAAAACTACTTATTTAATGAACACATAAAAAAAGAATAATAATGCTAAATAATATTTTTTTGTTGTGGAGAGAAATTTGGAAGAGTTTAGAGTTTTTTTGTGGGTGTGGTTTTTGTTTTTTTTTTTGTAGTTGGGTTGGTGTGGGGGATGCCCCTCTAGGCTGGTGGAAGGTTTTTCAGTGAGGTTTTGATATTCTGGTGTTTTGAACAAGTCTAGAAGAGAAGAAGAAGAAGTTAAAATTTCAGGAAAATTCTGTTTCTTTCTTTTCGAAGGAACAGAGTTGAGAGTTAGTTGGAAAGCAAGGAAGGGTGGTGAGGTTTTTTTTTTCCTTGTAGTAGTTATTATTTTTTACAGCAGAAGAACAACANAATTCCCACATATTACAAATGAGCAGTGTCACTGTTTTATGAGCTGCCTTCCAGGCATCATGGAATTTCTGTATTATGAGAGAGCCACTTTTGTGATAGAGATATGTATGTGTATATCTATGTGCACACATTTATTTTATATATATATTTATATGGTGTGTCCTATCACAAGGTCCTGCAGTGACAGGACAAAGGGGAATGGCCTGAAGCTGATGCAGACATAGATTTAGGTTTTGGTGTCATTTCTGTCTCTCTGAGAGTTGGTGACTTTTCCTTGTTTAGGCACAGAAGAGGAGGGACCTGGTTGTTGTGTTTGGGTTTTGTGTGCACTGAATTGAGTGGTAGCTCTATAAAACCAGGAATATTTCCGAGCTAACAGCAGGTGTGCCTTCTGGGGACACCATTATATTTTACAAGTCCTATTACCTTGACACTAATTCTGCAATTAGCAGCCATTAGTAAATATGACATGTTGTTTCTGAAATGCAGCCTTTCCGTGCTGGCAGGAGTGTTTTCAGGGAAGCTGCTCAGCACCACGGAGAGCTCTCAGTTCCCCGTGGGTGGAACAGGAACTCGGTGGTCACCAGCCCAGTGTCCTGTGTGTTATTTGCCCTCTGAGCCCAGCAGGATTTGGAGGATGGTTTGTGGCTGCCTTTAGCCAAGGTCAGGCCTGAGGACCAGCCAGCCCCCTCAGATCCTGGCCAGCTCCAGGGAAAAACAGATCCTTGATGTGGTACAAAGCTCAGGAGTGCAGAGGAACAGCCCAGCACTGCCAGACTCAGCTTTTTAAATGCTTTGTATCTCCCACAGTGTTTGTTCAGCTTTGCTGTATGGTTTAACCCACTTTGGGGGCCCCACTCTGTTTCCTTCAGTTGACAGCAAAGTTTCCAGGAATTCCCTTTGCCAATGCCCTGATAATTTGAATTATGTGAATAATCTGAGTAAGCATTGGTTTTGAAAGCCAATATTTAGCTACAGAGCTGCTTATTTGCATTTTTCCCCCCACTGAGGCCTCAGATGGATTTGTTTGTCCCAGAGCTCAGCCCAAAGCCTTTGTCTTTGTCCTTTGCCACTGCTAATCCTCAGCCCTGGGACCCTGAAAGCTGGGAAAAATCAAACAGCTAGCGCAAGCAGTGTTTGCAAGGTGTTTCCTTCTTTATTTACCTTCTGCAGGACATTAAATAAACCTGCAGCTCCTCACTGTCAGAAACCTGTGTGATTTACAGGTGTGAGACTCAGACTGCCTGAGAATAGAAAGCTCAGGGAGACCTTGGAGCCCCTTCCAGAGTTAAAGGGGGCTTAGAAAAAAGAAGAAGAGCAAATTTTTTCACAGGCAGAGAGTGACAGGACAAAGGGGGATGGTTTTAAGCTAAAAGAGGGTGAAAGGAAATGTCAGCAGGCATCAACATTTGTCCAAAAAAAGCACTTAACTCCTAAGAAATAAAGACTTGAGCTCTCTATTTGAGAGCTCAAGTTGAAATCATTATGAGTTAAGAGTGAAATTGTTGCTTGTCAAGATTAATTAGTTTATACAGTTCCTAAGAAGACTATTACAGATTCCTCGTTCCTAACATTTTCTCTCTCTGATAGTTACACATTAATTTTAATGACCGTAATGAGAGTATAATGCAGAAAAGTCGTTTTCCCACTGTGATCTGGAGATGTGATGAATGCTCAAGGTGCTTTTAATTGTTGTCCCTTTCAGGTGAAGTTTTCCAAGTATGTTTGCTGTGAAGGCAGAACTCCTACTTAATTTACATGTTATTAATTTACCAGTGTTTAAGGCACTTTACCTAAACACCAAAATTTTAATTCAGTTTATTTTTGGAACCTCATTAAGGAGATAATCTTGGCATGGCGTGTTACTTCTGGACCCCTTTTCCAAAACAGTGCCTAAATGCCTAATTTCAGCATTTTTTCCTATCCAAAAATACACTTAGTTTCTCCAGTTGTGTAAATAAAACCATGTATCCAAAGCTTTATTTTTCTCAGCACTTTGTAAAGTAAACCTTAAATATTTTCTTTAGTTCTTTATGGGTTTGTTTTTCTTTTTGTTTTTTTTTTTTTTTGAGTTGCCTGGTGAGAAGATGCAAATGTGGCACATATAAAAGATCTTCCATTTTCATTTAATTGCTGAACATTTTCACTACGGTGCAGCCATTATCTGTTTGGCTTTTATTGCCTTCTCCAGCAACTTCCACCAGTGAGTCAGCGAGTCCATAACAACAGCAGGAATTATATCCCTGCCTGTCCCCTGGGTGTGCTCCCAGATCCGAGCACGGCTGCTCATGGAGCTGATGGAGAGCTTTAAGCACTGTAAAAGAGGGTGTTAGAAAAAAGGGTTTTTTAATCTTTTTTTCTATTATTTTAAGGAAAATATAATTTTTTTTTTAGGTGTTCTGAAAGTGGGAGTGATGAGTTCGTTGTCTCTGCAGAATAAAAATACCTCCAGCTTCACTTAGGGCTCCTGGCTGGGGGAGCAGGTGTGAAATGCCTGAATTCTGCACCCAGCTGGGCAATCCAGGGATTTAAATATCAGATTTAAATATCACAGAATATCCTGGGTTGGAAGGGACCCACAGGGATCATCCAATTCCCACTCCTGGCCCTGCACAGACACCCCGAGCAGCTTGAATCCACTGACATCAGGCACGAACAATTGTCTCCATCAGGTGCTTGCTGGAAAATAAATGTGCTCAAAAGTAATGAAAAGAAATTTCCTTTTTTTGGAGCAGTATTTGGGATTGGTCCTGATGCTCTTTTCCTCTTAAAGCCAGAGCTTTGTTTCAGCCACTAAGAGAGATAATTGTGCTGAAACACTGCAGGCAGCTGAGGTTGTTCTTCACAGAGCAGTGCAGAGAGCCCTGCTTCCCTGTTGTCTTCCTGGTTTTATCAAATTAATTAATATATATTTATTCTTTTACAGGCACTGAATAGGACAGTTTAAATCAAGAAGCCCTTCTCTTCCTTCACTTGGTGTTGGCTGCGTTTATCTTCATTTTTCAAGGGGGAAAAAAAACCCCAGCCCATGGATTTTGTGCCTTTTTAAACCATTTCTTTGTGTGGTGATTTCACACCAGAGCAGACCCTGCTTCTCCAAAGGGGTGGGAGCAGGAATTGCTGGTTTGTAGGAAATTTGAGTGAGTACCCAGTGATACATGGCCCTGTAGGGGGCTGGAGTAAATCTTTTCACCATTTCCTTGGTCAAGTGTTGCAGTTTGGGGGAGCAGGTGATGACTGGGGGTTACAATATTATATACAATATTTAGGCCAGGTTGGATGGGCTTGGAGCAACCTGGTTTAGTGGGAGGTGTCCCTGCCCACAGCAGAGGATTGGAATTAGCAGCTCTTTAATGTCCCTTCCAGCTCAAACCATTCTATGATACTGTTGTTCTATAATTTTCATCTTTTCTGTTCCCACCTTCCCTTATTAAGGGAGACCAGGATAAAATCCAGTGAATTCCTGTAATAATTTGCAGTTTTGGGGTGGTTTTATTTTTCTGCCCTGTCCTTGAGCAGTTGCTAAGCACCTGGCACATCAGTGCTGGCCTTCAGGAGGTGCCCCTGGTGAGAAATCAATGCCCAGTAACTCCCTGGTTGGAGTGATGTGGGGTTTTTTGTGGTTTTCAAACCTCAAATACACATTGCCTGATCCCATAAGAAAGTCTCAGGTGACTAAAATCCTCTTTGGGTTTTGCTTCCTGTGGTGTTGGAATCCCCAGCTGGATTTGGGAGGCTTTGGAAGGGGTTGTTCCAGACAGGGCTGAGTTCACACAGAGTATTTCCGTGGCTCCAACAGGTTATAGGTGCTCTTAAATCAAACCCCAGTGAGTCACAGAGCCTTGCAAGGGTTCTGTACATGACAGCAGCACGGGGAGGAAACTCTGGCTGTGGGCTTTTATATCTGATTGATTGCCCTCCTCAGAAGAGCACAATGACTTTCACATGCTGAGTCAAACAAGAAACAGCCCAAACTTTGAATTGTTTTGCTCTTTGGCTACTCCACAAACCCACAGCACATATTTTGGACCTGCCTGGGGCTCATATCTCATATCTGATAGATGTTACCTGGTGAGAAATGATGTTCTGATTCGATAATGACTGAAAATTCTGGGCTGAGCCCACTCTGAGCCCCTGCTCTCTGTAGGGTCGTGTTTTGATTTGCTTTCTTTAAGCTGAAGCTGCTCCCACTTGTGATGTCCTCTCCTGGCTCCAGCAGCATCCCCCTGGCTCCAGGTGCTTCCCCCGACCTTCCAAATATTTTATGGAATATAAAATACGTTTCTATAATGCAGAGCTATTTTAGAAGGTTTATTAACATTTTATACAGTGTACAATGTCTGAAAGTAATGGTCCAATTATTTATGTGACAAGATGTCCCTGAAAATGTTCATATCTGTGCTGACTGTTTAATAAGGCACTAAAAAATACCATAACCCTCTGCTGCTAAAGCCTCTCTGGGTAACAGCCCTCAATTACATCCCTGCTGCAGTTCCATTTAACATCTGTATTAAATCTAGTTTGTTAAGGTTTTAAGGAATAATCTTAATGCAATTAAATAGCAACATTAAATCATAGGGGAATTTTTGTTTTTCCACCCTCTCCCAGTGAGAGGTGCAGTGACACAGCAGTGAGTGACAGGGACGTGCTGCTGCTAGCACTCCATGTTTAACACCTCTGATGTGTATTTATCCAGGGGAATGAGGAAATTCAGGATCAGGGTCATTTGGAGCATGTGTGGCTCCAGTTGGTGCAGTCCTCATCCCTGGGGGTGTCCAGGGGAGGCCTGGAGGTGGCACTCGATGATCTTGGAGGTCTTTCCAACCTCAGTGATGCTGGGATTGTATTCAGGGCATTTTCACTAGAAACAGCATCAGATGATATCAAAGGTCTGCTGCTCACATTACATTACAAAAGTATCACAATTGGGTTTTTTTTAAAAAGCCTTTTTTCCAGCATCTTCAGCAATTTGGAAGTTGTGTTATAAAGAACATTTTTCCTCAGGCAGTAATGGGTATGTTTGTTTATTTTATGCACAGTTGGATAAGTACCTTCCACCTGGCCAGAGGAGATAAATGCAGGTGTTTTTGTCTGAAAGTCTGAACACATTAACCATGAGAAAAGCCACGTGGAAAACTGAGGAAATAATTTTAAGTTTGTCCTTATAAATGCAGAAAACTGTGAAGGTGCATTTGTTTGACAGTGAGGAGATGAATAAATAAATGAACTGTAGTGGGCACTGATGGTGGACAATGAAATGATTTAGAAATGCTCTGAAAGGGATTCCTTTAAGTTCCAGCTTTAAAAATAAAGTGAGGAAAACATTTTTTCTTAAACCGTCGGGGAAAAAAAAGAAAGAAGCAATAGCTATTAAGTGTTGGCAGATAGCTGGTGGGTTTGTGTTCAGGAATCACTCTGGATATCTAAAACAAAAATGAGCTCTGAAGTTATTCTCGTTAATGGATATTGGCAAAATCTGCAGCAGTTTTATATCACTGATAAAGGCAAAGTAAATGAAACACCTACAGCTCAATTAGCTATGAAAGGTGTCTCCTGTGCTGGCAGGAGGAATTGGCTCTGGAGAAAGTGGTTGCAAAGTTACTGATGGGCCTCTTGCCTTTGGTTTTTGGCATTGTCCTGCTGGGCAGAGGGACCTGGCAGAGCTCCTGCTCTGTCTAGAGAGGGCCTGGGAGGGCCTGGACTGAAAGGGAGGGGAAGTAAGAGAGAATTGCTGCTGCCCTCAGGGGAGGAGACTGGCATTTCTCTACCTGTGAAAAAACACTCCCAGAAGGTTTGGGTGGGAAGGGACCTCAAAGCCCATCCAGTGCCACCCCTGCCATGGCAGGGACACCTCTCATTGTCCCAGGCTGCTCCCAGCCCCAATGTCCAGCCTGGCCTTGGGCACTGCCAGGGATCCAGGGGCAGCCACAGCTGCTCTGGGCACCCTGTGCCAGGTCCTCACACCCTCACAGGGCACAATTCCTCCCCAATATCCCACCCATCCCTGTGGCACTGGGAAGCTGTTCTCAGGAAGTGTGAGAATGGGGCTGACAAATGTGGGAGATGGGAAGAGTTTTCTCTGCTCACTCCTGGCCTCCCGTGGGCTGAGAAACCTCTCTGAGGACCAGGAGGGCAGCACAAGTGATGCCCACGTCACGAAGGGGCTCTGCACCAGTGCCAAGGACGTGTCAATCTCGTGGGCAGGAAGCTTTTCTGGGCTCTGGGCAGCTCGAGGGGATGCTCACCCCTGGAAGGTGAAACAGGAATAAGGAGCAGAGCCCTGCTGTAGCACTGAGCTCGCTCCCTGCCCGGGTGAGCCCTGCTCCTGCCCTGCTGCCTGCTGCCAGGCACCCATCACAAAGCAAACAGCTCCAGCCCAGTCCTACAAAACCTCATTTTGTGCATGGCTAATTACCCTCAGCCTGCATTTCCTCTCCTTTACTGCCCTTAGCCAGCCTGCCTAGAAAAGAGGAAAATCCAAGTCCACCTCCCCATTCTGGGGCCGTATAGAAGCAATGGAATTAACTGCAGACAGGAGTTTTTAGTGTCTGATTCAAATCACTTTTAAAATTTAATGAGCTCGCAGCTGTGCCACCCATGTGCTTCAGCACTTGTCCCTTCCACAAGTTATTTTTGTCCTCAGAGTCTGGTCAGGGACCAGCTGCAGGAGTGGTATTTCTGCACTGAAATACCTGAAAGCTGGCATTTTAGCAATATTTAACGGATTTAGCTATTGGGGAGACTTACCCACACTTGTGAAGGTTTCACTATTTCATAAAGAACTACTGAATTTAGGATTGCACAGTGAATCTATTTTTTTTTTCCTCTGGAGGCTACTGTTTGTGGTTATATCACAATTTATGCTGGTTTTTTGGAGTGAAAATCTGATCTTGAAGTAACTTAAGAGTGTTTGTTGTAAACACCCTAATTCCATTTATGGTGGTTAATGTGAGTAACTGAGGTAAGTCCATAATTGTGGTAATTATGGAAAAGAAGTGCAGGTTAGAAGTATTTTAATGAGACAGGTGAAGGTGAAAGGCTGAATTTAATCAGTTAAGAAAAAGTAAAGGCAGGAAAGGACTTAATATGAAGTCCTGGTTGGTCTAAATGCAATAAGTCTTATTCTGAGGGGAAAAACTGATTCTCGGAATGAGGGGCATGTACTAAAGCAGCTGAGTAAGGACTGAATAAGAACTCATTTTCATGCTTATAGATGGAGTAAATTCTGCAGTGTTTTCTTTATGTGGGAACACAGGAACATCTCTGGGTGCCTGACACACGCACACAATAAATGAACAACAATATCTGTGGCAGCAGATGAGGATTTCCGTGGGGTTTGAAGTTAAAATGGATTTTTCTGTGGTGATCTGAGGCACTGCTGGTGCTGGGATAATGACAGGACACTCCTGCAAGTTGCCAATTAGTTTGAATTTACCTAAGGGGAAAGAACGAGAAGTTGCCATGTTATGGGAAGGGATTTTCCCTTGCTCTCCCTGTGCAGTAATGTGCAAATAGAAGCTGACACTGTGGACAGGACATAAAACATCTCACTGGGGAGGCCTTGGCAGCTCTAAGTGCTGAACCTGGGGTGACTCTGAGCACTCAGCATGTGCAAGTTAAACACAGTTTTGGAGAAGCATCACATTGGCTGTGAGTTTGTGACCTTCACCAGTTCCAACCACACGCTCTCATTTCCACAGCTTTACAATAATCAGCACAAATGCAGTCAGACAATATCACAGCCACTGAGAGACCTGATAATTCTATAATATTATCTGCTTGCATGTAAGAATAGAGTATTTTGAATGAAGTGTTTTGACACTAGAATCTGTATGAATTTCTCTTTTAAAGTATCATCCACCTGGCTGCTTTACGTAGCAGTAAATTTCATTATTACTGGATTATTGATGATATTCTTCCCTCTATTTCAACCATGACATTGACCATAAAGAAAAGCCCAAATCAGTGACTGGAAATGACTCTGAAACACTTATAGTGCATTTGTTAGGATGTTTCTGAGATCCTTTTTGTGGGCTTTAATGAAATGTCCTAACCACTAACAAGGTGTGTTTTTCCAGAAGATATTGCAGCAAAAAAGCAGCTTGGTGTGGTAAACATCATCAACATGGTGAAACACATTTAAAAGTGTGCAGCAATTTAAAATCAAGTTACAAGTTAATCAGGTAACATCAGTTTTGCCTCATTTTGATTCTGAAACAAGAGTTAATTGCGGATTTTAAACAAATGCGAGCACACGTCTGCAGCAGGAAATGTCCAACCTGGACATGTGTTCTTTGGCTCCATCAAACTTTCATAATTTCCACCTGGATGTTGTTTTTATTGGAGCTCTCCCTGCTGCAGTTTGCTGGCTCCATAAGGGGGGCTGATTGATTTTTATGCTAATCCTAGGTGAAAAGCAGCTGTTGTAGCCGCGGCTTGCACTCAGCTAATCCAGCTCATCAGGGCTGTAAACAGCCAGATAAAGCAGGGCTGGTTAGAGGGGATTGCAGCCTCTAAGGTGCTTATATCCCTGCAGCCCAGGGCTTTCCCTGGCGTTCACCTCAGCAGGGATTTGGGATGGGGCCCTGCTCAGTGTCCCGCGGCTGGTGAAGGATGGGGAGAAAGGATGGGAGAGCTTTGCCACCCCAGCTCTTCCCAAGGAGGAGGATTCCAGAGGGATGGGAGGGCAGCAGCTCGTTCTTTGTGTGCCCTGGCTGGCATTGCTGCTGCATTCCTGCTTTTCTGGGGGTGTCCCTCCTGTCCCTCTTTCCCCAGGCAGAGCAGGGCGATGCCGTAACGAGGGAGGGATTTACAGCCCACTCTAAATTTGATTTGTTGCCTCAAACATTGTATAAAGAGGAGCTTGTTCTTTTATTAAATACTCCCAGCCTGAGGGCACAGTTTATACAACATCATAACACCTGGTAGGAATGAGTCAATCCTGTTCCCTTTCAGATGATGGATGGCAGGGAGAAAAGGGTTGTGCTGTTCATTCACCCACCAGCTAATGAGCATTAGTGGATTTTTTATATAGATACATAAACAAATATATAATTTAGTGATATGCTGATTAACCTGGTCCAGTGGAACATTCCCTGAGCATGGAATGCAGTTGGAAGTAAATGATCTTTAAGGTGCCTCTCAATCCAATCCTTCCTGTGGTTCCATGATTTTCTCGGGATCAGATTCAGAGATTCAGATTCTCTGGATTCAGATTCATCCCCACACCCCCCCCCTCCCCTCTGCTTAATTAACTCTGCATTCACTCAGCACCTCTAAACTGCCACACACAACACTGAACGCAGAATTAACTTCTTTTAGTGCCTGTAACAGAATTAAACCCCAGCTTAAGCAGGGCAGACTTCAGTTATTAATCCTCCCATGAGCAACTATAATTATTTTTGCCAGCACTAATTTCATTTGCATATGTATTGTTGGGTTGCAGATCACGGGGAAGCTTTGGGGGCTCTGCTGAATGAAGCAGCGCTGTCAAAGCAGAGATGGGGGGAATAAAGTGCTGATTTAAAGGAGGGAAAAAGCAGCAATGCACTGACATAAAAAGGCAAATTAACAACTCTGAGTGTTTCTGATCTCTCTGTTTGTGAGAGGATTCCTGGGAGAGGTGATTGTCCTACATCTGTCAGGAGTGACTGAGTGTGACACTGGAGGTGACAGGGTGGTGGGGCTGGACAAACACAGCTCAGTGTCTGCCTTCAAACCCAGCAAAAAGCATCACAAAACACTTCAGCTGCAGGTGGAAAATCAGTTTTATTGGGCTTTGCCTCATACTGTGTATGCTCAGAGTCCTGAGGTGCCCCAAACACCTGATTGTTGGGCAAAGGACAGCAGCAAAGCCTCATTTGGGCCAGAGGATGTGCCACAATTTTTTCCCTCACAGATTTTGAGGAAACTTCAATCTTTGTCACTTTGCTTTGTTCTGCAGGTTGTTGTGGCCTTGGCTCTCAGAGTGTGGGGGTGTGTTGGCGATAATTCCTGTTCCAAGCCAAAAAAAACACTCACGTAAGTCAGCTCAGATGGTTCCTCCCTTCCATCCTTTCTCACAACTTGCATTTGGGTGCTCAAGTTGTCACTACCAGTTGGGTGGGACAACACAGGCTCTGTGTTTCCCTCGTGCTGTGGCAGGAGAAGCAATTCCCATGATTTCTGCTGGGATTTGCCTGGAGAGTCGTGTGACAGCTGGTGAAGGAAGGGCTTGGAAAGGACATGTGTTGGCTGATGTGAGCCCACCTTTGCCCCTGAGGGCTGTACAGCAAATAACCACATCCTCCCTTCCCTGGAGCCCTGAGATTCATGGCTGTCTCTTCAGTGCTTGCTGATATTTATCTTTGGCAATCGCAGCACCGAGCTCAGTTTTCTGTGCTCAGGGATGACCTCGAGCAGCTCTGAGGATCAAAAATGTGAGAAAAGAAGCTACAAATGCAGCAGTGCTCACCAAACCTCTGCAGGGCACCCAGTGAGCACTGGGACACTGCGACACTGTAAAAATGTTACAGAAATATTATAAAAATAGGCATGTTAATAAGGGAGAAGTTGTCAAGAACTTGGGAGGAGAAGTGAGGAGCAGCAGTATCTCTAAGCCACAGCTGAGAGTTCCACAAAGCTTTTTTCTTGCTCAACAGGCAGAGTGAAATAAATTTATTTTATTAATGGAAATCTGTTTTTCCAATAAGAGAGCTCAGAAGGCAGAGGGCAAGAAAAGGGAAGGGTCAGCTTAGGTTCTTAATGCATAGCATTTTAAGCTCCTTCCTTTTTACAAATGTTTAATTCATCACTAAATGTTCCTCTATTTAGTGCTGCTGAAACTGAGTCAGAAATAAGAAATCCTCAATGGGCTTGGTCCATGCAGTCATAAATGTTCCACATGATTTGTGTTTAAATCTTCAATGCTGGACCACTTTGTACATTTAATATTGAACTCTCCATTTTCCAGGTTGTTTCCCAAATTGCATCTTATTTTTAAGAATTATCAAGTGGAGGTAATTTCCACAGAGGTGGGAAAGGCCCTCTTGTCCTGGGAAGAAAAATTTTAAATAAAGACCAGAAAACAGCTGCTGGAGGTGTTGGTCTTACGAGCATGGGAACAGATTTAGGGGGTCAGATGAACTCATGGAACTGTTAGGGTTGGAAAAGCCCTCCAAGGCCCTTGAGACCAAGTGTTATCCCAGCACCGCTGTGGAAGTCGTGCCCCTCCCTGGCCCAGCAGCCAGCAGGAGTCATCCTGGGAAACAGGAATGCTTCCAGCAGTGCTTCCAAGTGTCCTCTGGCAGCCTCCAGCTTCTGGCAGCCACAGGCTCTGACTTTGTGTGGACTGAGCATTTCAGGCTCTGCATTTCCTCGAGGCACTTCCCTGCCTGGGTGAGCAGCCCAGCCCAGCCTGGCTGGAGCTGTCAGTGTCTCTGCAAACAGGACAGGGCCCAGGAAGAGCTTCCAGGAGCTTTTTATTATTATTTCATTCAGGCATCAGCCTCAGTTACACAAGAGATGTACACAGTTCACACCTGCGCTGACAACCCAAACTCTCTTTGTTACAGAACATTCTTAAAAGTTTTTTAGCCAATAGCATGCTTCTAAAGTTTACACACAAGTGTTCTGTCACTAAAAAGCACATGTACACCTGCTACAAACAATACTCGCTTGTATGCCTTGTAATAACAATGCACAATATTCCATTATTGAGCTTAAAACTTCAGTACCTTTGCTGAGCAAATTTTCTGCAGTCTCAAGACTCATCTGAGCCAAACCTAGAAACACTAACCCTTGTTTTAATGTCCTTGTTTACTAGAGAATTGTTTCTTCTTCTGACTTCAGGCTTTTGTAGCTGCAGCTGATCCTAAAATCTTTGCTTTATTTCCGAAACCTGTTTTTCTCACTCCATCTGAAAGCCTTCTCACCTTTTGCATTTCCCCCAGGGAGCAGGAGGGGAAGGATGGCTGTTAAATCCTTTGGATTGTGAGGAGGCCCAGGAGGTGTCCTGGGGACACAGAGTGGGTGAGGAACTGCAGCTCCAGCAGAATTGGCTCCAGCGCTCCCGAGGCACTGCCTGAGGATGGCATCTGTCAGGGCTGGAAGGGATTGAGGAGCAGGAACAGGCACTGGCTCTGCTTCCTCACATCCCAAACCAGCTGTGCTCTGCACACCACAACTTCCCTGCTCTTTTTTTATCCAGCAGTGGCCTCACCTCCTCCAGCACTAACTCCGTGAGGAGAGAAACAAACAGGGCAGGAGCTGCCTCAGGCACACCAGGACAACTTCAATATTTCTGAGTGGTTTTATTCCTTTCTGTGCCAACAAGGAAGAATGGAAATGAAAGCTAAGACTTGCAGGTGCCTGGAAGTGGCTTTGACGTCGATATTCCAGAACAAACACAACAGGGATGTTTGGCAGTACAGCAGTGTGTCCCAGCTGGGAATGGATGTGGTGACACAGGCACCTTGCAGGGAGAACCAGGTGTGGGTGGCACAAGGTGGGACCCCACTACAAATACAGGGGGCAGAGAGATTCGTCACGTTCAGGGCAGCTGAGCTGAGCTCACATGGGGTTTTTGCCTAAAAAAATTCCACTTTTTGTTCAAACTACTCTATCCAGCTCCTCAGTGGGAGAACAACAAGGGGAGGAGGAGCAGCCCTTCCACTACTAGAGGAGGTTTATGTAGCTTGAAATGAAAAGAAAAAACATCATGGGTGCCCTGGTCCAGGCATATGTGAGATCCCTGGAGATGTGGGACCATTCCCCATGAAATGTTCCCTCTCTCAGGACCTGTAGCATTCCCAGCCCTGCTCCTTTCTCTCTCAGCACATCCTGGACACTTTCCAGCAGCCTCTTTCCTCCAGTCCTTGTTCCCACTCTGCGATTTATCCCCAACTCTGTGGGCTGCAGCTCAGTACAAATATCCAACAATTTTTACCTGCTTTGCTTGGATGGGGAGTGTGTGATGGCAGCAAGGATGGTAGCTTTTCCTGAATAACCCAATCTCCTGCTTTGCAGCTGTTTGAAGTGACAGGTTTGGTGTTTGTGTCGCTGTGGGTAACGCTCTGAGCGCTTTGGTTCAGCTCTGACAGGACAAATCTGAACATCATTTTTCACTGGACGTTTTCTGCACAAATCATGTTCTGTGAATTCCCTGCATGCTCTGGGATGGCAAGAACGCTGTCACTATCCCCGGGATGTGTTCTGGAACAAAATTCTTTTACAAATCTCAAAACATGACATGAAATAATACACCAGTGGTGATTTCAAACCTCTGTTACCAACTGCTGCTCGCAGGAGGCTGATGGAACAAGAATCCATTAGACAGAATTCCTTCCTGGAAAGGGCTCTGAGGCATTGGAAGGGACTGC
Organism: Vireo altiloquus; assembly: GCA_013396875.1. Classification (NCBI taxonomy): domain Eukaryota; kingdom Metazoa; phylum Chordata; class Aves; order Passeriformes; family Vireonidae; genus Vireo; species Vireo altiloquus. The sequence continues at coordinate 542,305 of VZRF01009815.1, forward strand.
CCAGTCCCCATCCCCAGAGGTGTCCAAGGAAGGCCTGGAGGTGGCACCCAGTGCTCTGGGCTTGGGTCCAACTCTGGGCTTGATGGCCTTGGAGGGCTTTTCCAGCCAAAATAATTCTGCTAAATGTTTGGGTTTATGTGTCAGTCCAGTTCTCCCACACTGGGTCTGAGTTTCTCCAGTTAATTTGCTCAAAGCAAAACATTCAATGTCTAGAGAAACCCTGTTACTTAATTAAATACCTCCCTTCTATATTGCTGCTCGTAAAGGGAATTTAACATTAAAATAAGGACCACCTTATTTTCGTCCCAAGAGCTCTAAATGGTTTCTAGAGCTTCTGTCTTTGCAGTCTCCTGTCACCTTGGAACCAATTAAAGCACAATTAACCCATTTGTCTGAGGGGTTCAAACACAGACCTGCTGTGGGCCCCAAATGTTGGTGCTGGTGATGTGAAGGAAAAAGGGGAGAGGAGGATTGGGCAAGGGAAATAATGAAAATAACACTGTGCAGTGAGATGCTAATGAGTTTCAGGTGATGTTTGCCATGGCTGGCTTTGGCTCTGGGATGGATTTCCATCTTCCCAGCAAACATCCAACAATTCTGCTGGCCCATCCCTCATGGACACTTGACTGTAAAACTGATGTCCCACCTTCAATCCCCCAGAGCTGTTTGCTAAGTGGGGAATTGTTCTCAGGCTGAGGAATTAATAGCAAAGTTTCCCTGATGGAAAGAGCCAGGCATTCATCCCACAGTGATTGTTCCCAGAACTGGCAAATACAAATTAAAACACTTTGCTGCTGCATTTGTTTCTTCTGTGAAGGTCTTTATTTATGACATTTGCTGTTTAGGTTTGAAATCTCAGCCCTATATGGAATTACATACAAATTACACATGAAAGCAAAATGTGACTGGAGACAAGAATAAGCAGTATCAGCAAGAGAAATGATTGTTTTTAGAAATATATCCAACCCTACCCCGTTTTCTTGTATTAAAACTGATTTTTGCTCCTCAGGACCTCTGTCAGACTAAGTAAAAATACGTTCTGCATTAACTCTTTGGTGCTGAGGTTTTCTCCTGTCCTTAAGGGAGGGAAGAGGCTGCACCCTGAACATCTCCAGAGAGCCACACGCATCGAGGGCTGGCCTGGGCATGTGGAGCTCCATCCTCATTGCAGAGGGCACAGGGAGACTCTCACCATTAATAAAGGGTTCTTTGGAAACCTCTCCAGCACAGCTGAAGTGCAGAAATTGCTCAGAGTGCTCCCAAACTCCACTGATGGGGCCACGACTCAGCTGAGACCAAGAGCTCCCAGGTTCTCCACTGTAAGGAGCTGTTTGCTCCCACCACTTTTAATCACTTCAGAGAAAGAGGAAAGTTATTTTAGAGTAAGAAAAACATTTTCCCCAGTGGAAAACATCCTGCCAAGGTCTAATTGATGGTTTGAATGAGCTCTCTAGACCACAGCTCATTGAGGTGTCTGCTGGGTGAGGGGAGAGGGGAGCAGCACTGAACTGGGGATAGCTGAGCTTTGCTATCATATCTGTGTTTGCTGTTGCCTTCTGTTCAACTTCAGTGCGTGCCAGGGGCACTGCAAATAGAAAAATACATCTGAAACCAGCAAATATTAAAGGTAACTGCATTAAAAGAATAACAGATAAACACTGTGCAGGAGAAGGAGATCTCTGAGCCAGGGACTGAGTCGCTGGTGACGAGGTTAAAACTGAACAACTGACAGGAGTTAAACATTTTCATTCCTTGTTCTTCGGTGACAGAGGCATTTGTTTAATTTTGGACCTGAAGTAACAATTAAATGAGCTTTTCTACTTTTTGCAGGAGTCAGTTTTTCAAGCCATTTAAATTAATGTTTGTTTGTCTAAAAGTGCCAAAGCCTGGGAAGGATGTGGCAGTGCTAAACCACCTTTGTTATTTCCTTAACTCAAGGTGTAGAGAGCAGAGAGAACCTGTCTGCCCTGGTTAGGCTGATCTAACCACCAGGGATCTGAATTTAGCTGACACACAGATGACACCCACACCCAGCTCTTCCCTTCCACAGTGGTTTTTTTCCCATCTGTTTCTGAGGAGAGGAAAAGCAAATCAGGTGCTGGGTTGGTTTTGTTGCTGTTTTGTTCTCCTTCCTCCAGCTGCAACATTCATCTACCAAAGCAGGTTTATTTTCTGTTTTAACATTCAGAATTTAATGTGGGGTTAGAGGTAGAATTTCCTCCCTGTGGCGCTGTGGGTGTGGGAGCAGGGCCTGCACAAGGGTTTCAGCATCCCCTGCTGGAAATTCTTCCTGGATATCCAGGCTCAGGTGCAGATGGGTGGTGGCTGACCACATCTGGATATGTCACCTGGTCATGGGTTTAGCAAAAGCATAAAATAGCCCAAAATAAAGGGATTTCCAGGGGCCAGGGTGGCCCTGCAGCACCCAGCTCCCCCATCCCCTGCACAACCTCAATGTCAGGATGGGGAGAGAAAATCTGAGGAGAGGCTGGTGAACATCTCACCCAAATTCCTCTCTGCTGATGCCCAGATTGCCAGTTCTGGTTGTGCAGCACGGGGAAAATCACAGCCTTTATGCAGCTCTGAAGAAAAGAAGCAAAACTTCATGTTCCTAAACTGTTAAAGTAAGAGCTGAAAATCCTGGAAATGCTCTTCACACTCAAAAAATCCAGGGTTCCATTTCTGTATTTTTCTGATTGTTGCTGCACTTTCAGATGCTCTCATTTCACACGTGGAAATTGGTGATGAGCAGATTAAGGGATTTCCCACCACCTGTGGAGTTATTACAGCAGATGCTGGCAATGCTGGAAATAGAATTCTAGCTTGGAATTTAGACTTCTTTCATTTGCACATTTCTGAGAAATGAAATATATGTGACTCCTAATGATCTAAGTTCTTAGAGAAGAAAAGAAAGCTTTAAGGGATCTGGCCCCGAGACTGTGTCCTATTAATTGTGAATGTAAAATAATTTCTCTGATGACAATGGAAAACTGCACAGTAATTACAGTGGCTCAAGAGAAGAAATTACTGTGGAGTCCCAAGTTATCAAACAGCTCCAACCTTTTTTTATCACAGAAAGGCTCAGACTTCATGCAAGAAAAGCAAAATACCCCAAGGTAGTCTAATTTCATCTCCCAGCAAAGAGAAATCTTTTTTCTGTGAATGCAAATCACATTTTTATTACAGCAAGGAGCAATGTGTACTTTATTTTTTTTTTTTTCTTTTAGCTCACTGGAAACACAGCTGATGTAATTGGACAATTGATGTAATTGCAAACGCAATTGCAGTAATTGCACATGCAAATGAGGGATTATTCTCAGGGCTATAAAACTTTTGGGAGCAGGTACAATGTACTCCTGCATTGCTTGGCACGTAATTGTATGGGTGCTTTGCACCAAGGTTTTTATGCAGCTCCCACCTCCTTATTTATTTGGGAACAGCTCCGTTCCCTAAATATGAAATATCCTTTACACAGCAAGCAATAAAAATAATGCGTTCCCCATAATGCTCAGGGCTGGGGATGCATTCTTTCTAAACCGTGGTGCCTTTTACTTTATGGAGAGTGAAATAAACACTTACTGGAGATAAAACCTCATTTAAGCTCCACAGCCACCGGGACCGTGTGGAATGTTTGCTGGTTCCGATGGCAGTGGGAAGGGAACGTGGCAGGCAATAGTTTATGGGGTTTTTTTCAACCTGTTGTTGCTAATGATAACATTTTTAAATGTAATAACTTTTCCTTTCACTCCTTATCTCTCTGGTTTCCTCGGCGTCAGGAGCTGCTCTGTGGTAAAATCCTTGTTTATGTGTGGGGAAAAGGCTCAAGTTTGTGCAGCCCAAGTGTTCTATAGCTCTGCTTCCGAGCTGCTGGAATTCAGGATGGAGCTGTGCACACTCCTTGGGGTTGGATAATACCTCTTTTCCTCGTTTTCCCCTCCTTTTTTACCCCCTGAATGCAGTGGAGGCATCAGCAGCCTGTTCTTACAGCACCTTTGAAAGGAGCTGGTAGAGCCAGATCCAGGTGAAATGGGCTGAGTACTTTGACTTTATCACTTTTATTGTCTTCTATTCCAGAGTAGGAGTGCCACGAGCTCCACATCTGCTAGGAAAGGAAACACTGAATTTATGAGGCAAATAAAACCCCAGGTTGGGATATTGTTGTTGGTAAAATCCAATGGCACTACAGGAATAAAGTCAAAATCCCAGTGATGCCCCCAACTTTTGGGAGGGCCAGGCAGGTTTCCATGATGGACAGAAACATCCAGGTGTGTGTGGCAGAAAGGCAGGAAGGGAACAGTCCCTGAGGGAGATCAGGGCCATGTTCTCAGCTGTGGGGATCAATAGAGATCACTTTCAGTGTACAGGAAATGCTTTTCCATGCAATCACAGAAATATCTCCCCCAATGTGTATTTAAAACTAGAGGGATCCCCAGGAAGAGCTACAGCACTTTATTTCCAAACACTTTGTTTCGTGGGCTGAGAAAGGGGCAGGAAAAAGCACTTTCCCATTCATGTAATTATGGCCCAAGGAATGAATTTTTCAGATCAAGCCACCATTTTTATCCTCTGTATCCAGAGTAACTCCAGGACTGCCCCAGGGGTGATGTGAGCCCACTTTTTCCTCACTGTGAGGTCCAATTCCTGTTCCTGCCTCAAACTCCATGTTCCTCATCACTCTCTGATCATTGCAGTGACTCTCCTGGGAGAGTGGTCAAGCAGAGGGAATTGGATTCCCAAAGGCTTTTCCTTCCTCATAAATTCCTCTCTCTGTAGGGTGGCGTCTGTAGGAAAATGATGGATTTTAGCTTTGCAGAGGCACTGGTGGCCTGACAGTGCCAGAGCCTGGCTTATTCAGGCTTTTTCCTCAGTGCAGTCTGGCAGTTCTTGTTCCAAAGCCACGCTCTGCAAACACAGAGCCCTGAGGTCTGCCCTGCACAGACACAGGGCTGTGATCTGCAGGGCAGCTAATCCTGCAGGGCAGCTGTCCCTGGCAGCCAGCTCCAGCTCTGGGCACGGGAAGGGTTGTGGCACTGCCCTGTCTGCAAGAATTAAATTGGAGAACAGGATTATTTGCAGGTTCTCGCTCTGTTTAAGCTCCCTGGGAAGGCCCTGCCTTGCTTTGTTGAACAAACACTTATGTGAGATGGGAACTTGATCTTCACACGACATTTGTAGCTTGATAGGAAGAACCTGTGGCTTAATCTGTTCCACTGAGAGATGGGGATTTATTTTATTTATCAAACTCAAGTGTGATCTTGGGGTTAGTTCTTCAGCTGATGTGCTCCAGTGTAGAAAAGTGTCAGATCTGGTGGAGAAATTCTAATGCCAGTAAAGGCTTTGTGCTTCCCTCATCTCACCTTCTCTCGTTTCCTTTCTCTTGATCCTTCATTCCAGTGAAAGATGCTGTGTTTTACCTTGGTTTGTGTTTGTCCTCAGGGGAAGAGCTGTCACTGCTCACCCACTGCTGTGCCCGGATTGGGAATGCAGCTCCTGTGGATCCAGGGGATCTTCACACTCCTGTTGGCCAGGTGAGCTCCTGTTCCCACAGAAAAACCGAGTGGCAGAATGGTTTGGGTTGGAGGAGACCTTAAAGATGATCTGGTTCCACCCTTCCACAGAGCAGGTGGGAAGGTGAGGGAATGGAAGTCGGTGACAAGAATCCTTCACCCCGAGCAGAGCTGAAATGATGCAGTTCCAAACCCACAGCAGAGTGTGCCACACCAAGGGGTAAAACACACAGTTAGCAGTGAGTGCAGACATTGAAGGGGGAAGGTGATTGCAGCCCTTTGTGGCACAGAGCTGTTGGTGTGGCACAGTTCCCCTCCTGGGCTGGCCTGCAGAGCTCTCTCCTTCCCCAGGCTGGGCTGAGGCTCCAGGAAGGTCTTTCTGCAAAACCCCAAGCTAAGCCCTGTATTAAAACCAATCCCCCATATGGTGGCAGCCTTTTGAAAGAGATGGGGAAAAACTCCCTCCATTGAATGTTTGTTTTAATGCAGTCAGAAAGAAAAAGAGATCATGTGGAATGGCTCTTCTCAGTTCCGTGGGGAAAAATGGGCATCTCTGAAGCACTTCCACAGAAACCTGAGAGAGGAAGAGGCTTCCTAATTCCTTGCTAACAAGATTATTTTGATTCTTGACCTTATATCAAGACAGCAGTGGTTTTAATCATTTCCATCACTTCTCAAGTGCTTGTAACAGTCATGGTCTTCAATAAATATAATTTTTACCTTTGTATAAAATTCGTCTATATTTTCATAGAATAAAACTACATTTTAGGCTAAAAAAGAGGTGAAATTTCAAATGGGCAGTGCAAACGTGCAGTTTTAATGTACTGAGGGATAGAAGGACACAAACCCATAAATACATCACCAAAATCAACTGAATGTGTCTGCATTGCATGGAAAATATCAGCTTCATTAGCCAGGTGAAGGCTTTGTGTGATTCCCTCTAGAGAGCTGCTAATAGAACTAAATAGAACCAATAGTATAAATAAAGAGCCCAATATAAAAACTAATCCCACTTCTGCTGTCTGTGTGTTGTTAATGCCTCAGCAGAGGCTGCACAGCGACTCGGGAGAGTTTGTTCCTCTTCCCTGAGACATTTCTGCTTGCATTCAGCAAATTCCAAAATTAGGTGTTCAGCAGAGTCCTCCTTGTTCCCAGCAGCTTTTCAAGAGCAGTGAGCCCTGTGCTGGCAGCTCCTGTGCTTGCTGCTGCGCCTGGCAGGGAGCTGTGGGCAGGGAAAGCCAATCCACGCCGGGAGGGGAGCAGGGAAATCTATTTGCCAGAGATTTAAGTCCTGCAAATCAGGGCTGTGAGCTGGAAAGCATGCCGGGGAAAGTGGGGCTAATTCCTTTAACTGCCCATTAGGCTTTGCTCTTTCCTCCTCCCCGGATCTGGTTGCTGAGGAAAAGCTGTTTCCTGGGAAGCTGTGCCACCGCTGGAGGCTCTGGGGCTTTCCAGAGGGTACATTTGGCAGCGATGCTCCCATGGAGGAAAGGCTTCAGTTGGCTTTGATGTGACTCAGTGCAAGGAAGACTTTTCCCCCTTTTCCCTTGTTCAGTGGCTGCTGCCCACCAGAATCACTCAGCTCAGACCAACGCCTTAAATGGCTCCCTAGAGACAGAGACTAGACAGGAATAAAGGGGAGATTGATTGGAAAGGCCTTCAGAGGTCACACTCTGGGCTCCAGAGGCTCCTGCCTCAGTGCATCCCAACATGGACAATGCCAGCTCCCGAGTTCTTCCCACTTTGATCTCAGCATCAATTCCCCAAGCAGAAGCCAGGCAAGGATGGAATTTGCCCAAGCTTGCCCCCCTCTCCCCAAGATGAAGGTTTGCAGTTGTTGGGCCCAGGAGGGTCTGGGTGTCCTTGGAGAGCGAGCTGGAGAGGCTTTGTTATGTCAGTGTGAGCATGAGAGAACAGCACTGAACGAGCTCCAGGGAGCTGCAGAGTTACACTGGGCACTGCAGGATTGGGAAAATATAAAAATTAAAGCCAAAGGCATCACTGTGACATCAGTGAGGTACCATGACCTGCAGGAGTTTGGGTTGGGATGAGTGGTAAAAGGAAATAACCCAGAGGGCCTCCAAAACCCACCTGCATCATCAGTCCATGTCCCACATCCACCTCCCCTGCAGGGATGGGAACTTGGATGCAAGGGCATAAAAACACCTTGACCATGGAGGCCAAATGACACAACATAACATGAGTTTTACCCAGACCCCCATCAGCAGTGGCCCTGTTTTTTATCAGACAAGAGAACAGCACTTAACGAGCTACAGGAAACTTCAGAGTTACACTGGGCACTGCAGGGCTGGAAAATAAAGAAGTTCAAACCTAAGGCATCAGGACGAGCAGAGAGGTTTGGGAGGCAGGGAAATCCCAGCACCAGGGCAGAGTGTCACAGTTTGCCCCCAAGCTGCGGCAGGGAAGAGCAGCCTCTCAGTGCTGCAGCATCCAGGCAAAGCACCAGGAGAGCTTTTCGAGGGCAGCTTTAGAGTTGTGGTGGCTGAGAGTGTTTTGTCTTTCTCACTGCTGTGCTGCCCTCAAATGACCTGCTCCTGCAAGCTGCTTTCCCCCCAGTGAAAATAAAAAAGGAAGGAGAGAGGAATGCACCAGTGAGGCGCAGGTGTGAGGAGCTCTGAGGGTGCCTGCAGTGCCAGCTCCACCTGCCTGGCACCCTGCTCCTGCAGGAGCTGCTTTCCCAACAGGAGCTGTGAAGGCAAGGCAGGAATTCAAATACGGTTCAAGAAAGAGAAATGCAGGAAAGATGGAGAAGGACTTTTTACAAAAGCATGGAATGACAGGAAAATGGGAAATGGTTAAAGCTGGAAGTAGTAGGTTTAGATTGAATGTTTGGAAGGAATTGTTCCCTGAGAGGGTGGGCAGGCCCTGGCACAAGGTGCCCAGAGCAGCTGTGGCTGCCCCTGGATCCCTGGCAGTGCCCAAGGCCAGGCTGGACATTGGGGCTGGGAGCAGCCTGGGACGGTGGGAGGTGTCCCTGCCATGGCAGGAGGTGGCATTGGATGGGCTTGGAGGTCCATTCCAGCCCAAACCATCCTGGGATTCCATGAGCATCCTGAGTGGAAAGGAACTCCTGGGGATCCCCAAGTCCAGCTCCCTGCACAGGCCAGCAGTGATGGTCAGCCAGGTCACGATTCTGGTCCTGGGCCCCTCTGCCCCTCTGTGCCCAGCCAAAGTCCCCTCTGTGCCCAGGGCAAGGGACTTGGTTTCTTGGCCTCTCTCCAGCCCTGGCTCCTGGAAATGCAGTCTCAGAGCTGACTGGCGGCTCGGAGAGTCACAGCCTGCTTATTGTTTTAGAAATAAAGATATTAGCATGCAAATGACTCTGAGAGGTGTTTCTTCTCATTAGAGAATGAAGATCATTTGATAAAAGATGCAGAGAGCCTCATCTGTAAAAGGGTTTGGCACATTTTTCTTGTCTCCACAGCTCTCTCGCCACGAGAGCTCGGGGAGTGCAGCGGGGAGAGCTCAGGAGACAAATGGTTTATGGCACTCGGGTTACCTTTACTGTGCAAGGTGGGCGTGAAATGTTTTATGGGGAGACAAAAAAGATGATGGGCAATTAACTACAAACTCATGCAGCAGGTTTATCATATGCTCAGCTCATCCATCTGTGTCTCAGTCTCCAGCAGACTCATGAGTTTCATCAAGAAAACCATTTTCAAACTGGCAGAGCAAAACAGATCGGTTTTGCCTCCGAGCTCCGTCGAGGTTTGCAGAGCTTTTATCAGATGTTTATGGTTTACAGATGCAAAATACACATGTAAGAGAAAAGAGGGGGGCAGATGCTTCTCCTCTTGCAGGGGGCATGTTTTGAAATATTTCTCACCCAGGGACCAGTTCTGCAAGTGCTCGTGTGCATGTGAATGGCTTTGCTCAGATTAATGGAATCCTTTGGGATGAGATGCTGAGCACGGTGTGTAACTGCATTTAAATTCCAGCCCCTGTCCTGTGATACTGAAAGAATGGCTCAGGGAATTAGGAGAGGAAGGATGAGCTGGTGGTTAACGACTGAATCGCTCTGGAAAATGTTGGTGCTGGTTTTGCCTCTGCTGCAGGTGGGCTGTGTGACCCTGGCTCAGTCACTTGGTCTGGCTGTAACTCAGTTTTGGTCTGTAAAGTCACAGAATCATGGAATGGGTTGGGCTGGGAGGAATCTCAAAGCCCACGCAGTGCCACCCCTGCCATGGCAGGGACACCTCCCACTGTGCCAGGCTGCTCCCAGCCCCAATGTCCAGCCTGGCCTTGGGCACTGCCAGGGATCCAGGGGCAGCCACAGCTGCTCTGGGCACCCTGTGCCAGGGCCTGCCCACCCTCCCAGGGAACAATTCCTGCCCAAAATCCCATCTGTCCCTGCCCCTGGCACTGTGAAGCCATTCCCCCTTGTCCTGTCCCTCCAGGCCCTTGTAAAAAGTCTCTCTCCAGCTCTTGTTGACTCCCTTCAGGTCAGGATAGTTGTTGTTTTTTTGGTCTGTTTGTGCCAAATCAGTTAACACTTCACAATTGCCCCTGTCAATATTATGCCAATGAATATCTTATTGGAGACATTTAAGTACTAATCTTATACAAATAATTTTTCCCTTAACTGATTAGCTGGACGCAGTCTTGCCAGACTGGTTAAAAAAAGAAATTGATTTTCAGAATCAAAGGTAATTATTTTTATCCTCTGAATCTTCAAGGGCCTCTTCTCTTTTCAGCCTCTAAATGTAACTGCTCCACAAAAAGCACACAGCTCTTCCCGGGAGACTGGGCTGGGGAGGGAATCAATGAAGAGGGAGTTCGGGACTAATCACTGGAAGTGCCACACAGCCCTGGGATGATGTCTCTCTCTCACCCTGCATTAGGGGAGGGTGCTGAGCCCAGGTCACCTGGGAATAACCCTATTAGGTTTGATAAAGAATTAAGTGGTGCAGCTCGCTGGGTCTGCCACGGGGTCACTGGTGCTGGTGCACAAACAGCTCCCTACAGCTCCCAGCTGTACTTTTCCATGCCATGCTCCACTTTCCTGACAGGAAAACCACTTGAACAAAGCAGTGCCCTAATTTTTTATTAATTTGCCAAATAGATGTACATTTTTTATTGCTTTAGAACACTGCTGTTGATGGAACTCTGTGCAGCTCTGAGGCTTCAGCGAGGGAAATGCCTCCTTTAAATTCCCTCCCTCGCCGCTGGAGGAAGGGAACTCCTGGAGAAAGATGTTGGCCTTGTGGACTTCACTGGCAGTCCATAAATCGCAGTTTTGTCAGCCCAAAGAGGTGCCCTGAAGGGAGCAGAAGAGATTAGTTCTGCCAAGTGGCCTGAAGAGAGAATTTACAGCTCCCCTCTGCCTGCAGGAGAGCTGTGGGATACAGGAGCTCGGGAGGATCCTCCTGCTCCTCTCACACAGCAGGAGAGCTGCTGGCCTGCGGCAAGGGCAAAGGAAGGGTCAGGAGAGGCTGGGGGGTGTTCTTCCATCTCAGTGTTGCTTTTGGAAGAGGCTCACTTCTGATTTTTGTCACCATGTTTGCCCTTGATAGAATCAAACACTGCTGGGATGGGATGGGATGGGATGGGATGGGATGGGATGGGATGGGATGGGTG
>VZRF01009815.1:553790-627188 GCA_013396875.1 Vireo altiloquus
TGGGATGGGATGGGATGGGTTGAGTTGGGTGGGGTTGGGTTGGGTGGGGAGGCACCTTAAAGTTGATCCCATTCCACCCTGCCCTGGCAGGGACACCTCCCTCACACCTCCCTCCATGTGAAATGTGCCCAGGAGATGGTGATTGATCCCTCAGGACACTCGTGGGATGCCCAGGAGAGCAAGGGGAGGATGTGAAGGCAGAGCAGGAGGAGAGCTCGCCAACAAGCACCAGTTCAGGTATCAGTCACCAGCAGGGCTTAAAACATCCCAAAATCAGTGCTGCCATTGGTTGTTGTGGTACCTTGGAATCTGGACACAAAAAGAGTTTTGGGAAGTTCAAATTCACTTTGGGAATGATAGTGGGGTGTCATCCCTGGGTTCCTGCTGGCTCATAAAAGCTTCACAAGCTGAGTTTTCATGGCTCAAACCCTGCACTCCCACAGGAGCACCTGGGAAGGGTTAAGTGTAGCCCCTGCCAGAAAACCCCTGGGGTAAAACAGTCAGGAATTCGGAAGGAATAAGGAGAGGGAGAGCTCTCACTGCAGAGTCCAAGAGGGAGTGAGAGCTGTCACAACTCTGCTGGATTGATGCTTTTAGACCTGGCAGAGCAGAGGGGCTTCAATCTCTGGGCTTGGGGAGGGAGTGAAGAGCCAGCAACTCATGGAGCCATTCCCAGCTCAGGCAGCACAGAATGCAGCCTCCTTCCCTCCCTGCTCCACAGAAAGGCAGGAAAGCCTCCTTGGATGGCCACATCATCACACCATCATCTTACATCATCACATGTATGATGCACCAGGAGCACGAGCTGTTCGTCTGCATTCCTAAATACTGAAATGAATGTATCTGCTGTAATTTCACCCGAATTTTGCATGGGTAAAATGCCTTCCATCTCAGTTTTTCTCCCTCATTTCAACAGCAATTTCCTATTTTCCAATATAAATGCAGATATTTTAGAAGTCCTTATAATGTGATCCTGCAAATCTGTCAGTGTAATGAGTTCTCTGCGGTCTGGAGGTGCCTCTGTGGTTCTTATTTTGATCATGGGATGCTACGGAGAGAAAACCTGCTGGAAAAAGGCACTGTGAGCCTGTGGGAGAGCACCTCTCCCATTTTCCTGCTACCATCTCATATTTTTTGTAAATTCATTGGAAAATCCTGTTTTACATTATTTTTAAAAGGGATACAAGGTGAGGGTATGGAAGTTTAAACGCTCGTCATTAATAAATAAACATAAAAATCAGAATTTAAATAGAAATATCATTGTGTATATTATCATTTCAAAAAGCCAGTTTATTTCTACAGTCACTTTGAAATAGTGTAAGATAGTTTTCCTTTCATATTTTCCATTTCTAGTCTATCATATCCATGAGAACAGTTTGATAACCTGAATTTCCCTGCGGTTTATTTATCTGTGGAGAAACTGGTCTGGAGAGAACAAGTTCATCCAGAAGTGTCTATTTTACTTGATGGGACATTTGCTCCCTCCCAGAGATGGAATATTCTGTCCCTGTTTGATTCACTGAAGAAAATGAAGTGCAAAATAAGCAGGGAAAGGGAAACTGTGATGATAAAATATGAGATATTTGTTGACGTGCATCATGCTCATGTTCAGAGCCTGCAAATGGGGCCCTAAAATTTGTCTTGACGCTGCAATCAGCATTCCCTCATTCCTCAGGAGGAACAACCTGTGCCAAGCCAGCCCCACAAGGTGAGATGGGAAAGGTTCTGTCTGTCCCGGCAGGGCTGGGGTGAACAGAAATGTCACATTTGGGTGCAGACTCAGACGTGCAGGGCTGGGATTTGTGGAGGCCCCTTTGGGCCCCACGGAGCTGATTCATTCCCAGGATGCTTTTTCTTCTCAATCTCATGTCAGGGAAAAATAACAAAAGACTTTGTTGCTGCTTCAGGTTGTTTATTCTGTGTTATCAAAGGTTCAGGAACACAGAGTCTCCACTGCATCCAGGTGCCAAATGGCCACCGAGGCTTGGTGTACAGAGATTATATAGTTTTTATCATTAAATAGGAAAGTTCTACATATATTATTTTTTTTCTAAATCCAGTAACTATCACTATTATTAACAGATCTCTTCTAAACTAAATTCTCTCTACCAATTACTACATGATAGGAACTGAGGTCACAGAAAAGGGAGGAAGAAGGAGAAGAGGGAAGAAGGAGAAGGACAAGGGACTGACACCCTAAAATCTCCATCTTGGTCCCATAGTAATACATGAGGCAATTCCTAAAACTACAAACCCATTTTTCTGTGGCACATCAAACATTCAGCTTTTCATTCCTTTGGTGTTTGCTGCTCACCCAGGAGTGGGGGCAGTTTTTCCCAAGGGCTCAGTTCCCTGTCAAAGCCTTCTTGTGGAGCTTTGGGAGTAAATCTCATCCCCAGGAGAACAGGCAAAGCTGTTTGACTTTGCTGGACTCCAACAGGATTGTCCTCGAGCAGCCCCTCTGTGCCATGGGGGTGTCCTGGGCATGGGAGCTTGGTTTGTGTCAGGAGTGCAGGGAAGGGCCTCGTGCCCAGAAACACCAACATGGGGCACCTGGGGCTGCTTCTCCTGTTTAAAATTCCAAACAAGCCACCAACCCATTCTCAAGTGGTCAGGTGAATGTATTTTAAAGTGATCAGTTGCTGGTTACTATCCTGCACAGTAAAATTCCTGAGTGGTTTTTTTGCCACAGAGTATTTGTGTCTGGGCTGACAGTCCTAGGGCAGCTGTGCAGCTCCTGCCTGGCATACAGAGCTCAAAGAGGTGCTCATCAGATTTTTAAAACATGAGCTGGCACTGGTTCAGTGGGAGAATTGAATTGAATGAAAGTCATGAAATTGGGAAGTTTAATTAAAATAACTGCTGATAAAAAGTGCTAAGGGATAAGACCTGTACATGATAATAATAAAAAAAAATTTAGAAGTCTGTAGAAGAAACTTTCCAACCTGCTGGCCACTGGTTTTCCATGGTCACTCCAGCTCTGGGAATATGTCACTGAATCTTTGGGCTCTGGTAGCTGTGCTGGAATAACTCTAGAAGAGCCTTCTCCAAGCTGTGACAAACCCCTGACGTTTCAAACTCCTCCTGAAGCCAGGAACTGCTTCCCAGGGAAACTCTGCTCACACCTGAGGAGCTTCTGGATGGAGAACACCACGATGGAGCTCCACATCGTGGGCTTGATAGGAAGAACCTGTGGCTTAATCTGTTCCACTGGGAGATGGGGATTTATTTTATTTATCAAACTCAAGTGTGATCTTGGGGTTAGTTCTTCAGCTGATGTGCTCCAGTGTAGAAAAGTGTCCGATCTGGTGGAGAAATTCTAATGCCAGTAAAGGCTTTGTGCTTCCCTCATCTCACCTTCTCTCATTTCCTTTCTCTTGATCCTTCATTCCAGTGAAAGATGCTGTGTTTTACCTTGGTTTGTGTTTATCCTCAGGGGAAGAGCTGTCACTGCTCACCCACTGCTGTGCCCGGATTGGGAATGCAGCTCCTGTGGATCCAGGGGATCTTCACACTCCTGTTGGCCAGGTGAGCTCCTGTTCCCACAGAAAAAACGAGTGGCAGAATGGTTTGGGTTGGAAGCTCCAGCACAGGTAAAATCCAGTTTTTCTTCTGGGATGCAGCCTTGGCCATAGGGAGGAGCTGTGCTCTGCCTGGGGAACATCGAGAAAAGAGAGTGCAGACATTTTAAAGCCAAATCTGGTTGTTTTTCAAACCTGAGCTGTGCTTTTCTATGCACTTGGATATTTGAAAAGCCTAAATTAGCATTCAGAGAGCTGTTGGCAATTTGGGGGCCAGATTTTGCTCTCGTTTCCCTTTGTACAAAGCAGGAATGTGTAAGGAGGAATTGGCAGCGCACCCAGGACAGATTTGAGCTTGTTTAAACTGGGTTTCTAGAATTGCTTTGCTCCTCTTCAGGCTGTGCGAGCTTCCAGCCTGGTGCTTCCCTGGGGGTGCGAGGGCTCCTCGGGGCCCTGCTCTGAGCACATCCCCAGCCCCACTCCTGGTGATTTCCGTGCTGCAATCCTCACTCCTCTCGCCCAGCCCAGCCCTGCCTCACTGCCACTGATCCATGCTCAATGCTGCCCTCGCTGCTGCCAGCTGGGATGGATTCCAGCTATTCCTGTGCCTGCTGACAGCTCTCCAAGCTGAGGGCACAGCAGCACCCCTTTGATGAGCTGCTGGCAGTGCCATGCTGTCCCGAGGCTCCCGCGAGCTTCTCCTGCGCTGGGTTTGTTCATTCTGTGTTTGGGCTGGAAAACAGAGAGAGGCTTTGGAAGCAGAACTAAATTGCTGCAGCAGAAAGGAAATGCTGGAAGTTTCCAGCACCTCCATCCCTGGCAGTGCCCAAGGCCAGGCTGGACACTGGGGCTGGGAGCAGCCTGGGACAGTGGGAGATGTCCCTGCCATGGCAGGGGTGGCACTGGGTGGGCTCTGAGGTCCCTTCCCACCCAAACCATTCTGGGATTCCTTGATTCTATAAAATCAAAAATGGCCGGCTGTTGAGCTTTTTGGCACCTCCTTTGTGGCTTTTCCTTCCCTGTTTTGCTGCAGAAAGGATGGAGGGTTTGTGGCGTGGAAAGGATGGGCTGAGGTTTGGCTCCAGGGAGGCTCTCACCCCCAGGCAGTTGGAATTATTGGAAAATGAATTTGGAATTATTGGAAAGGTAATTCCACAGATTATCTTGGAAAACCTTTTGGGCTCTGAGACCCAAACCCCAGAGACTGAAAGCCTGTGGGACAGGGAATAAGTTTGGAGCTGCTGTGGGCAGGGGCAGCACTCCCAGGGAACAGCCAGGAATGCTGTGATCCTCAGGATCCCCATCAGCAATCAGAAACATTCCTCATTTATAAGTTTATTTCCATTGTTCACAAGAAAGTGATTCAGTGTTAAGTTCATTATCATTAACATCATCTGAAGGGGCTTTAAAACATCTACATCTACACATCTAGAACCAAAGTAGAACTAAGGAAGTTTATAGTAAAGTCTGGATTATTTCTCTTAACAGAAGGGAAAAACAGGTATTTTCAATGAAAACATTTCAAAATAAATTTTGTTTTGGACATTTCCTCTATATCAAAGGGCCCCTAAAAGGATATTATTTGACTTGATTTTTTTTCTGATGGATTTAACAAGAATTTAACAAATTGAAGCAATTCTCCATACTGTGATACCTTCTGAAGCCTCCCATAGTAACTCTTGCAACTCGGTAAGGCTTGGCTGTGTTTAACATAATTCACATTTTCAAGACACAAGGTTCCAGGGTAAATATTTTGATTTTACCTCCTCACTCTGCAGCTTTTAGAAGATGACAGGAATTTGCCCAGACTCCACCTAAAAGTGGAGCAAGAGGCACAGATTCTGTTTGTGGCAACAGGCCTGGGATAGAGGACAAAACTATCAAAAATCAATGCTTCAAAATCTCTGTCTTCCAGAGAAGATTTAAAACCAGCCTCCCCCTGCCTCTTCCTCTGAGGTTTTCCTGAAAGGCTTTGTTTTAGGGAATGCCACTTTCAAAGAGAGACAGAAGAAAACTAGGGGGAAAATAATTAAATTATTTTCCCAGTTCAGTCATCCTGGAGAGGAGCTCTGTGAGGAAACTCTGCCTTCAAAGACCAGGGCAAAGCAGGACAAATAAAACCATTTGTTTTCCCCCATAAAGGCACCTGTTGGTGAAAATATTGACATATTTTGCTTAAATTTAAATGTTTCATTGGAACTTTGGGATTGCGGGCAGTTTTAATTCCCTGCCTTGGCTCATGAGGTGCAGTAACCGAAACTGTCCAGTAAAAACTCCACAGGGTTTTATTGGCTTCTGATTTTTGCCCCTTTATTGTGTTCTGTCCTTGCACTCCAGGCTTGGAGATTGTCCTGTAGCAAAAGTCACCTTTGTGTCAGAGCCTCACTGAGGCATCTCCCAGTGCAGACCCAGGGCTCTGAGGGCTGGGGGCACTCCTGAAGTGAGTCCTGAATGGAGAATCAGTGCAATAAATGGATCATTCTTTGTTTTAATGCTAACAGAGGTTCTGGCTCCTCAGGGTTGTCATAAAGTGCAGTGATTGAGTTACACCCTTTCCTATCACTGCAATTAATTCTGGATCAATTGCTGCTCTGTTTGTATCTGCAGCAGCTTTCACTGGAGGAAGGAGGTTGGGGAAATATTATTGTTCAAGCAGTTTAGGATTAAAATGGGATGAATAACTTTTATGAGAGGAGGAGAAGAATACATTTAATTTTGGATTTGTTATTCCTTGGGCTTGGAGCAGCCTGCTCTGCTTTCCTCCCAGGTTCTGTGGGAGGGGGAGACAAGGGCTGCTGCAGTATCTGCTGTGATTAATGCCCTGGAGGAGCCCAATGGTTATGGAATTACTGCACGTTTGAAGGGTCTGACATGGCAGATAATTTCTCCCTGCTCCCCCTGCCCTGGCAACACAAGATTTAGACTTGCTGATGCTCCTGAGGAGCTGTCCCAGCCCCAGCTGCAGAGCTGAGGCCCAGAGATGGTGGGGATAAGGTAAATAACCTCTCTGGCCACGGGCAGCTTATCTAAATGAAAACCCAGCTCAAAGCCCCCTCGGAATCTCTGCCATCGCTCCTGCAAAAGCCCATATTTAAAAAAGAAAATGAAATGGAGTTTTCGATTTCAAGTGGGTGCAAGTATTTCAGTATTTCAAAAAAAACAGAAATTAGATGGTAGATTGTGGAAAAAATAAATGCTGCAATGTCCAAAAATGACAGAGTGCAGAATCCCACATTTTATTCAGAGCAAACAAAACCAATCAAGGCCTTTCACAGGAAATGAATGGAAGAGACTCACCAGGAGCTCCGAGTCCAACTCAGCTCTGGAGTTCCACCAGCGCCTTTGTGGTGGGAAATGTCAGGAATGCCATTAAAGATGTTAATTCCCAGCTCCCCGTTTGCCCTGGGATTGCTCCCCAATTTCCTTTCCCCTCAGCAGCAGCAGCAGGGTGCAGCAGGAACCCACAGCTCCCACGAGGGAAATAATTAAAGAATGGATTTTTAACCTGAATCAAACTTCTCTTATTTCCAGAGACTTGTCTGGGGCATAAATTGGAAATCAAGCACCCAATAAGTTCCTTCCATCCCTGGCTCCAGGCTTAGTTTAGTCAAGGCTCAGAATTAATTTTCCTATTAAATGAATGCTTCCTTAAAACGAAGGGGGAAATGTTTTCGCTGATAAGATTGTTCTGTGAACCATTCCTAATGAGCTGCTGTGTCACTCCCTTCTGCCTCCTATTTATCTTGTTTAGACCCCTTCAGTTTGAACTATTCTAGTCCTTTGCTGCCTGCTAAGAGTTTGTTTTGTTTTAACTGGGAGCTTCAAATAATTTTTAAAAGCTGTTAGTGCAATATTTTGTTTATTTATTTATATTGCCATTTTTTTCAGGCTAGTGGATATAACATATATATTATATATATTTTAACTTTTTATCAACTTCTGTAAAGTTTATAACCTAAATTTCCTTTTTAATACGTGGCCTTGGTTGTTTCCCGAGGACATTTTCCTTCTTGCCCTGGGAAAGTGCTTGAACTCCACAAGGATTTTGGAGTCCTGGCAGGTGTAGGACCACTTGTAGGGCTGCCTTTAAGGTGATTTTTATATAAATAAGTGGGTTTTGCCCAGCAGAGGCAGATGTTTACCTGTTGTTGTGCAGCAGGAGCTGTGGTGAAGGAGGATTCAGCAGCTCCACATTCCTTTCCCATGGTAAAACACTCCTATGGATAAAAAAAATACAACTTCTGAGAAAACATTTTTGAGGTGCCTTTAAAACAGGAGAGGTGAACACTGAGGGGGAAAGGAAATCCCTCAGGATTGAACCGAGTCATTTTAAAATGCTGCAGGCCAAAACAAAGCTTTTCTTTTGTGACTGCCTAATTCAAGGTGACTCTCAAGGCCCCAAACACCTTCAGATGTTGCTGAGATTGGGATTTCTTTTGGATGGGGACATTCTGGGAGTGTTTTGGGGGATTTGTATGACCAGGTTCTGTTGCAGGTGGAGCACTGATGTTTTTATTTGATATTTATTTGTATGACCAGGTTCTGTTGCAGGTGGAGCACTGATGTTTATCTGATATTTATTTGTATGACCAGGTTCTGTTGCAGGTGGAGCACTGATGTTTATCCCCAATTTCCCAGCCCAGGGCACTCCTGTCCCATTCTGTGGGAAGAGCTCAGGGCTGTTGGCGTTCATTGGATACCACAGCATCTCCTCCCTCCCTCTGAATCCCAAATTCTGGCTGAAGCAGCTGTTCCACAGATCCCACGGGTGCTTGTGGCTGCAGGGGGGGATCACCCACGGGGTCCCTGCGTGGTGAGGTCCCTGCCGGCTGGGGACCACCAGCAGCAGCTTTTACCTCACTGAGCCTCCCCTCTGCCTCCATCAGCTTCAGTCAGAGGTGCTCAGCTTCCCAGTGCATTTTAAGGAATTGAGCAAATTAGAAAAACTATTGAAGCAGGAGCTTCCCTCTGCCTCTGTCAGGTAACGCCGCACTCGGAATTTATCTGAGGGAAGAAGAACTTTCACAACCCAGCGATTCCACTTCTTATTCTTTCCACACCGTGAAGTATCATAATATTCTTTAATAGTGTCATACTTATATTTCACGGTCTAATCCACTTTTCTTCTCCATTCCCATTGTGTTTTATCCAGCTGGAAGTGTGGAGGGAGCTCCTGATCAGCTGCTCCCGGCGCCGCTCAGCCTTTCATCAGGAGTTGTCTCCTTTTTATAAGCTTGAAACACTGCAAACTTTGTGCCGTAAAGAATTATAATGTCCTGTGCATAATGTACATTTTCTTTACCTTTTCCATTATCTGCCTCACAGCAGAGCACATTTGTCACTGGTTTTCTCTCCTGGTGCCTTAATGAGAATCTGGGATCTGGGAATGTGCTGGTTCTGTCCTCTGTGTCTATCTGTGCCCTCTATTTCTCTCCCCCTCTTGGAGATAAAAGTGCATTTTGCTGCTGTTGCAGTTCCAGATGAATTTGATCAAGATAGAGGAACTGACTCATCACCTTTTCCTGAATCTTTAGGAGCTGCTGTGGCACACGTGGCCTGGAGGAGCAGGATCAGCACGGGGCAGTGTCTGCTGGGGCTGCTGATGGCAACAAGGGACTTTGCTGTTGTTTTCACCCACGTGAAGTCTCCTTTGGAGCCTGATTTTATCTTTTATAAATGGAGAAGGAGGGAAAAAGCTGAGCTGATGACTGGGAGAAGGACACAAAGTGTAAAGCTTCCTCCGAGGTTTTCCGTGCCTAATGGGTTGGGACAGCAGTGGCTCTCTCCAGGGAGCTGTGCTGGGAGCTGGGCTTAATTCTCTGTCCCAGGCAATGCTGGATCCTTCACGGGAGCTGCTGCAGGCACCACTTTTCTTCTGGCATAATAACAGGGCTCATAACTCCGGCTTCGTAATTCCCTCATAACTCAGCTGGGATCAGTGGGAAGTTTCTAAAGGCCACTCAGTCACTGCAGGGCACTGGGAAACGGAGTTTAAATAGAAATTTAAATGGGACTGATAACCTGAGGAGGTGCTGCTTAGCAAGCAGGGCCACTTCTTTGCTGCAAAGCCATGTCTGTGTGCAGGGGGGTGGCAGTGGTGGGTGAGGATTGCCAGGGAATTGGGGCTGGGATTTCTGCAGAGATGGTTTTTGAGCACAGCTCCACAGCAAATGGCTCCTTTTGTAGCCTGTAAACAACACATTCCCCTCTGGTTCTCAGCAGCAGCAGCTCCTGGCTGGGGTTCCCTGGGGGTCACTGCAGGAGCACAGAGTGCTGGAGCTGCTTTGGGCCATGTCTTGGGGTCACTTTATGGTGTATCCCACATCGCCTACTCCATGCCCAGAAAATGAATTCTGTGCCTTTCTGTGCCTTTAAACTGAACCCAAGAAGGGAAAGAAAGGAAAAACCAACCACAAAAACTTTTTCGAAGTGGTTCTGTGCTTCAAAATCATTACTCCTCTCTGTTGTTCTTCTGCTGTAAAAAGTAATAACTACTGTGGCAGACAGGGGAGGAAACAACCTTCCTTACTCTCCAGCCAACTCTCAGCTCTGTGTCTTTGAAAAGAAAGAGAATTTTCCTGAAACTTTATTTTCTTCTTCTCTTCTAAACCAAGTATATGTATTCTCCTCTAAATTTGTCTCAAACCAAAACAGGCCAGCACCTCCAGGAGTGAGGAGAATTGATAATTGATAATTGAGAATTACCCAGGCCTGCAGGGATGCTTGGCTGTGCAGCACAGCTGGGTTTGCTTTGGGGAGTGTTCAGAGGGACATTGGACTGCAAGGAGAGGATTTCAGAGCCCTTTTTACACTATTTTAGTGCCAAGCATTTCCCCTCCCCTGGCTGCCCTGAGCTCTGGCTCTGTTGCCTGCCCCAGCTCCAGCAGTGATCCAGGACAGTGTCAGGATGTGACCTCCCCAAATATCACAGAGCCATCCAACAGTCTGGGTTGGAAGGGAAATTTTGTCTTGTTTGGACTCTGATCTTCCCGAGCTAACTGCTGATTTTAAATCCATATAACTGCAGTCTGGCTTTGGTGGGTCCACAGTTTGATTTTTTATCCCACATCCCCTTTGTTTCCCTGCTCCTCCCAATGGGTATTTTCCTGTGCTGCCATGGCACTGAGTTTGTATCTTCTTTTTTCACTTTACTCCTTTAAACCTCATCCTTGCTGCTCTAATTTTATGAATTACTGAAATGATATTTTTGGCAGGCAGTGCTGGGGCAGGAGGAGATTCTGAGCACGATGATGTTTTTCTGTGGAGATGCAGATCCCATGTTTTAATTCCTGCTCAGGCCAGGTGAGCTCATTTGGGGTTTTTTCTCAGGGAAACAGCCTTGGCTCTGCAGTGCTGCTCTGCTCCCCAGCGTTGCTATGCAGCACCCTCCACCTCACATGTTTTCTGATTTTATTTTGGGCAAACTCCATGAAATCCAAAGATTTTTCTTCAGTTTGTTTAGCTTTGCTGGGTCAGGGGTTATTGCTGAAATCTCTATGGCTATTGCAGGGAAATTAAAATGGGGTTTTTCCCTCTTCCTGCAAAAATCCAGTAAAAGAAAGTGTCTGTGTGGAGAGGAGCTTGGAAAGGGAAAGGAAAAGCTGTTGTGTTATGCAGAAGAATTTCCTTGTTTCTTCTAACTGCCTCTTGAGATTAGAATTCTCTGCCTTTATTTTTAGCAGGTAGGCTGGTGGCAGGAACAATTCCTTCCCTTGGCTTTGTCAATAGGTAAATACCATTTTTATTTTATTTAAAGCAAAATCTGGATGCATAGGAAATGCACCAACCCTCTGAGGAAAGCATGGAGAGCTGGGAATGCAGGCACAGCTTTCCTGCTCTCATAATATTGCCATTAACACTGAATTCCTGAACGCTAGTTTTCATTTAATGGTAACTTTGTGTTTGAACAGATGGGGCTGTGCAATGTAAAGACAATCAATTCTCATACAAAGATGATAAATGAAGAACAGAAAAGTGTTTTGTATTTAGAAAAAGTTTTAACATATTTATCTCTGTAAGAGTGAAGTTCTTCTAATGAATAATTGCTGATTAAAGCAGGTTTATCACAAGTGGACTGTTTTCCTCCCTTTCCTCTCCAATAGGTAATGTTGCCTTTTAGTTTTGATTTGTCCTTTTCTAACCCACCAAATCCCACTTGTGATTTGTGCCTTTGCTGAAATAGAAAAGGATTAAGTGACATGGTGGAGCTTTAGATGTTGTGCAGCAAATCAGACTGTCACAAACTGGAATAAAATTCACTCCCAGGAATGTGAATTTACATGGAGTTGGAGAGAGCTCTTCTGGGTTTCAGGGTTTAAACATGATTATGAAAGGGGGTGGAGAGAGGCAGAGAGAGAGAAGAGAATCAGAGGAATGCTGGGATTTAAATTTGGGTTATTTTCTATTTAAATCTGCAGGCAGATTCTCCTGAAGGAAGGAGCCTGGGCAGCTCTGGCTGAGCCCATATGGAAGCATTCCTTTTCCCTCCCCACAGGAATGTGCTCTCCAGCAATCCCCAGGATTTACTGCCAGCACTGAGGGAATGAGTGCAGGTTAAATCAGGCCATGGTTTCTCAGGCAGCTCCTGGAAGGAGGAGGAGGAGGAAGAGGAGGAGGAGGTCCCAGCCCCAGGAGTGCCCAGGCTGCTCCCAACACACTCTGAGGGGACAGGAGATGACAATGTGGGAATGGGGGCAGGAAAAGGTCAGGATCCACCAGAGCAGCTTGGGCTGAGCAGGATCTGTGTTACTGAAACGTGAAAGCAAAACATTTCCTTGGCTCCAGCGCTCAGCAGGGCAGGTGTGGTTCACTCCCCTAAAATATCCCTGCCTTTATCCCACTCTCAGGAGGGAAAAGTGGTGGAAGGCAATTCCCTGCCGAGGTCACAACAAACGTGAGCCCTGTGTGTGATGCTGAAGTGCCTCCAGCACAAGGAGCAATGGAAGGCAGGGTCTGGAAACTCCCCTGCCAGTGCCGTGTGTGGCTCCTGGGGCTGGGAATGCATTCCCACTGAAAGGCTGCTCCTGGTGAGCCCAAGCCCATCCCAAGTTTTCTCATTAACTTTTGCCTCACCTTTGCAAAAGTATTTATTACCTGGGCCACCTGACCTTGCTTTGCACTTGCTGTCGGAAATTTAGGGTTCATACCTGGCTGCATCACAGAATTTTGAGGAAAGGGGTGAGGATTTCAGTGGTGTTATAAAACCCTTCAAAATGTGTGGAGTCTGCTGGCAAGCTAAGTCCAAATCAGCATCCCAGTGTCTTATTAATTAAACTGTTTCAGCTCCCAGCTCTTTCCATTGGGTTGGTTTTGTGGAGGTCCAGAAGACAGAATTGGAGATTGCACCTTGTAGAAATGATGTGGCTCTATTTCCAGGGCCCTGCCACAAACGACTCTGTGTTCATAGATTGAAATCAGAAGGCTTTATTGATATATCAATATATCATCAAGAAAACAGAGAGCAAATCTTTTCTCTCTCCAGCCTTTCAGCTGGAGGTTACCTGTGTGACTGTGTGTGTGTCTGTCCAGCACAGTTAGTCCAAGAATGAACAACAAACAAACTCTTTCATTGGTCAAGGAAAGCACTTTACCAAAACATTTCATATTATTTACATCCTTTCATATTTACAAGCCAAGGATTTCTCTTGGGAAGCTACAGAAGTTCCCTTTAGAAATGGAGTTAACTATTAGAATTCAAGTTAAAAAAGGAATTGCTTCCTCCAGCTTGTCGCTGTGTTCTCTCTGAGATCCAGTAAGGAGTTGGTACCACACCACCTAATTTGCCCATTTTGCACAATAAACAATCATCTCCCTGGGCCGTGGTGCTGTGTGACACCCCCAGGTCTCAGGAGGAGAAGGTCTCAGAGGGTCTCAGCTCGGGTGGGAGCTGTGATGTCTCTGCTGATGGATTCCCCTCACACACCTTGGCTGGGAGGGAAACTCCTCCTGCCAGCACTCCCACACCCCCACGCTGTCCAAACATCACCTCCTGCCCTGAATTATTTGGTAGCAATGGGAAAAGCACCTGCTGGCTGAGAACACTTCTCCCTGTTAATTATCCACGGGAATTTTGGGGGGAGATGCATTATTTAAAGTGGCAGTGACAGCCCCGTGCAGGAGCAGGGAATTTTTGATTCTTCTTTGACATTGGTGAGCATTGTTCTGGTTTCCCTCTGATCTTGTGAGAACAGCTTCCCCAGGTGGAGGAGATATATCCTATTATTTATCCATTACATCTCTCTAGCACATGGTGCACAGAACCTTTTTGGGCTAACTGTGCAGCAAAGGCTGCATTTTAATTATAAATACACATCAAATATGCAGGAAGGCAAAATTGACAGGAGCAAAAGGAGAGCAGGAACAGGAGGAATGTCTTGGCACCCCTGTGCTGCAGGAATTTTGGAAAATTAGTGTTTTAATATTCTGAGGTGTGTTTTAATTTGATTGAAAAATGTGACATTTAGATTGACAGGCGGTGCTATTCTGAAAAGGCATTTTTCTGTCTGACTGTCTAAACAGTTGCTATGTAATATTTATATTTGTCATGTGTTTTTCTAGATACAGGAGTTCTTTAGATACTTAAATTCATCACATGAAAACCCTCTTAGAATTCTTATATGCAGGTTTTGATAGTATTTGGTGATTTATAGGGTTGGTGGGGTTTTTTTTAGATAATTTTGTACAGCATTATGGTGTCTGTAAAGTGAAATAAATGAACAGGGACACTCTGTTGCTTTCCTTGCAGATCTAATCCAGGGAGAGGAGCTGAACTGGCCACGGGGATTTGTCCATGGCTGTGCTGGGGATGTCAGGGGGAACATTCCTGGCAGGGTGATGGTCCTGGGTGGGTGGGAAGGGTGGGAATGGAGGGGATGCTCAGGATGGAGGATGCTCAGGATGAAGGATGCTCAGGGTGGAGCCTCCTGTCACCCCACAGAGGGTCCCCTGTGCAGCTGAGGGTGACCACAGCAGGACAAGGAGGGTCAGGGTGGCCTTGGAGCTGTCCAGGCTGGGCTCAGACACCCACAGGCTGCTGTCCAGGGCTGGAGAGGGCACCAGGACAGGAGCTGGCACTGTCCCCGTGCCACCCCCAGCTCAGCTGGGCTCCCCTGGGGACACTGAGGTGCCAGAGAGCTTCCCGTGCTGGGAGACATTCCCAGTGCTTGTTCCAGCCTGAGGGACATCCCAAAAGCTGCCCAGGGAGTGAGGGGTGGGAGCAGCTCCCGCTGGCGAGTGGCAATGGAGATGTTTCTATGACATCTGGTGGCCATAAAAACCTCAACTCCTTTGAGTGAAAATGGCACTTCAAAGCCTGTGGAGAAAAGAATTCCTCGTGAGACACACATAAATAAATAAATATACACCTGGATATGCAGCTTTCATTTACACATACACACAAATATATATGTATTAATTGTATTGGAATTTAACGTTCGTCCCCCATCTATTGCTTCAGGTCTTTTACATATTTATTATCTGCAGGTAAAGATGAGCATATTAGTAAGAAAAAGAAATCTATAAAATATTAAAAAATGGGGGGAAAGGAGTATTTATTTAGCCAGGAGATTTATTCAGTGCTAATGTGAAATATGTCAGCACAAAGCTGACGTTATTTGGCCTCTGTTCAACAACTCCTGAGGTTACACCACCAATTTTCACTGCCAGCATTTGCTGCATTCAGCCCCAAAGCAGGAGCCTCGCTGCTCCTGTGCCTTTGGAGTCATTATCTGAGGATTTCAAACCAGAAGGGAGTTTTGATGCAGGCTGCAGGCTCTGGGAGGGGAGCTGGCAGGGTGGGTTTGGTTTATTCCTGGCCCCAGGAAATGCAGATTTGCTGCTGCCTGATGCCTTGTGAGAGTGCTTCGGGTGTGGGGACAATTAGCTGTGGTAATTAAAAATGCTTCTAAGGCTCCAGCAGGCTAAAATAAATGGAAATATTGGGCTAATAATTGGCTTGAGCTGGATTTGGCCTATTGTTCACCGTGGTTATTACAAAATACCTACTCCAAACCTAAAGGCTTTGTAATGCTCATCACAAGGGGTTTGTAGGCAAATGATATGGTTGGTTCTTGCCTGACCTAAATTATTCTGATAGCAAGAAATGCAAAAACCCAAGTTAAATTACTCTTTAGCAGGAATTTCAGGCAATGGACACTTTTCCATGAATATTTCATGCCAAGCTATAAATAATTCTGTTGGATTTGGAAGATCAGAAAGTGACTACTCGGATGATGTAGGGCATTTATGTAAGGCTGATCGCCTCGTGCCTGCTGCAAGAGACAGATCCATTCATGGAATTCAAGTCATGTGTGGGCAAATTGGACATTTTCCCCTGAATTTCTTTGCAACTGCTCTTTGTTTCAATTTTGAAGGCTGGAACAGACAAACAGAGCCCTTTCATTCACCTCTGATGGTACCTGAGAGCAAATGGAGCTGTTTCCACACAGCTTTTCCTTTCAGGAATGTTTTATTCAATATTCTAATACCAGTGCTGAATATATTGTGCTGATAAAAGACAAGTTTGGTAAGTGCTGAGGTGTGGATCCCTCTGAACCTTCACTCACGTGTAAAAATCAGCTCCACTTGATGGAATGATCTTCCTTAGGAATGACTGGGATGAGCTTTTTCTCTGTAAGTGCTGGTGATCTCTTCATATCAACCAGGGGGAAAAAGAGCTAAAATTGTTTCTTCTTTGCGTCACAGGATGGATCTTATGCAAACAAACAAAGAAATCAAAATATTGCATCAGTTAGGGTGGGAAGGGCCTCCGAGATTAGAGTCCAACCAGCCCTGCCAGGGCCAGCACTGCCCTGTGTCCCCAGTGCCACATCCACAGGGCTCTGAAATCCCCCAGGGATGAGCACTCCAAACCTCCCTGGGCAGCCTGGACACCCCTCTGGTGAGGAAACACACTCTAATCCTTCTGCTCTCCTTCTGGTATGTGTCATTTGTTCCTGCTTAATTTTCCAGGAATCACAACTCTCATCCAGTTCACTTTTCCTTCCCTCTGCTTAAAATCTTGCCCTGGTACAACAAAGCTCCTTTATCCAATTTCCAAGCTGTATTTCATTCCCCCTTGTTCGCAATCTATATGAGATCCCTTTTGTAATGCCCAAAGTGCTGCTTGTCCGTGAGAAATCTGGGGAGCAGCAAAGAACTTTCCTGTCTCTCATCGGTTCAGGAAGAGCCTGGAGCACATCAGGCCTTGCATACAGATCCAATGGGTATGGAAAAACAGGAGAGAGGAGCAGGAAATCAAGAGGAGGTTTTATATCAAACAGAAATTCAGATAGCTGGGAAAGCACATGGGAGTGCAGTGAAAGCTTCCAGGAGGAGTTGGGATGGAACCCTGAGCTGAGGAGGGAAGGATCCCTCCCCTGCCAGCTCTCCCCGAGGTGACAGGAGGGAAGCAGGAGCAGTGATGTGCTGCAGTCACCATCTCTGGGATTAAATTCTTCTCCATCCTTTGCTGTTGCCATTCGAGCTTCCCCTCTGCTCCTTTTGCAGCTGGGATGTAATTGCCTTGCATTGGAGTTTGCCCAAATTCCAGTTTTTCCAGAGGTTTTCTGCTTTATTTAGAGCTTTTCCCAGTGGTTCCTTGTAGATGGGGAGTGTTTAAATGCTGATAATCCTCTTTATCAGCCCTGGGAGGTGGTGAATATTCTATCACTGTGGGACTGAAATAGCAGGCTGAAAGGCAGGAATAACTCTGGGACCAGACAGTGGATGTGTTCTGGATCTCCTTTAGGGAGTACAGAAGGAGTTAAACAAACCAGAGCTGGAAGGACATTCCCAAATCCATAATGCACAAGATTGGCATTCTGGCTGCATACAAGGAACTCGGATTAGCAGGATGTGCCCCTGCTTTCACCATAAAAATATCCACTCTCACATTATTTTAAGATACTTTCAAAATAGAGTGGAGTTAAAATATTTGTTTAAAACTCTCCAGGGATCCTTGCACAATCCTTTTGATTGCTTTTTATAGCCCTTCTCCACCCTGAGTAATTTAGCAGTTCCCTTTCCCGAAATACCAGTGGTAACTCTCTCCCAGTCTCTGTGATGGATGTTTGTGTGAATTCACTGCTCAGAGTGAAGCCTTTCAGCACTGCCTCTCCTATTTGGGACAAATGCAGCCTAAATGAGGGAGTTTAGACAAAATATTGGGGAAATGAGGTTAAACAAGGCAGCTGTGGCTGCCCCTGGATCCCTGGCAGTGCCCAAGGCCAGGCTGGACATTGGGGCTGGGAGCAGCCTGGGACAGTGGGAGGTGTCCCTGCCAGGGCAGGGGTGGCACTGGGTGGGCTCTGAGGTCCCTCCCAACTCAAACCATTTGGGATTCCCTGATCCCTCGCTGTGGGAGGTTTTTAATTCACCACATTTCACGTTCCACACCCTTTCTCTTGGACCTTGATGTTTAACTACTGGTGCAAAAGGCTTTGAGTGGCAGGAGGGAGGGGATGAAGCTCTCTCTTTGTCATGGAAAAAGTGGGAGCATGTTTGGGAGCTGCTCCTCTGAACCTGGCCCTGTTTTCATTTCCATCTGCCATAGCCAAAGGTAACATCACAATGTGTTCTCTCCTTGCTCTTATAAATTGAATATCCAGTTTTCTCCTGGCTTCCCCCAGGAACATCTGAGTGAAATTGTTTTCCTGTCCTGAAAAACACTTCAGGAACTTTGCCTCCCCAAAATGAGGTGAGTGGTTTTGCTTCTTTATTGCTGCTTTTCCTGCAAGCAATAGGTTCCATTTGCAGGCCATCCCAAGGCACTTTGATCTGTATCAGGTTTGAATTTTAACTTCCTTTCTTCGTATTTCAGAATGAAAAGAATTTTTCAGCTTTGTATTCTGCCAGTTCAGGACTTTTTTGCATCAGCCCTTTCCCACAAACAACACTAGTTTGTGCATATTTTAAATGAAAATATTGGGTTGAAATTGTCACAGGTGTGTTTTGTACTTAACCCCTCCCCGACAGGTGAGGGCCAGAGTATCTCCAGCCGTGGGGAACTTTTCCTTGGAATCTCAAGAATTTCCAGCTAATTTTGACATCTAAAATAGTTTCAAGTTCCCTTCACGCTCCTGGTTTTTCCCTTTTGTCTCTTCCCGTTCTCCTGAATTTCACTTCTGTGCCTTTTCTGGATTTCCCTCTTGTCCTGGCTTGTTTTCCATCTCTTTCTGACACACGGAGCTCCAGTAAGAGGTTGGTAAACTCTTTAAACAGCTCAAAGAAATCACCACTTTTCCCTGCTTTCCATCATCTCTTAAATCCTTACGTTTTGAGCAGTGTGGAGTTTTCTGCTGCACCTGTCAGGCTGTGTGTGATTAACGCTGCCTTCCCCTCCTCCAGCTCCCACCTCCCTTCCCTCCCTGCTCTCCACGGCTCTGTCTCCTTTGCCTGTTTGAAGACACTGATTATTCTGCCTAAGAGGCAAAAGGAGTTCAAACTCTTTTTCATGTGACAGCAGCAACACCAGCAGGAGTTTTGCTCGAGAAGTGCTGCAATGTTGCCTGAGAATGGCTTGAAACTTTTTTCCATTGCAGTCCTCTCTGGGAGGTGGATCTGGGAGGTGTCCATGGCACGGGGCTGGAGTGAGATGAGCTTTAAGGGCCCTTCCACCAACACCATTCTGGGATCTCAGGCCCTGCTCCAGGAGGGAAGTGCAGCCCCAGCCTGGTCCCTGGGGGTGGGGACAGTGCCCACTTCCAGTGTATTTTGGGATTTGGAATAAAAGCGCAAGGTGCTGAGTGGTGAGGGGTAGTAGCAGATCTTCTTTTGCAGTATTTACATGAAATTGCTGCAGTCCAAGGGGCAAGGAGCTGAAGCTGGGAGTTGGTTTCAGCAACTGAAAGGGTTTTTATTTTTTTATTTCTAAGAAGCCCATAAAAATGAATATTTGGTTTTTATTTTTAATATGGGTGGTAAAGATTTAGAGCAGGGAACCCATTTCTTTATGGATCCCACAGTCAGGAGCTGCTGTGGCACTTGGGCTGTGCAACCCCCAAAGTTCTTCACTGCCAAGGGCGGGGGTGTCACTCTGCACTGGGATGGAAAAGGAGAATCTCTTGGCAATAGCAGGCTTTTCCTCATGTTTTCTGCTTTTCCAACATGTTCTCCAAGTGTTTCCAAGTAAAACACTTCCTGACATGTCTTCCAGCAAGCAGCAGAAAGGAAGTGTGATTTCTATTTACACTCAGACCTTGGTGGGGAGATGACACCCCCAGAAACAAAGGGAAATAAATTCTCATTGCCTGCAGAGTTGTGTGGCCATGGCCCCAAACCTGCCAGAGCTCCAGGAGCGTTTGGACAATGCCTCAGGGATGGGCTGGGATTGTTGGGGTGTTGGATTCCGATCCCTGTGGGTCCCTTCCCACTCGGGGTATTCCCTATTTCTGTGAAAGGCTGCTTGCAGTGGCACCTCACTCCTGAGTTTGATCCACCTGACTCAGCTGGAGAGAGCAGCTGTCCTGGTGCCTCCACATTCCTGGTTGTCCTGAACATACTGGGAACACTTGGTTACTTCATTTGTTCTATTAATAAACAGAATTCTTGCCTATGTGAGCAAAAATCAGTATAAAAGCCCGAGCAAGGGCTGCTCCCTTGGCTGGACTCCACACAGAGCAGCTGTGGGGGTGCAGCCAAATCCTGCTCCTGTCAGCACCCAGGCCTTGGGAATTCTCTTCCCTGCACGTTCTGATGCTGTTGGATGAGATTTGTGGTTCATGACAGTGGGAGGTGTCTGGGGTGGGCCTCAAAGTCCCTTCCACCCCAAACCATCCTGGGATTTGTTATAAAACTGTGCTTTGCAAAGAAAAGGTTACTGATTCCCCTGCCGGAAAGAGGGGAAGAGGAGAGCAGAGAAATCTGCCAAATATTTTGAAATCAATTGTTTTGCACTGGTTCTGCTTTCCTGGACAGCACTAGCTGCAGTCCTGAGGCAGCTGCCAGGAGCTGCTGCTCCAAGTGTAGATAAGGAATGGGGCAGGAGCTGCAGGGGTGCACAGGCATTAAAACTGCTCAGAGGACAGCAGAGCTCACAGGGAGATTTTGGAAGGGCACTGGGGAATTCTATTTTCTGCGTGGATAGAAGAGCAAAGGCCCTGAACAGTGAATGCTGGTGAGAAGAGCTCACAGGACAGGCTGTACCCTGCTCCTGCAGTTCCTCTGCTCCCTGCTGCATCCCTGGAGTGACACTGGTAACACTACAGCTGTGCCCAGCCCAGTGCCAACCAGAAACAACAAAAGCAGAAACAAATGGGCTGGAGTTTAATGAGCAGGAAAAACCTAATTACACAAAGAGCTTTAATTGATAAATGCAACCTGAAGGTAGCAGACACTCTGCTTCTATCAGTGCAGAGTTTGGTATCAGCTCTTATCTCTGAGCAGGGAGTGCCTTTGCCAAGGCTGCCCTTCACTTGCTGGGTTTTGCACCAGTTGTGCTTGAATTTAACACGAAAATAAATTCTAACCTGGGTTTTTGAGCTTCTTGTCCTCTTGAAAAGCAGCAGAGAGCAAAGCCCATGCAGGCAGAAGGAGTAAGGCTTGAGTAAGAGTCAAGTGCTGTGTTCTCCAGGTGTTCTCTCTCATAGCTGATCAGTATTGATTAGGGCAAGGGGACCTATTCCAGCACAAGACACTTCTCAGGACCTCAAATTAAAATAAAATTAGATTAATAGAACCAATTTGCTGCTGCCCAGTGACACTGTTGTACAGATTCCCAGGACAGGGTTCACGCTGGAAAATGAAGGAAGAAACCACCAGGAGAGCACAGACAGGAACTTCCAGAGCAGTGCCACCCTCGAGTCCTTCACTGACATGAGGTTACAACCCCTGGCAGATGATCCCACCTGGTTCCACCACATCTAAAGAGCTGCCACAGACTCTTCTCCAGAAACTTCAGTGTGTTCCAAGTGCTCTTTTGTTTTCTGCACCTGTTGCTCAGTTTGCCTTTGTTCAGCTTTTGCCCAACTAAACATCTTTAAACCCACCAGGTATAAAAACAAAATCTCTCTGGTAATTCTTTGGAGAGAAGAAAAAGTTTTGGCAAGACAAAGGGGACATGGCTTCAAACTGCCAGAGAGTAGGTTTAGATGGGATATTAGGGAAAAATCTTTATTGTGAGGGTGCCCAGAGCAGCTGTGGCTGCCCCTGGATCCCTGGCAGTGCCCAAGGCCAGGCTGGACATTGGGGCTGGGAGCAGCCTGGGACAGTGGGAGGTGTCCCTGCCATGGCTGGGGTGGCACTGGGTGGGCTTTGAGGTCCCTTCCAACCCAACCCATCCTGGGATTGTATTCCATGATAAGAGAGACAAAGTGGGAGGTTAATGGTGTGTTGTGATGAATTTCCAGCACCTGAGAGATGAAGATACCAGGGTAGATTTTTATTCTGGTTATTCTAAATAAGATACAGACCTTGTGGTGCTTTCATGCTTTGGTTGTTAATATAACCCCATTTGGCAAAAAAGGGGCACTCTCCATCTTCTCAGAGCCCTCTTATATTTTAATCTTATGTAACCTGCTCTCATTTCCCTTCTTTCACACCTCTTTCCTTCATTCTCCCAGACTTCACCACCTCCCCTGTTTACAGCCTCTGGAGTGAAGTCCACAGCTCATCGAGCAGCAAATGGTGTTCTCTAAAGAAAGGGAAAAGAGCTCCTTATGTCAAATTACCTTTTCTGGAGCCTGTTGGGCAGGCAGGGAAGGTGACCTGAGGTGTCCAGGGCAGGGCTGGGCCATGCTGAGCCTCTCCCTGCTTTGGGCTCTGCGTGAGCAAACAAAGAGGCTCAGCCAAGGTGGTGGCAAACAGAAGCACTGAGGGTGCTGTGCTTGGGTAAACACAGGATTAGCTGGGCACTGCTCATCCCCTCCACTTAGCCTGGTATTTAAACCTTCACACGCCCAGGGAAATGCATATTCACGTTCTCCAGGGGAGCCAGCGAGTCAATATTTAATTTTAATCAATATTTAATTTTAGGGGCTGGCCTCAGGACGGTGGGGAATGCTGTGTGAGGTGTGTGTGTCTCCTGGAGGGAGCACTTCGAGGTGAGGCCAGCCCTGGCAGGCACGAGGCTGCTCTGCATCATTCCTGCTGGGGTGGGATTGGGATGGGATTGGGATTGGGGTGGGATTGGGGTGGAACTGGGATGGGATTGGAATTGGGATGGGATTGGGATGGGATTGGGGTGGGATTGGGGTGGGATTGGGATGGGATTCTGATCCTCCAGCTCTGTGCCCACGGCCAGCACGAGGGTTTACCTGGCCAAGGTAACATAAATCATGCATGGGCAGGGGAGGTGCTGAGCCAGCTCTCAGGCTCACTCAGGCAAGGCTTTTAGGCTCAGTTTTGAAGCTCCTGAAGCAGGGAAAGGATCCCTTGTTGTAGCAAAGCCTCTCATGCTGTGATTGCCTCTCATTTCCCTCTGCTCCAGCCCTGCAAGGAGGCACCAGATGACACCAGCCCCGAGGCTTCTGACAGGGCTTCACCTTAAAACTGCAGCTTTCCTCCCCCTCTGAGGTGTTTGTGTGTTCCTGTCAGCCTGGGAGAGGTGCAGACTCCGGGGAGTGAGGTACACCCCTGGCTCAGAGAGGAGGGACTGTGATGGACAGTCACACATCAGGCCTCTCCTGAGCTCACCCTGCTGCTGGGATTCACTCCCTGACACATCTGTGTTTTATCTGCTTGCTTGGGAAAGGTGCCAGACAGAAGGGAGGGAAAGGGAGACAGAAATCTCAGTAGATGCAGGTTATCTAGAAGACATTATTTCATCTTCAGGCACATCAAGATGTTCCAGAGCTGAGAAGAGCACGAAGAATGATGTGAGTGTTAGGAGCAATGATAAATTAATTGTACACAGCACTGAACCCTGCTCTTAAGCTGATTTTTTGCTGTAATTCATGTTCTACAAGCGCAGGGAGAGCCAGGAGGACTGCTGCTGGAGCCTGAAACAGCAGAGAATCCTCCTGCAGCAGCGAGTCTGTTATGTTTGGAATCTCCTCCGTGCAGGAATCATCTGTTACGTCGCATTTCGCCCCAAAGGAGCTGCAAGCAGAGGATGACGCCGAAATCTCCCTGCAAAGGCTGCTGAGGACTCAATAACAACGCTGTGATTTAGGGGCTGTGCTGTGCTCCTGCTGTCCGGAGCACAAACGAAGCTGAAGTGCTCTGGGCGCAGTAATTACCTCCTTTGTCTCGGCGTGCAGGAGCTGGGAGAGGATTTGGTGTGGCTGGAGTTAATAAATCACTGCTGGGGAGTGCAGAGCTCTGCTCCCTGCACAGCATCAGGAGCAGCCTCACCTGTGCCTGCAGCAGCCCTGGCTGCATGTACAGCACCTGCATTGAGGGCAGGGTGCTCCCAGTGCCCCCAAACTCTTCAGGTTACCATTCCAAGCCTTTGCCTCCTGGTAGGTTAATTTGGACTCTATGCCCTGGAAGCCTTCAGGGGGATCACAAGGTCCTGCATCCCAAGGTAGAAATGAGGGATCTGCTTGGAGTCCCCTAGAATTTTCTATTTCTGAGCATGACTTTATATCCCAGTTCAGCATCTCTGGGGAGAAGAGGAAAAAATATCAGTGGAGCTCCATATTGAAGCCTTGATGTAACAGAATCATGGAATGCTTTGGGTTGGAAGGGACATTAAAGCCCATCCAGTGCCACCCCTGCCATGGCAGGGACACCTCCCACTGTGCCAGGCTGCTCCCAGCCCCAATGTCCAGCCTGGCCTTGGGCACTGCCAGGGATCCAGGGGCAGCCACAGCTGCTCTGGGCACCCTGTGCCAGGGCCTGCCCACCCTCACAGGGAACAATCCTTCCCAAAATCCCACCCATCCCTGCCCTCTGGCACTGAGAAGCCATCAAAGTGATATTGCAGAATATCACTCTATTCTAGAAACAATTTTTATTTAAATGCTGGTTTATAAGACATAGCAAAAATGGGGTTTATGATTGAACCCATCCAGGGCTCTCTGCTACGGATGACTGATTTTTTTAAACAAAAAATGGCTCTCGTGTGTTTTCCTGCCCTCTGCCTCCGTGTCCCTGCTCTCCCACTGTAATTACTCAGTTACTGACTCTGCACATCAGGTGTTTAATGCGGGGGAGGAGGGGGCTGAACAGTTCAATTAATTAAGCCAAGTTGTAGCAGATCATCATCATTTTTCAAGGTGTCAATTGAGAGATCTCTGGGAGCGATGCAGATGAGCCAGGACCACCTGGGAATTCAGTTCCCATCACAGCATTTCCCAGCCTCTGGAAATACTTGTCAGGGATTCGGGTTAACCCCACAGTAGCTATAAAGGATATTTGCAGGATTGTCCTGAAAGTCTCAATTTCCATCCCTGTACAGGGATGGAAATACAGAAATAATACAGAAAAACCCCAGAATGTTCCTGCTGTTGTGCAGAGAGGATTTTTGTGGGCCTTTGAAAAAGTCAGTGGCAAACTAAAAATCTTAGCAGTAATTAAACCATGGGATGCTGCAGTTGGAGCAGGAAAGGAGGGGAAGGCAGTAAAGCAAATAATCTCATGCAAAACACAGAGATAAATGTGAATTTTGTGGGGTTTTTTTATGTGTCCAAGTAAGAAAACTTTCTGCCCAGCTTGATTAATATGAAACCATACAAATTTCTGGTTTGCATCTTTGCTTTATCACCCCTGAAACCAGTCTGGACCCCAGTCAGTACTTGCTGGCTTTTAAACAGCAGCAGCAGAGGCACTTTGAGCTCTGTGGCTCTGGAAGTGGAGAGGATTTCTGAGGTGCTCCCACCCTGGAGTGCCCAGGGAGCTGAGGGACACCTGTGTGCCCTGCCTGGGCACAGCTCGGGGTGGGAAACCTCTCTGCCTTCGGGGTGTTAGGGACTGGAAAAGATCCTTGATTCCTCCCAGGGTCATACAGACACCTCTACAATCTGCAAGGTTCAGCTCTGCTCCCTTGAGGAAATGTTTCTGCACAGCTGTTTTGTGAATAAAGTGTTATTTGACTGTTTATTTGTGTCTCTGAGTGCCAGGGGTCCCTGCAGCCCCCGAGGCACCCCTGGCTCTGTGGGTTGTGTGTCTCTGTGACACGATGCTCACCAGCTTTATTGCCTCATCACCACTCACCCTGCACCATTTATTCTGCAGTTGTGGGGTGGAAAATCAGGGTTTGGTGGGGCTGGGGCAGCCCAAGGATGCTCAGCTGGAGTTTGGGATCTCTCTGCAGTGACAACAGCTCTGACCAACCCCCTGAGGTCAGAAAAAGAGACTTCTCTGGGCCTCTGGAGGCTGCTGGAATGAGCAGAAGGTGTGAGCAGAATGAAAATAACGAGCAGGTAGGTTTATTTATGTGTTTAAAATGTATTTTATCTCAGTAGAGTGCATATTTTCTCTTTGGAGAGTTCTGTTGTGGTGGTTTTCTGTCTTAACAGAAGAATCAGGGATGTCTTTGATGTCTTTCTATAAAGTTTTATCTCTGTGCCCTGGCTGACTCAGAGCCTTGTCACAGTGACTTTTATTTTAATTAACCAGTGCAGGAAGATTGGTTTCCACATCCTGAGGAGAGCAGAGCTCCCTGGCCAGGGGCTGCTTTAGCAGGATCAGAATTTGTTAAGCTGCACCCTGCTGGGTCCAAGCATCGCCTGCTCCTGGCTGGGGCTGTTTATCTGATCCTGCTGCAAGGCGTTCCTGCCTCTTGGGGCTGGGGTTTTTCCTGATATGACACGTTTTATCAAAGCATCGTTAATTAGTAGGTTGTTTTCTGGTTGTTTTCTGGCATTTCACCTGGGTTGGGCTGTGTTTGTGTGGCTGTGTCTGCACCCAACTCCAGGAGCAAACAAGGAATTCAAGGGGAGGCATTAAAAAGCCACAATCCCCAAGGGTTGCAGAGATTCTGTGTGTGCAGAGAGCAAAAATGCAGGAGTGAAGCAAGGGGTGACCAATGGAGCCTGGTCACAGAACTTCTTCACTCCCTTCCTCCTCCCCAGAATGTGAAGTTCACTCCAGAACTTAATTTTCATCATTGTTAAAAACCTTGAGTTTTCACCCTTGGTTTTCAGCCAGTTCACTTTTTCTTTCAGGTAACTTTGTCTTACAGTAGAACAGTTTCTTCCCTCTTCCTTATTTATTTACTGGCACAAAATCCAGCTAATTTCCTAGGCTAAATAAGCAATTTTGTTTTAATCTCATGCTCTGTTCTCACTTCTTGATCATCCACACAGTCTCTGTGTACCCTGCAGTTCTTCTGTCTTGAGCAAAGATGTACAAAGTTATACACAAAATTGAAAATTGAGTTCTTCGTGTTTCTGCCTATTGGAAAAATGATGTGTAACAGGATTTAACTTTTTTAATTGCAAATTCCCATTCTACGTAAAGCATGCTTGGTTTCCTCTTCTTTGACTTCTCAGTTCCTGGTATTTAACAGGAAATTCTTGTTGCTGCCTCCAAAGAACAACATCTTTCACTTAACTGCAGGCAGGTTTTTGTGTCTCCACACAGAGCAGTAAAATTGAGTCACTCTGTGGTTTGGCATTGTGGGGTTTGAATTGGATTACTCTGGTTTGGAGAGGAATATTCTAATTGGATTTGAGGAAAATCTCATTTCTGCTGATTGCTGCTGCTAACCTGGTGACTGCAGGGTTTGTGCTGGGTGGGGAAACGTTTGCTGCATTTAGGATGGGCCTTTTCTGGGATTTTTGAAGCCTGTAAGAGCACAGGAGCTTCTGGGCTGGAATCATGGAATTGTTAAGGTTGGAAAAGAGAAATGCAGGATGTTTACAAAAGAGAAGAGCTCTTCCAGCATCCCAAGCAGCTT
Organism: Vireo altiloquus; assembly: GCA_013396875.1. NCBI lineage: Eukaryota > Metazoa > Chordata > Aves > Passeriformes > Vireonidae > Vireo > Vireo altiloquus. Next base: position 581,091 of record VZRF01009815.1, read on the forward strand.
TGGTTTCTCAGGGATACACCAGCACCTTCATCAAGCATTTAACAAAGGTTTAGTTCCTCCTGTGAGGGCTCCTGTGTGAGGGAAGTGTAGACAAAAGGTTTGGACTTCAGGTGGCTCTTCAAAATGCTGTTTACTGCACAGACAAAGTTACAGCAGTGCAGGGTGTGAATATACAGAGTCAGACCTCAAAGCTGTCAGCTTAAAGGGATACCTGAAGCCCAGTTCTGTTCAAGTTCCAAAGCATTATATACTTTTCTTTGCTGAGTATCTTAGTGCTAACAACCAATCAGCATCATACCTGATACCTTTGCATTTACCTATAGCCTATCACCACTACTCTCATTACCATATTATGGTCATTATTATCCAGTTACAGTTTAAGCTTTAAGCTGTTTTTCAGTTTTCTTGCAGTGGTAAATTCTCAGACCTTTTTTCTACATGCCACATCACCATGTCTTGTTTGCTGTGGTATCTCTCTGCTTGGTAAAAACATCCTTTTGGTTGTGGTCAGCTTATCCTTTGCTCTAAGTCATAAAATCTCCTTCCAACTCATCTTCAACCTTTCCTTTCTCATCCATTCAGTGACCACTGGTTCAGCAAAACACCTTTTACTCTATATCAAAACTTGCTTTCATCTCTATTTCATTCTCAGTTTTTGCATTCAGAGATCTTTCTGCCAGGCCTACATCTCTGTGAAATTTCTTGTTAAACTTTCATCTTCCCCAACTCCTGTTCCCTCCTGGGCCAGACCCTGCTCTGCTCTCCAGCCCAAGGATCAGCTAAGCCTGGCTCAGGCTCCAGGACTGTCCCCTGGTGTGTTACCAACATATTTTCTGCCTCCTCCATCCCAGCCCAGGGGAGAAGAGCTCTCCAGTAAACATCCTGCATTTCTCTTTATTTGCAATCTTGCTGCTCAGTCACTCCTGAGCACTCAGTGCCAGCAGCTCCCTCCTCAGAGAGGGGGAAATCTGTGCACCTTGTGTCTGCAAAGGTCTCCCCTCAACCCCAGAAGGGATTTCACTCACATTATTCTCCATGACAGACTCTTGGCTCGCGACTCAGGAGGATCAGCTCTGCTTCAGCCATGTGTTTATTTGCTGCCTGGTAATTTCTCACCTTTAATATTCTATCGTCTAATTGTGGTTCTTAATCGTGCTCATTACCTTAAATCATGCTCTGCCAGCCATTCTTTCTTTCAGTGGCAATAAAGGGGTGTTTGTCTCCTTGGAAGGAGCTTGTAGTTGAGGATCAGTGTCTCAATAATGAAGATTTATTGGCTCAGGGCACACAGAGCAGAGGCTCCGTGGGAAAACAACACACGGGGGTACAAAAATAGGGAGAGAAAAGTCAAGGCCTGGAAAACACTTCAGCCATGGGGATGGCAGTCAGGAGAACTTTAAATTTCTGCCTAAACTGAGGTGGCTGAAAGTAGGCTCTCAAGTGAAAGGCATGAAGGGCTGAGCTGTTGCTGTACCTGGCTGACAGGAGGAGCAGCAATTAATTAGCACATGGAGCCTGTTCTGGCTCCTCCAAGGGCCTCCCAAAGCATTCCAAGGCTTTCCATCCTGAATGGATTTGATTTCATTGCCCATCAGCTGAGCCTATTGATGCCTTAAATGGCTCCCTAGAAACAGAGAGCAGACAGGAATAAAGGAATAAAGGAGGGATTGATTGGAAAGGCCTTCAGAGGTCACACTCTGGGCTCCAGAGGCTCCTGCCTCAGTGCATCCCAAAATGGACAATGCCAGCTCCCGAGTTCTTCCCACTTTGATATCAGCATCAATTGCCCAAGCAGAAGCCAGGCAAGGATGGAATTTGCCCAAGCTTGCCCCCCTCTCCCCAAGATGAAGGTTTGCAGTTGTTGGGCCCAGGAGGGTCTGGGTGTCCTTGGAGAGCGAGCTGGAGAGGCTTTGTTATGTCAGTGTGAGCATGAGAGAACAGCACTGAACGAGCTCCAGGGAGCTGCAGAGCTACACTGGGCACTGCAGGGCTGGGAACAGAGAAAAGTTCAAACCTAAGCCATCACCATCCCCAGATTTGTTAATGTGTATCAGCCTGGGCAAACAGGTTCCAGGCCTTGTGCTAAATTGGCAGCGTGTGGAGCTCTCTGGGTGAATCTGCTCTGAGCCAGTGTTGTCTTTTTCTGGTCTTAAAATCAAAACCAAAACACGGTTGATGGGGAAAAGGGGTTTTTCCCTTGGTGTTTATTTAGGGATCCTTGGGTGCAGCACTTGGTCTAGGTGGAATGCCCCAAAATGCACACAATTATAGGTGTTGCAAAATTAACATATTTATCAAAGATCCCCCAGTGAGAGGCTGGAGTGAAGCCCTCGTTGTGAGGAACCTTCCCCCTGGCTGGGCCTGTCTGAGGTTCCAAAATGTGTTCTGGAGAGGCCCTTGGTGTCTGGGGCTCCCAGGATGTTTGCTCTCCTGGTTTAACGGTGCCGTGGGGCTGAGCTGAGTTATCAGCCTTGGGAAGTCACAGTGTGTGGGCTAAAAGCACTGAGAACACATCAAACTATAAAAGGGTGTGTGAGAGGGGTAGAAAATAAAGGACAAAATTCATCCTGGCACCCCCAGCACAAGGTTCCTGCAGGGTTTGGAGCAGCACCTGCAGAGGTAGTTTTGTACTCATGGTGGCACAGCTGGCTCTGAGCGCTCAGGTAATTCCCGTGAAGTAGAAAATATTTGTGTTTAGAGCAGATATTGAACTGGCACGCTCTGCAGAATGCAGATGTGCTTTGGGAAGAAAAGGAAAAAGAATTGAGAAGTCACTGAGAACAGAGTCAGGCTGTGATGGGACAAGTTAACAGCATTGGGACTTGTGAGGAGATGGCTAAAATCTCTCTTTGATCATTAAAAATGAGTGTATAACTGCTGCAGTTGTAATCCCTATCACTGACACTCCAAATTGTGGCACAAATCACAGCTGTCTTTTACATATTTTAGAAATAGTTGAGTTTTACTCAAAGAATTAACGTTTTCTGTCCTGTTTTATGGGGATTTCAGTTCCTTTGAATAAAAGCCCAATCCACTCTGAGCCTTTGCTTTCTGGTGAATGGATCTATTTGCTCTTCCTTTTGGGTGGCCTCACTCCCACAGGCCCCAGTTTGTGCACCCAAATTTGTTTTTCTGGATCCTGGCTGGCTTTGGGCAAATACTTGTTCACACTCATGAATAAGCAGAGCTCTGGAACCTTCCCTGTGCTGGAGCTGTGGCTGCCCTGCCTGGGGAGGGCACAGATTGACAGGGGCACTGACATTTGGGTTAATTTGTCTGCAGGACTTTGGTCATTATGGGTTCAACCTGTGTTAAATGTGACTTTTTGACTCAGGGAGAGGGGGCTGTGGATTTGGGAAAGCTCCTTGTTGGAGCACAGGAGTTTCCCCTCACACCACTGAGGAGATGATTTGGGTAACTCTGAATTCCCCGGGATTTAAAAGCTTTTTTTCCTCTTCCTTTATTTATTTTCCCAACACTTTGACTATGGATAAAATCTGCTTTGAGGGAAGCTGTCTCTGTGTTCATTATTTTATCATCCAACTAGCAAGCTGCTCAAAATTTTCAGTCCTTGAAAATCATAAAGTCTGAAGGAATCTCCAGACAGTCAGTTTTACCTGTTTTCACTTAGTTGCAGAACCTCTGAAAGAAATGTGTTGTTTAAGAAAATACCTAAATATTTATAATCATAGGAAATGGCATTGGAAGGAGCACAGGGATCATGGAGAGCCTGCCTTGACTTGCTGGAGGGCAGAATGTGGCACTGAATGAAAAAAAGAAATCCAATTGTTAAGTGCAGCTAAGAAAAGGCTTTGTTTGCCTCTAAAACTCAGGAAAATGAGTTGAACCCATAGCAAATATGGAGGTTTAAATGAAGTCAAGTCAGAAGACTTCCCCAAAGGAAAATGAGCTTCTGTTTTTGGAAGTATCTTGAATTTTTATCAATGATGAGCCTGAATCACTTGGGATTAAATATGATTTGTGTTAGTCCTAAACTAATAAACAACCACAGACTTGAGCAAGAGCTTGGGTGTTGTAGATCCTGAATATTCCTCTGCCAGTTGAGCTCTGCAGCCAGGGCTGCTCTTTGGCTCTTCCACACTTCTGGACTTTTGCTCACCTCGTGGTTCTGCCTTATCAACTCTTCATCAATAACTTTGTGTGAAATAAATCTCCTAAATTACAGGGCTCTGGTAGAGCTTTCAATTAGGCATCACACAGAAGCTAACAGCTCACTCTCATGTTCCTCTGCATCCTCTCCCCTCACAAATCCTGGCGGCTGCCACGTCCTTGTGCAGACACTCTGCTCTTTCTGAGCAGGAATGATGTAATGGGGTTACTAAAAAGGGCAATAATATAGATTTTCTTTAGCAGTTGTGTCGTAAGAGGAGTGTAAATCTGACCAGTTTGAAAAATCCAAATCAATTTATGGTGCATTATGAAAATTCCCTGATATATTTGCTGTATTGCAGAACATTGTTGCTTCCAAGTACCCTGCTTTGAAAAACAGAGCTGTTACTCGAAAAGAGATTTTCCAAAATCAAAGCCTGGCCATAAAAAACTGAAGGTGGCAAAGGATATAATTTCCCCCCCCAATTTTGGATCAGACATCTTGTATTTTAAGAAAAGGAGACAGTGGAGGAATGTTTCCCCAGTGGTGGTACCCATAAATCCTCCATGAGTTATGTGATACTTGACTAGAATTATTACTTTGGATGACCAAAAACCAAAAAAAAAAATCATTGGAAATCTCAATGCATCTTGTGTTACACAGCCAGGACCCTGTGGCAGGTGATGTAGCCTTCAGAAAATGTCGTGTTCTGCTTTTTGGGGTGGATTGGGGTAAAATACACCACGGTGGGAAGTGTGTGGCTCTGCAGGGGGGGACAGCCCCCAGTGAAGCCTCAATCATCCAAGTGTGGATTGTTCCCTTTGTCCCTGAGGTGTTCTGGCTGGGACAGAGCAGCTGGATCCTGCCTCTCTTCGGGGGGAGCAAGGATCACCCAAAATTAGGGTGTTCTGACAATTTGATCTGAGACAGGAACTTGAGGTACAGTCAGGAGGGTTTGTGGTGTTCCTGGAGCCTGGATAATTGAGTTTTCCTGGCTTTCTGCATTTCCTCTCCCTCAGCTTTGCAGCTGCCCTTGTTCTGTGCAGTTTCCTGGGGCTGTCAGTGGTGATCGAGCTGGGGCACAAAGGATGATTTGCTTGGTATCCTCAGAGGGCTGGAGAGGAGAAGTCAAAGCCGTGGGCTGGCTGGAAGTGTCTGCAAGAGGAGCTGAAGAGCCCAGGAATGGCAAGGGTTTTGTAGATCTTAGGCTCCAAATGACCAAATTACACTGGAATTAACGAAGCAGTTGAGCCAGCCCAATGTGTGCAGGCTGATCACAAACTCCTGTTTCCTGCCACAGCTTCCAGCAGCCCTTGGGTTTCTTTTGTGCCAGGTTAAAGTTCCAGTCCAGCAAACCCTCAGGTGTGGCAGGAGACTCCCAACACCCAAATGTGACATTATCCTTTACTCAGGGTAAAGGTTTCCTTCTCAATTAACACAGGAGCTTCAAAATTGAGTTGAAGAGAAGGTTATTTATAATTTTCCAACAATAAAAATGTAGTTTTGATATGTGGAAAATGCTTGCAACAATTTACAGCATCACAACTGTAACAGTGATGTTGCTGCAGTAATGCTGAGGCAGAGGAGAACCACGTTCGGTTCAGTTAGGAATAATGAGCAAAAGCCTGGCTATTCATCCATAAATTCCATGACAGCATTTCCAGCATCACTTGTCTCGGAGATCCCTAAATGAATATTGATTTTCACTGCCCAGGAACGTGTTGGTTGTGCAGCTGTGGCTCCTCTGGCAGCGCCTTGACCATGGGCTGTGCTTGGGGATGCCCCAACAGGGCTGGGCTGGCACTGGTGCCCTGGGCACCTCCCTGTGTGCAGGGCTTGGCAGCTCCAGGCTTTGTAGGAGCTTCAAAATTCCTCTTCTGGATGGTGCACCAAGGCTTGGCTCTGCTGGAGGCAGCTCTGGTGGTTTCCCTGTGGAATGCTGGCCTGGAGTTCTGATGCTTTTCTCTGGTCTTAAAATTAAAACCAAACCATGGTTTATGGGGAAAAGGGGTTTTTACCTTGGTGTTTATTTCAGGATCCTTGGGTGCAGCACTTGGTCCAGGTGGAATGCCCTGAAATACACACAATTATAGGCCTTGCAAAATTAACATATTTATCAAAGATCCCCCAATGAGAGGCTGGAGTGAAGCCCTCGTTGTGAGGAACCTTCCCCCTGGCTGGGCCTGTCTGAGGTTCCAAAATGTGTTCTGGAGAGGCCCTTGGTGTCTGGGGCTCCCAGGATGTTTGCTCTCCTGGTTTAACGGTGCCGTGGGGCTGAGCTGAGTTATCAGCCTTGGGAAGTCACAGTGTGTGGGCTAAAAGCACTGAGAATACCTCAAACTATAACAGAGTGTGTGAGAGGGGTAGAAAAGAAAAAAGAAAAACTCATCCTGTCATCATTCAGGGCTCTCCCCTGCTCCAGGTGCTGCAGGGAGGGAGCTGTGGGTTAGAACAGAGCAGGAGGGGCAGAGGGTTAGAACAGAGCACCTCTGAGCAGAAATTGTGGTGGTTTTGAGTTGTTCCTGTACCAAGTTCCCATTCCTGGAGGGGTTTGGGAGGTGGCCTTGGCAGTGCTACATTAATGATTGGATTCCATCCTAAAATGATTCCCAGCTCAAATGATTCCACCATTCTCTGGAAGCACCAATCTCATGAAGTTCTGCTTCCAGTGAAAATCCTTTAGAGAAGGGATTTGTGAATGCCAGCATTGGGGGTTTTACTGCAGCTGGGAAACAGAAGGTTTTGAGGAATAATTGAATTTCACTCCTGGTTTCCCATCTCAGAACCAAACCCATCCAAGAACAGAGTGGTGATTTCTGTGCCCATCTCACAGCTCCAGCTTTTCACTTTCATCTCTCTTCTTTCTCTTCTGCTTTCTCTCTGTCCTGTGCACTGGAAGAAATGGGACAGGGAAAGAAACTTCCAAGCTGTCTTCTTAAGTGAACTTCTGGACCCTTTATTTTTTTTTTTTTAGATTAGCAGAATAGGTTAATTCCAAGAGCTGCTAATTGCTCAGCAGCTTTTATAGACAATTTTTAAATTTCTCAACTATTTTGACTACCAGGCTTTTCCATTCCTCTGCTGTTTGAAATGATTTTATAAGACATCTCCTTAGGTGATTATGATGAGCTAATAGTTATTATGAACTATTCACAATTCAGATTTCAAGGCTTGCAGATGGAATTTGAATTAAGTGATGAAGGATTTCTACCATGTAAGGAAAATTTCAAGGGGGGGAGAAAAAACCTAAACCCATCAAATGAGATATTAATTGCAAATTATTAACTCAGATTTAATCAAAAAGGATTTTTTAATATAGGAAGTAGAAAGTATATTAATCTAGTTTTTAAAACTATCTTATGGAAATGAATACAGAAATATGTTCTCAATGGGAAATTGTAATGTTTTAAGACTACTGTGTTGAGAGAGTAATGAATACATTATGGAAGAGTAGTTGCATATTTTAAAGGAATCATCCCACAAATCATAAAATTCCTGTTGGAAAGATTGATTAGGAAAATGTTTAGGTTTATTTGAGCACAGAAATTTCAAACTGACAGCAAAGGTCAGAATCCTCTGTAATGAGGAATGTTTGACTGGTGGGTGACCCTTAGGGTTCCATAAATGACTTTTAAGAATTCTCGTGTTTGAAGAGGGAAACTGAAGAATTCCATTTCCTTCTGCCTGGCACAGCCTGTGAGCTGAGCTCGAAAGGTGAGGGAGGGATGAACTGGCAATTTCCTTAGGAAAATGTCAGTGCCCAGCCCGGGATGTGCTCTGCCCTATTTCCAGTGTAAGATCCTCTTTTCATGTTCAATTACCTCCTCTAAGACGGAGATAATTTCCAGCCCCTGATTGCAGTGGAGGGCCTGGCACAGAGCTCTGCTCCCCTGGCACAGAACCAGGCCTCTCCTGGAGCTCTCAGTGCAGATGCTCCAAAACCTTTCATGGAACCGCGCTGGAATTTGGGGAAATTATCTGTGATTTTCTGCCCTAATGGTTTAATTGCCTGCTGGTGGCTGCTGTGATGGGCAGGTAAATAACCTGTAATTTGTGCTTAAATAGCTATTTTTAAAAAGGGTTCTGCATGTATTTCACTTGTGCACGGTTCCTCTACACGTGCTCCCTAAAACAGTTGTGTGTCCCTCCCTGGTTTGGGTCAGGCCATCAGGAAGAAAAGGAGGTGAAAAAAAGGGGAGGGAGAGAAGAGGGAGTCACACCCCCAAAAGAGTATTGAGTATTGATTTTTAATTGAGTATTTTTGGTGGACTTGGCTACTCCTCTGTGAGCAGACCACTCAGACAGGAGAGGCTCAGAAGATGAAATTCAGGAGTATCCATCTCTGGTGCTCATAGAATAGATTTTTCTGCACACTTTGAACAGTTTGGCCCCAGGACCAAGCTCCAAATGTAATTGAGGGCTGTCAGAAGTCCCAGGAATCGGTTGGGATCATATCCACCTGCCTCTCATCTACAGCCTTAATATGGCCCAAACTGACCCAATTTTTTAGCACTTTTGGAATGAAGATTCTAATTTAATTTCCTCTTCAAGAAGTCGAGCTGGTGTTCACCAAAACTGCTCTGTGCCTTGCATTAATGCCTGGTAATTGGGATTGATGAGAGGATTTGTTTCTAATCCACTCTGGCTCTCTAATCACAGCCCTGGTGCATAATGAGCCTCGTCAGCTGCCACCGAGGTGCTCCCGATGAAAGACAAAGTAATGGCTGTGGGTAAGGCTGGGATTTCCTCAGGACAAATTAAACCAGCAGGTTTTGAGATGACAACTCACAAAATTAAAGAGATTTAGCAGAGGACCGTGCAGTGCATTGAGTGTGGTGTTAGAAAGCATCGTGCCCACGTGGCTCAGGCAGTGGTGCCACTTCTCACACTGCCTTGGCTGCCGAGATCCTCCCCTGGCTGGGCACTGGGAGGGCTCCTGGGTGTTCTCAGGGCATTCCCAGGCACACAGAAATACAGGCTCAGGAAGGGAATCTCACCTTGCTTTGCTGCCACGTGTCCCCACAAAGGGATTTAATTTGTCATTCTTTCTCCTGGGTGAAAAACGAGGTTCGCTCTCCTGGTAAAATCTAAAAGTTTCATGAAGGACAATAAGGGGACAAAGATAATAAAATTTAATGATGTTGGCACTGGGTGCTCAGCACTCAGCCCAGAGCACCCCTGCTATGGCAGGGACACCCTTTACACACCTTTCCTATTGCATATTCATAATCAATTATGCATATTCAGACTTTCCCCCAAATTAGTTTCCGTGTTCCAGGAGCTGTTTAGCATGGCTCCTCCTCGGGGCTGCCCTTTCAGAGCAGGCACATTCCCTGGCTGTGCTTTTATCTGTTTTTATTGTCCCCTCCAGCCTGGGCTCTGCTCTGTGGGCTCTGCAGGTGGTTGGTGCTGCTGGCATGGCAGGGGCAGGATCTCCATCCCTGGATGTTATCCAGCCAAGCAGGCAGCTCAGTTAGCACAACTCCATCAGCTATTTCACTGCTGTGTCTGTGTTCAGTTAACAGCAGAAATAAAAAATATATCTCTATAACAAAGCTACTTTAATGTTATACATAAAACATCCGTTTTAATATTTGCGAAAAGCCAGAATTATAGTCTGTATTTCTGACATCCTGTGCCCTGGAGAGCTGATCCAGGGTGCTCTGTCACTCCTGGTGTGGGTGACAGGCTGGGTGCAGGGGTGGCTCTGGGACATCAGCACAGGAATTGTCATGCTCGTCGTCCCCACTGTGGCTGTTGGATGTAACACCCGAGCCCATGTGGCTTTTTTAAACCTTTGTATTTGGGGGATTTTTTGGGAAGCATCACTTAACACCTTTCCCTCTTGTGGTCTGCTGGTTGGAATTACAGCTCAGATGGAGCTCAGAGCAGCCTGGGACAGTGGGAGGTGTCCCAGGGATGAGCTTTAAGGTCCTTCCAAGCCATTCCATGACTCTGTCTACNGCTCTGCTCTGTGGGCTCTGCAGGTGGTTGGTGCTGCTGGCATGGCAGGGGCAAGGTCTCCATCCCTGGGTGTTATCCAGCCAAGCAGGCAGCTCAGTTAGCACAACTCCATCAGCTATTTCACTGCTGTGTCTGTGTTCAGTTAACAGCAGAAATAAAAAATATATCTCTATAACAAAGCTACTTTAATGTTATACATAAAACATCTGTTTTAATATTTGCGAAAAGCCAGAATTATAGTCTGTATTTCTGACATCCTGTGCCCTGGAGAGCTGATCCAGGGTGCTCTGTCACTCCTGGTGTGGGTGACAGGCTGGGTGCAGGGGTGGCTCTGGGACATCAGCACAGGAATTGTCATGCTCGTCGTCCCCACTGTGGCTGTTGGATGTAACACCTGAGCCCATGTGACTTTTTTAAACCTTTGTATTCAGGGGATTTTTTGGGAAGCATCACTTAACACCTTTCCCTCTTGTGGTCTGCTGGTTGGAATTACAGCTCAGATGGAGCTCAGAGCAGCCTGGGACAGTGGGAGGTGTCCCAGGGATGAGCTTTAAGGTCCTTCCAAGCCATTCCATGACTCTGTCTACACTGGGCCTTGCCCATCCCCAGAATGAAATAAATTCTGTGTTAGGGATGAGCTTTAAGGTCCTTCCAAGCCATTCCATGACTCTGTCTACTCTGGGCCTTGCCCATCCCCAGAATGAAATAAATCCTGTGTTAGGCTGAGTTTCCCACGTAGCATTACGTCATGGTGCTCTTTGCATTCCAGGCTGCAATCTGATCTCGCTCTCCCTAAAGTGAATTATTCAGCACTGCCTCCTGAAGCTCAGCAGTGTGTGCTCAGTGCTCTCATCTGAGGAATGCCGTGGCATTGTGGAATAGGTAAGTTAGGGAGAAACCCTTTGATCAGGCAGCTTTGTTGCTGAGAAAAGAGGGCAGAGTAAATGCGCAGAGTGAAATAACTTTTTTTTCTTAAAAAATTGGCTATCTTTCCAGATAAATTTAAATAATTCATGGCAGTTTACTGCAGATTTTTATTTAGAACTAATTAGAAGCACTGGTTCATCACATGTGCTCTACCTCGGGACAGCTTCACCTTCTTTATGAGATATTTTTATATGAGGTTTTTTTGGCCTGTAATTAATGTGGATTTAAAAAATATTCGCTTTAATATTCTCTGGGTAAAGCTTAAAAAAAAAGGGTGGTTTTTGTCCCCAGGGACTCAACGCTCTGAATGAGAAGCAGCATTCATTGGTGAAAGGTTAAAGCCTTTAAAGCTGTTCGTGGGAACCTCTGGGACGCCTCTGTGGTCCTCAAAGTGTCTATTTCTGTACTCGCCTCTTGTGACACGAATTTGTTAAAGCAGGCTGAGTTAATAACCTCCCAAAGCAGCCTCATTTGCTGGGCAGTACATCCTGACACATTTTTATTAGCAAAAGCAACACTTCAGCCGTGTTTGTTTGCAGGTCCTGTTTCAAACACTGCTCTGAGCACACCAACGTCGCTTCCATGGCTGAGCTGTTCCTGCAGCTCTTGGAATCTGCAATTCCAGAGCTGGGGCTGTGGTTGTGATGCCTGAAATGGCTCCCTGGAAACAGAGAGCAGGCAGGAATAAAGGAATAAAGGAGGGATTGATTGGAAAGGCCTTCAGAGGTCACACTCTGGGCTCCAGAGGCTCCTGCCTCAGTGCATCCCAACATGGACAATGACAGCTCCCGAGTTCTTCCCACTTTGATATCAGCATCAATTGCCCAAGCAGAAGCCAGGCAAGGATGGAATTTGCCCAAGCTTGCCCCCCTTTCTCTCCCCAAGATGAAGGTTTGCAGTTGTTGGGCCCAGGAGGGTCTGGGTGTCCTTGGAGAGCGAGCTGGAGAGGCTTTGTTATGTCAGTGTGAGCATGAGAGAACAGCACTGAACGAGCTCCAGGGACCTGCAGAGTTACACTGGGCACTGCAGGGTTGGGAACAGAGAAAAGTTAAAACCTAAGTCAGTTAAATTCGTAATTTTGTTAACTTCTCCTGAATTCTGATAAACCCATGTAATGTATTTATTCATTTATTTATTTAGCTTAGTCCTCTTGGTAGCATAGGATGAGCTCTAGTCTCTAGGTCTTTATTGTCCTTATAAAAGTAATGTTCACTCAGTCAAAAATAGGAGAATCGTGTTGGATAGAATTTGCTTCTCAAATCAAAGAGCAAGTGATAAAAAGGGAGCCTGTTCTATCACCCTTTTTCATTGCTGTCCCTGTGCAGTAGGAGATATTTCCCCACTTTGCTCCCTTTTTAACAATTGCTTGTGTATAAAACTCAAGCTCTGGATGTGCTGTCTGGGCGCAGGAGCCTTTGGATTCTTGGATCAAAGTAGAATTCCATCAACGTGCATCTCCCCCCTGTGAGACTGGTGCCACTGAACAACAATAATCCACTTTCATGGCCAGCAGTAGAACAATGAAATTGTTCTATTAAGTTTGTTCAAGCGTAAGAACTCCTGCTAATAAATTAGAAAAGGAAAACGAAAAGGCTCTTGTGGAGGATGTCCAGTGGAAACAAGGCCAGCCATGTCTGAGATTCTCATGCTCTGTGAACTGTGGGGTTTTCAGGATAAACTTTTTAGTTAAACTGCTGAAATCTGGACTGAAAATGAAGAAGATTTGAACATCATCCTGGGTTTTTATTAAGAGATGGGTGGAAACCCCGCCCGAGCACTATTCACAGCCCATAATGTACATGGTGGGTTAATCAATTTATCCAATATGCCCTGGATAAGGAAACATTTCCAACTTGGAACTTCAAACAGCTCAGTTAGAGGCCTGAGATGTTTTGCAGTGTTTATGGATTTAGCAAGATCACACTTGGGGAGATTTTCTGTGACCCACCAAGTGTTATCTTGGTTTGTATCATTTATATCTTAATGACCAATTCACTTGTGTTGTGCAGCTCTAACCTTTGATAGTGTCCTGATAAGCCAACCTGAGATAACACCTGCTATGATAACAGCTGAGATAACACCTGCTCCTCTCTGGTTACCATACACTAATTCAGGTACCTCTTAATGTAGAGATTTTGCTTCAGGAAACCACAGAAATTTCAGGAGGAAATTACCTGCCAGAAAGGCAGGGAAGTTCCAGGGGACACCTCTCCTCTCCCTCAGCTGGGTGACTAAGGTAGAAAAGTTTTCATCTGTTCATGAAATAAAGCAGCCATCTCCAAAAGGAGAACACTTAATGGATTTTTGGGGTTGTAATTTTTCCTCCCCCCTTATTTCCTGTTCTCTCATCTGTGCTTGATTGGGAAAAGTGCCTTGAAAAAGTAGAGCTCCATAACTCAGATTGGATTGCTCGTCCTCTAGCAAAGGATGTGCTCTGCAGCTCCCCGAGGCATTAAACAAATAAATAGAGAAGGATTAACACCAGCTTGTGTGGCTACCAAGAAGTTAAAGCATTACTTAAAGCAGTAAAAAGGATGTGAAGATTTAGTGCTGCGGTGCAGTGCCCTAAATAACAGCAAATTAACTCATAAAACATGTCAGGAGTTGGTAGTTCAGCCTCTCCATCCGTGTGGAGCTGCCCCTGCAGCCAGGCCCAGGAACGTGGCTGGAGGCACCTCGGGAGGAGCTGCTCAGAGGTGCAAAGTGTTTGTAGGAGACTTACGTAAGGCAGAGAGGGAGGAACTATAAAGAACTTATTCCTTTTTTGCTTTTTGATGTTTTTAATGACCTTACTATAAACGCAAGTGTCTGTTCTCCATGAGAAACATTCTTAAATCGGGACTGGGAGAAGGAAGGAGCAGGAAAACACTGGTTAATGTCAGCCTGAGGTTTGGGAGAAGGAAGGAGCAGGAAAACACTGGTTAATGTCAGCCTGAGGTTTGCTGTGTAAATCCAGCTCCTGGGATGTTGTTAAACACCAAAGTGATGGCCGTGGCTACTCCTACAAGAGCTGTTTGGGGTGTTGGGAAACTTTCACTGTAGTGTAGTTCTTCTAAAGTATTTTTAGGGTTTGGGCAACATCTCAGCAAGCTGGCTGCTCCTTCCCCCTGCTGCCTGCCCTGGGGCTGTCTGAGGGCTGCAGTAACTGCAGCAAGTGTGTTATGGCTGAATTGATGTGTATTTTCACAGTGTTTTAGTGGCTCTCCGCGGGACAATAGGAGAGGGGATGCTGTTGGCTTTATCTTCTTTTCTGACCCATCGTGATCCACCTCATTTTGCTCCAGCTCTTGTGCTCAGGGTGCTGCTTGTGCTGTGCCTTCTGAGCCCCTGGTGCACAGAGGATCCTCCCCCTCATCTCCAGCATGGACTGGAATGTTTGTGGAGTACACTGTGGCTGCCCCTGGATCCCTGGCAGTGCCCAGGGCCAGGCTGGATGGGGCTTGGAGCACCCTGGCACAGTGGAAGTGTCCCTGCCCGTGGCACTGGATGGGCTTTGAGGTCCCTCCCAACCCAAACCATTGTGGGATTCTTTGATTTTTCTCAGTCTCACATCAGGGCTGAGAAATGTTTCTATCTGTGTTGTGCTGAGCAATTTGACCCACAGGAAGAGGGGTTTGTGCAGGCTCCAGCTGCACCCCCAAAGAGCTTGGCTCGTCCTTGGCAATGCCAGGCTGGGAGGTGGCTCCTGGCTGGGATGGCTGTGTCAGGCCTCTGCAAGTGATGCCTTAAATGGCTCCCTAGAAACAGAGACCAGACAGGAATAAAGGAATCAAGGAGGGATTGATTGGAAAGGCCTTCAGAGGTCACACTCTGGGCTCCAGAGGCTCCTGCCTCAGTGCATCCCAACATGGACAATGACAGCTCCCGAGTTCTTCCCACTTTGATATCAGCATCAATTGCCCAAGCAGAAGCCAGGCAAGGATGGAATTTGCCCAAGCTTGCCCCCCTGTCCCCAAGATGAAGGTTTGCAGTTGTTGGGCCCAGGAGGGTCTGGGTGTCCTTGGAGAGCGAGCTGGAGAGGCTTTGTTATGTCAGTGTGAGCATGAGAGAACAGCACTGAACGAGCTCCAGGGAGCTGCAGAGTTACACTGGGCACTGCAGGGCTGGGAACAGAGAAAAGTTCAAACCTAAGGCATCACAAGGAGAGGGTGAGCTCTCGGTGTTCCTGTGTCTCAGTTATCCATGAAACTGCTCCAGGTGGGGAGAAAAGGCTGGGAATTATTTGGATGCAGTTTCAAATGGTGAGTCCCTCTGATGTCCCTCTCAGTGTGAGCCCCATGCTCTGCAGAACCAAATCACAGGGAGAGTGTTTGTGCTTCACCTCCCAGACGCTGATTCACCCCAGTAATGAGATTATTAATTCCCTACCAACTGGAGGTTATTTTGTTCAGCCAACTGTGGCCACTTGTGTGAACTCATTCTCTTGTCTGTGAATGTAAACACTCTCCTGGCGTTAAATCATCCTAAAATATGTTTGTGGTGATAAATTTTGTTTAAGGACAAAGGAAAACTTCACAGACACTTTGAGTTCATGTTTTTCAATGCTTTGAGTTTATTTATGGTTGAGTAGTGAAGCTGTGAAGGATTTTTGTTGCATTTTAGGATAGTTTATTTGCTGTTGGAGCATGGAGGAGATGGTCTGGGTGACCTCCTGGTAGTCCTTTCATCTCCTGCATGGGGACAAATTTGTCACAGACCATCCTAACTCGGAGTCCTGAAGTTCAAGACAGTCAAGCTTTCATGGGAGCCTCGAGTTTGCTCAGGGCTTCACGGCTCCCTTTTTAAAATTCTGGAGCTTTGCTGTTTTTCTCCATGGGATGTCAGATCGTATTAATGTTGTGTCTGAGCATCTTATTAAGAAAGTAATTCCCAATGTTTGTGTGGCACCACAGCTGTCCTCAGAGCACCCTGGCAGGACACTGCTGGGAAAGCTGGAAGGGTTGGTGACAAAAGGATTTTGGGGGGCGTTCATGCCTCTGTGCCCAGAGTTGTGGTGGTAAAATTCCCTCTCTGGAGGTGGCCGAATTTGTGAAATCCTTCAGCCTCAGAGGTCCGCGTGTGTCTCTGGTTCTGCTTCTCCCTGCCCTGAGCAGTTCAGGGTGGGCACTGGGACTCGGGCAGTGAGATGTTCCAGTGCAGGGCCTCAGGCACAAAGCCAGGGAGGTTTTCTCTCCTTTAACCACCCCACAGGTCTGAGCAGGCTCCTGGCGATGCTGCTGGGACAGGTCCCTGCTCCTGCCTGCCTCGGCCACCTCCCTGGGCAGCACCAGAAGGACCTGGAGGAGTTTCTCCACTCCCACAGGCAATTATATTCTAGATAGGAGTGAGCTTCCAGTCTCCATCCGTTCTATTCCCTGGGGTCTCAACGGAATGGGAAGAAGGATAAATTATTTAAAAACCGAAGAAGTTTATCTATGACATTTAATTAGCGTAAAGGGACTTCTCCCAATCCATGAAATTCCCAGAGCAGCAGGAGCACATCCAGCCCTCATGGATGATGAGGTGATCCATCAGCTCGCAGCTTCTTTTCTATTACCAGAAGTTTATCCTGAGATCTGGCAAAGGCCATTCATAAATTCATTTGAGAGGAGTGTTGTTTGGAGCTGCTATTATCCCGTGTAATTCCACAGCTCCAAATCAAGCTGTGATAACAGCTCCCTATCTGACAGGCCAAGCTTTCAATCACACTTTATCACCAGTGCAGATGTCTGTAAAGGAACAGGTTTTTCTCAGAAACAATAGAGATAAGCAAAGGTGGCTGAGGAGTAATTTAGAGAGGGAAGAGCCTGGGAGACGTTTCCAATTCAGTATCCGGAGTAAGGAAAAGCACACAAACCTCTCATGGTAGAAATGGCTCGGAATAATTCAATAAGATGATTTTCAATCCCTCGCTTCTTTGCTCCAAAGTAGAAATAAAGGAATTAATGCCACGTCAGCCACACAGGGCCTTGCCGAGGGGCCTGCTGCAAGGGCTGGGGGAGGGAAAATCTTCCTTTTCCATTCTGGAGAAAAAGATGCTCCAAAGGAAAGCAAAGAAGGGTTTTATTAAGCTGGGCTGACCCCCAAGGGCTGCTCTCTGCAGTCATTGCCCTGCACTGTCTCTGTCACAGATACTCACTTGGGACTGTTGCTGTTTTTGCTTCCCCATTTTCTCCATGTCTCTGGAAGTTTGTGGGTGCTGAAGTTGGCAAAGGAAATAAATCCCCCTTATTTTGTTCTGTTAGAAAAGCAACTTTGAAACAAGTCTAATCCGTAAATAGACATGAAACAATGGCTGAGGTTTTTTTTTTGTTCTTAAATCTTGAATTAGAGTTTGAAATAATGCAGAATTTGTATTGTTCTCATTAATGCTCTTGGTAGGTTGAGCTCTGTGTTTTCAGTGTAAATTTTAATTCTTCTGATGTGCCTGTTTCAGTTGAGCTGAAATTGCATCCTGGGGTTCTTCTCATGACCCTGGGGCTGTGTTTTTGGGGGGATTTGATTTTGTGATGGATCATTTTGCAGGAAGAACCACCTTTACTGGGTTTGTAGCAGTTGCTGCTGTATTTAAATCTTGTCTTGTGGTTCCCCCAGGGTTGTACTGGAGTCCAAAGAGCCACTCAGGAAATTGTCTCTACTGCTGAAAAGTGAACCCAACCCTACTTTGTGTTTTTTTATTGGAGTCTGAGGACCAGTTTAGCTCCAGAATCTGAGAATTGCAGTGTGGTGGAGTTGTCCTCTTATAGAGGAAGGAAAATATACAACAGTTGGAAATGTATGAATCTGTTAGGAAGGGAAGCCCTGGAATTTCTCTAATAGAGCACAGAAAATGCCATGAATCAGAACAGGAGGCAGCAGGACACTGCCCAGGGCTCATGGTGGGAGCTGTCGTGACTGGAGCCATGAGCTTCCCCAGGAATATGAATCCAGGCCTGGTTTTCAAGTAAAAAGCAGAAAAACTGCCAAATTTTTGAGGACTGAATGTACACTGCTCGATACTCCAGCATTCCTGTGTCACTAAAACTTCTCTAAGGAGAAATGAAGAGCGAAGGAGCTCCTGGAAGTGAAAGAAGTGGGAGGGTGAGGGAATATCCCTGAGTGAACTATGGACAGCTCCCATCAGTGCCCATCGCTGCAGACCTGGCCTTGTTCCTGAGAAAGGAACCTGCCACTGCCCTGCCCAGGCCTCAGGATTTATTAATGAGAAAGGCAAAAGTTATAAATCACATCCTGTGCAGAATAAAAGCAGGATTGGTTGCAGAGCCTCAATCAGAACAGTATTGCCAGGTTACCTGCTTTCAAAAAAAAAAGGTGATTTCATGGCAAATGTGTATTTGCACAGAATCACTTTCAAAGTGCTTTTCAGGAGGAATTTAACTTCTGTGTAATTTAAACAGGCAGCTTTCCTTGGCCTTAAATAGGAACTGAATAATGCCACGGGCACTTCTGTATTCATACATGATTTAAGAATTATTAAGATGGATTAACACCTTTACAAATGCTGGTAAGAGGTGCCCAAGTCACGAGAGTAATCATCACTGGCACGCAGCTCTGTAATTGATTTCTAATTATTGATCAGAGAGGAGCTCCTTTATACAGTAGCAACAAATGTTAGAGGATAATTTCTTCTTAGAGGATAATCATTGCCCAAACCAGGTGCTTGTGTGTATACAAATATAATCTGTTTAAACCACTTTGTGCTGTACGGAGTGGAGAATGTTTCTGAAGCGCTTGAATGTGGTCTTGTCTTGATCAGAACCAGCAGCTGTTCAGAAAAATACAGGGAAATGTCCAGGAAAATAGGGCTGAGCTTTAATAGGACTTTAATGTCCAGTCCCTCGTTCTGTGCATTGCTGAGCCCTCAGATGCTTTAGTGTGGCCAAACAATAATATCTCCAAAGCCAGAGTTTTCCAAATGGGGTTGATTTTGGGGGTAGATGTTGTCTGTTCTCCTGAGCTGATGGCTGCAGTCTCAATGCATGATGAGGCTCTTTTGGGGGTGTTTTTTAAGCTCTTTTGGTGTATGACTCCCAGCGCAGGAGGGCAGGAGCTCTCCTCTCACCATTGCCCAGGCTGGGTTGTCTTTGTGGGCAGCAGCCTGGGGTCACCCAGCAGCGTGGGCAGAGCCATTCCCACCTCCTCTCCCTCTGCCCCATGGCCAGAGAGACCTGGGAGGGCAGGATGAGGATTCCAGAACACTTTTCTTCTGATTTTGTGCTCGCTGCCTGAAAAAAAATTAAAAATCTTGTCTTGCCGTAGAAAAGGTTGTGATGCTGAGAAATTGCAGAAATGTTTGATGCTTGCCATGAAGGACAGAGCAGGACGGGAGGGTAAGAGGAAAAGGAGGAATTTCCCATGGCCTGTGTGTCATTTTCCCACTGTGTGCCGAGCGGGAATGGAGATGAGCTGATGGAGGGGGAGAGAAGGGAAAACGAGGTGGAGCTGGGAGCTGCTGGAGCTTGGAGCCGAGCCGAGAGAGAAGCGCTGGGATGGAGGTGTTGGAGTGGCAGGAGCCCATCGGGAAGGGGCTGGGGGCCGGGGGCATCCCCGCGGGGGCTCCCTGCACCTCCCACGCCGCTGCAGGCTCCTTCCCCAGCCGGAGCCGGGGGAGGAATCCTCCCGGAGCGTGGCTTCCAGCTGGCCGTGGGAGGTGGTGCTGCATCGCCATCTGCTCGGGGGCTGGGAGAGAACAGAAAGGGCTTTTTCCCTCTGCTATTTCAGGAAAGAGGGGGGGGGAAAAGGGATTCGTGTGTTTCTGTGTCAGAGTTGGCAGCTTTCAGTAATCGCAGCAAAACCCTGTGGAACAGCTGAAGAAGTTCTCATGTAATGGGAAATAATTATTACAGTCAATTCCCTTCAAGGTTGTTGTAGCAGCATTTTCTTCTCTTCCGAGCAATGCTCTGTTATGGATAAAGAGTTAACAGTCGATTCTGGGCTCCCGTACTAAAAATTTGTTGTTATTATTATTATTGTTGTTGTTACTACTTTGAATTGGAATTGTTGAGCCACAACATAAAGGGAATGGGAAGCAATCAGTCAGTGCTGCTCACAGGAAAAGGCAATGAGTCCTGCAGTGAAGGGTTTTACCCTTCCAGCGTAGGAAAGGGGGGAAGCAGAGAGGGAATCTTCACCAGGAACAACAGGTTGGATATTAGGGATTAATCCTTCCCCGTGAGGGTGGGCAGGCCCTGGCACTGCCCAGAGCAGCTGTGGCTGCCCCTGGATCCCTGGCAGTGCCCAAGGCCAGGCTGGACATTGGGGCTGGGAGCAGCCTGGCACAGTGGGAGGTGTCCCTGCCATGGCAGGGGTGGAAAAAATGATCTTTAAGGTCCCTTCTGCTCCGAACACATTCACAGAAGTTGGGTCTTTCCTTCCATGGCCACCAGAGCCAATGGTCACCAATATATTCCATTAACAAATCACATCCTGTTTATCTGCTCCTAACTGGTCTCTGAAAATGTGGCCATTGAGGCTACCCAAAAACTTCACTGGAACCATTTTGGATTTGTTTCTATGCTTGTTTTTGTGTAGATGCATTGATGCAGCAAAAATTATTTCTGCCTCAGTCAAACTGGTAATTTCTGAAATTATTTTTCATGCTTTTACCAAGTCCTGGTTCAGCAAAACGTTTCTGGAGTATGGACTAGAACCAACAGAGGTTTTGCTTAAGCACAGACTGGTGATGATGAGGTTAATGCACTTCACTGTTTATTTTCTAATCCTAGCATCATTTCGGGTACCCAGATAATGGCTGGATATGCTTTTCCTGCCAGCACATTTGCAGTGCTCCATGGTTATGTTCTCATTTCAAGGTGAATTCCCCCCTGGAATGCATCGCCCTGTGATGCTGATCTCCCTTGGCTCAGCCCTGCTCGCACTGGACTCTCATTTCCAGCCCAGCCCGCGGCTGGAGCTGAGACCAGTGGCCTCAGTGCTGTGGTTATTGCAGTTCCTGCATCTCCGGAGGCTGCAGCAGCTCCATCCCCGTGGCTCCGGAGCGCTGCCGGGCGCGGCTCCCAGTGTGTCCGGGTACCGCGGGGAAAGCCAGCCCGGGGAAAGCTCGGGGTGCGAGAGCTCTGCGGGTGCTGGAATCCCTCTGGGAGCGCTCCCGGTGCCAGGCTGTGCTGCCTGGGCAGGGCTGGCAGCCGCTGGCAGCGGGGCTGTGTGTCAGTAGGTGTCACCGTGTCACCATGTGCGCTCCCGAGCCCTGCCCCGGGACAGCAGCTCCCGCCAGCAGCTCCTCCATATGCCAGGAGGAAAAGATACTCAAAGCTCTATTCGCTGTCCAAACTCATGCTCTGCAAGGGTGAGCAGCTGGCTCTGCTGCCTGGCGCTGCTGCCTCCCATCCCGTCCCGGCTGAGCAGCAATCGGCTCCCATCACCTCCTTCCCTTGGAGAGCTGAGCTAACTCCCAGCTGAGCTTCTGGCATAAATCTTTGCCCAGAGCTGCAGCCGCCGTGGCTGAGCCTCCCTTTGCAGCCTCGGTCCCCTCCCCGGGCTGGTAAACCTGTCCTAGCGCTTGGCTGATGGGCTGGGATTAACGGGGATGGGAGCTGGAACTGCCTAGCCTGGGGACCCTGCAACCCCATTAGGGCAGTGAGGAGACTTCCAGAAGGGGCTGGGAGGTGTTTCTGAGCCTGGGAGAGGGCAAGGGCAGGATTATTGCTGTCCTTGCTGCTCTGCTCCCCGACCTGCAGTAGAGGAGCTCTGAGGAAGAGGATTCAGCTTGGGCTCCTTTGAGCAAGGGAACCTCATGGTCCTGATGCCAGAAGGATTTTTTGTCTTTTCTTTCACACCCCTCTCACACACTCTTGTATAGTTTGATGTATTCTCAGTGCTTTTAGCCCACACACTGTGACTTCCCAAGGCTGATAACTCAGCTCAGCCCCACGGCACCGTTAAACCAGGAGAGCAAACATCCTGGGAGCCCCAGACACCAAGGGCCTCTCCAGAACACATTTTGGAACCTCAGACAGGCCCAGCCAGGGGGAAGGTTCCTCACAACGAGGGCTTCACTCCAGCCTCTCACTGGGGCATCTTTAAATAAATATGTTAATTTTGCAAGGCCTATAATTGTGTGCATTTCGGTGTGTGAGGGGCAGTGTGTGCATTTTGGGGCATCCCACCTGGACCAAGTGCTGCACCCAAGGATCCTGAAATAAATCCCGAGGTAAAAACCCCTTTTCCCCATAAACCGTGTTTTAATTTTAAGACCAGGGAAAGGCATCAGTCCCATAAGGACCCTGGGAATGACACAGGTGCAGGCTGAGCACGGCTGCAAACCCAAGTGACAGAGAGAAGCTCCTCTGAGCCCCTGTGCAGAGTGAGCTGGGGTCTCACAGGCACTGCAGCTGTTAATGAATGCCCTTAAATCACCACCCTGCTGCTGTCTGTGATTCTGCAAATGTCCCATCATTGGTGTAAGCTCCAGCCCTGACCAGGGGTCCTCACCTGGATGGCAATTTGGTGGAACTGATGAATTTTCCCTGTGTAAGTGGCTTTGTGAGGAGCAGAGGAGTCATCCAAACTCAGCCCCAGTGCAGCCACTTTCATATCCACCCTAATACTGTTTCCTCCAGTAGAAGTGGAGATTTAAGCTAAATCAGAAAGGCTCAGAAATGCTTATACTGTCTATTCCTTCCCTCCTCTCTCTGTTCCCATTCCTGTAACTGCTGACATTAGTTGATACAGCAGGTAATACTTTTTCCACAGACCTGGTGTGCAAATGATATGGGATTTATAAACCTGGAGAGGGTTTGCTGGCCTTCCCAGGCTTGCAAACTCTGAAAAAATTCAGCTCAGCTGCAAAATACCACTGCAAGAGGGATGTGCATCCAGAGGATGGTGCAGTGCTCAGACAGCCCTTGGTGGTGGCTGCTCCTCTGCCTGGCCCTGGAAGTGGATGAGGTCTCACACTGGGCAGCAGAGCCCAAGGCAACATCCCTCAAGTTTTAAGGTTTATGGTCCAATTCAGTCAATCCAGGGTATTTTTGTGTCTTCTCTCAGGAAAAAGTCCTGGACTGGGAATCACTTTTGTGCCCTTTTTTATTCCCAGTGCTCAGGTGGAGTTCATGCCAAGAAATTCCAGCCTTGAGGGGTTACCCCAAGCACATTCCCTGCCCTGCTGGGGGTGCAGCCTCATCCCATCCACCCCAGTCCCACGAAGGATTTGATTGTTGTGCAGGTAAAATGTGAGGGCTAAAAGTGGTGTTAATTGTGCAGCAGAGGTGAGGCAGGGCAGGAATTCTCCTCCTCATTACTCATTTACAAGATTGGTGAAGAACAAAGTAATTACCAAACCATCCTGCTGCAAGAACAGAGCTGGTGCTGGCAACTAATCTGCTTGTAGGCTTTTGTGAAAAAATGCAGGATTATCCCCTTCATTTCACCCATTCAGCTCATTTCTAGCTCATTTTGCTCTGCTATTGCTCTAAAGAATGCCAATTGTGGTTCATGGCTCCATCCCTTCCTGGCTGACACATTGATCCTTCCTCAGGAGGCTCCAAAGCCTGTTCCTCAGTAGCTCAATATTACATTTTAACCCCAGTCTAATTATTTCATTTAAAACACCGAGACCTTCTCCTGCTGCATATTTGAAATCTGTGACTCTTGCCTGTGGTGCTGCTCTGCCCTGAGCAGCCCAGGCCTGGCTCAGGTGTCTTGGGAACAAGTGCAGGATGAAATTTGAATGGAATCATTCAGGAGGGAGCACAGCAGAGGTGCATCCTGCTGCATCTGGACTTTTCCATTGAATTCCCTTTCTTAAACACGCTCAGAGGAGGAGGAGAGAAGTGCCCTGTGAGCACAGGGGTGGGAGTGGGGCTGGGGAAGGAGTGTTTGCCAAATTTAAGAGGTTTTGCATCCCACTGTGGGTTGTGCTTTAATGAGTGTGAAGCCACTCCTGGCAATCCCTGCCTGAGGAGCAGAGGTGTGTGCCAGGATGTGGCTGTGAAGACAATGAGGTTTTGGTAACAATCCACCAGTTTTAGCAAACACTTTGTGATTAGATTGCCTATCACACAATAAAACTTAAGTCATGTACAACTGAACATGAGGAAGTCAAAGCTTGGAAAGGAAGTGTGGGTTAGGATTTGGATTCTCCTTTTTTTTCAGTCTCAAGTTGTTTTATTTATGCATTTATGTATTTATCCCTTGTTTGGGAATCACAGCTGAACCAAACAAGTGCTCTGCTTGTGCTTTTTTTCCCTTTCTCCCTTATTTTCACACGGTGAGAAGTGGGAGCTGTGCTGGGCCCTTCCCTTGCTGGTGATGCCCCCTGGGCTCACCCTCCTTGCAGGGATGGATTCCACCTTTGGGAAGGACAATCCCTGACATTTAAACCTGTAGTAAAAGGGACTAAGCCTTAATTATAACCAGCTTCACAGAACTGGAGAGAGGTTGCTGCTGTGTTTCCTTCTCCAGAGCCCCTCGAGGTTCCTCAGCAGCTCTTCTGCTACTCCTCAGAACACACCAATTCTGTGATATGCTGGCAAAAGCAAAAGAAAACTGAACAGGGAACCTGCCTTAGAGCCAGAGTTCTTGTGATATTTCCTCTTTTCCTCCCTCCTTCAGTGTTTTGGTCGTTGATAATGTTTGTGCTTTCCTGACCTTGCACAAACGCTGGTGGTGCCTCAGGTTGGTGCTTCTGCGTTGTTATTTCATCCTGTGCCCCTCCTGCCCACGAGCAATTCCCTGGCACGTGATGATTTGCTTTTCCTGGCACCCCACTTACATTTCACTTCTCTTATCAGTTGATTTACTGCCTCTAGACAGAAGATGAATAGTTTGCACTTTGTACTCTTAAATCAAAATGGAATGGGAAAGACTGGTTTAATCATATTTTATTCCAGCCCCGCTTATCTGTATCACCTATTGCTTAGCCCTGTCAGCAGTGATATGTCTGCAATTTCCTATCTTTGGCTCGGCACAGGACCAAGGCTCTGCTTCTCCATGGCTCCAGCATTGCTTTATCCAAACCTGGAGGAGGCTCTGGGAAGCTCCACACCCACCACCCATGGCTCAAACAGTGAGGCAGAGCTCAGCTGGGCAAAAGCACCCCAAAAATTGTTCACTTTGCCGCTGAAACTTGGGACTGGGCCTGTAAGCTGGGGCTTAGCTCAGCGTGACATTTATATTTGGGCTTCACATTAGGCTTAGTCTAAGCTTTCACATCTCTGCTTTACAGGGAGGAGTAGCAGCCAATGTCCCTGAAGGAGCAGAGTCCACTGAGCATTGGCCTAATGATCATTTCACCAAGGCCTTATGGAACTTGTGAGATCTGGGGCCAAGTGCATGAAGCCCTTTTGATTTCTGCTTTCCCTTTTATTTATTACAAAAGTTAAAAATTAAAGCATCTTAGTAAAAATATTTTAACTGCATAGATAATGTATTTTTAATGCACCTTTTTTGGTGATGTAGTATTTTGATCTTTTAAAAAAAATGTTTGGACTGTTTTTTTCAGTGGACTTTGAATTTCACGGTTCAAGCTTTGTGGATACAGCTCCCTAATGCTTGGATAATGCATGTGGAAACAAGCAATCCATTCCTTTCACGGTCAAAAATAAATCACTGAAATGATTCCGTGTAGCCTGGCAATGCAAAATAGCTCAAATCTCAAAATACTACAGGGTGAAAAAATTAGATTTTAAAATTCAGTAATGGAGTGAGTGAGTTTCTCTCCGTAGCTCGTGTGTTTGTGTGTGTGTGGAGCATTCAGGGGAGCTGCCATCCAAAGGGATCTGCTGCAGGCAGGGGGGGCAGGATGGGTTTTGCTGCTTTCCTCTTGAGCTGGATGGGAGCTGATGGGGTGTGTGAGCAGTTGCTGACCTTATCATGGGGCTGCTCTTCCACCTGAAGCACCTGAAGGTTTCTTCATTTAAGTGCCCAGCTCTGCTTTTAGCCACAAAGCAATTAAAGATATCCTTTAGCTGATAACTGGGTGTGATTTTCATTTTCCTCCTCGCCCGTTGCCAGAATCCAGAGTGATTTATGTGGCTGGGGCAGAACTGCCTGTGCTGTGAGCAGTTTATTCAGAATTTCCCATTGCTTCCACTGGAGTGGGGCTGCACAAATGATACTTTGTGGTTTTAACCTGTTTGATTGGCTGGGAATCAAACAATGGAACAGCTTTTGCCTTCATCTTCCAGGGCTTGGACTCGGGACAGGCTCTGGGTCATCACTTAAGGCTGTGGCCCCTTGGAGGGGTCTAAGCTCAACTGAATTTAAAAAATCATTTAATAGTATTTTTACAGCTTTTTCCACAATCCAGTTAAAAATCCCATTTCTATTTCAAGTCATTATGTACAAATTCTTTTTCAGCTGCCAAAGGAAGTTATTGTAGTCCAATGATTATAAATGATCAGAGTGCATCATTGAGATAAAATACAACGCCCAGCTCAGGGAGACATGGCCCCTGATGCCTTAAATGGCTCCCTAGGAACAGAGAGCAGACAGGGATAAAGGAATAAAGGAGGGATTGATTGGAAAGGCCTTCAGAGGTCACACTCTGGGCTCCAGAGGCTCCTGCCTCAGTGCATCCCAAAATGGACAATGACAGCTCCCGAGTTCTTCCCACTTTGATATCAGCATCAATTGCCCAAGCAGAAGCCAGGCAAGGATGGAATTTGCCCAAGCTTGCCCCCCTTTCTCTCGCCAAGATGAAGGTTTGCAGTTGTTGGGCCCAGGAGGGTCTGGGTGTCCTTGGAGAGCGAGCTGGAGAGGCTTTGTTATGTCAGTGTGAGCATGAGAGAACAGCACTGAACGAGCTCCAGGGAGCTGCAGAGTTACACTGGGCACTGCAGGGCTGGGAACAGAGAAAAGTTAAACCCTAAGGCATCACTCACTCAGCCTGGGGGCCGTGGGGAGATCCAGGAGGAGCTCAGAGTGAGGAGAGGCAGCTGGAGGATGCACAGGCTCTGAGCAGCTGATACTGAGCTGAACCAAGTGCAAAAGCAAGGTTGCATCTCAGGCTGTGGCTTGCTCAATCACTAACACCCCTTTTCCCGTATTTTTTAACATTCTTGGGCTTTATGCAGCCTGAATTTGTGTTTGGAGCTGTGGGGCTGCAATTCCACTGCTCCTGCTCTGCTTTGTCCCACACTCAGAGCCAGGCAGGGCAGCCGGAGGTGCTTCCCTCAGCCAAAAGGTTCTAAATCATTTAAGAGATTCTAAATCAGTTAAGGGGTTCTAAAGTACCCAAAAGGTTCTAGAGCACACACAGGCCCCCCTGGAAGCCCTAGGGAAGAGCCCCAGGGATGTGCAGAGGGCAGGGCTGGACCAGCCCCGTGGGCAGGTGCCGTTTGCAGGGATGGAGGGCAGGGCTCAGACCACCCAAAATTCTGGCTGTGCTCAGGGGCTGCTTCTGGACATGGGGTGCACAAACAGCCCCTTCCAGCCAGCAGCTGGAAGCTGCTGGCTGGAAGGGGCTGTGTGTGCACCCCATGTCCCCTCCCTACAACCAGTGTCCCTCTGGAAGCAGCAGCACACCAGGAGCTGGGTCTGCTGGGACAAGAGAAGACTCAGGACATGGACAGGCATCTCCTGTGTCCTTGGCTCCCACCACAGAGCTGAACTGCTGCTCTTCCCTCGCAGTTTGTCTTGCTGGGGTTTGTTATTTTGAAGATTGATGTGGCGCCGTGTCTTACTTGGGTGTATCAGCGAGATCTTATTGAGTGTCTAAAAGTAGAGCTCAACCCTTTGAGCTGAGCTTTGCTGGGGCTTCCTCGGCTGATAAATGAGGGAAATGTCCCCTGGTGGGGCTTGTCTTCCTCTGGAATATCAGCCTGACGATGCTCCAGCAGCTGTGATTGAGGTGGAAAATGTCCTCCCTGCCCAAAGGCCACAGCTGGGAACTGAGAATGGTGGAAATCGCAGGTGGCCCTTGGAGTTATTCAGCCCAGGGAAGAAATCTTCCTAATTTGCATCAATTCCAGTCACTCTTGCTTTCTTCTTTATCAGGAGAGCAACAGTAGCTGCAGGATCCATGGCTGGTTTGTGCTTGCTGTCTCTGGAAATAATAGAGGACTTATGGAAATCTCAGTTAGGAAAGTGGCAGTTTTGAAGTGAATCCCTTCGGTTCAGTTTCTTGCAGAACACATTTAAAGATCTCTCAGTAATCATTTTCATGCTAAAGCTCAAATTGTCTTGTTAGATTGTTGCTTTTGAGTGGAGAAATGGATTGACATTGATTTTTTTCCCCCTTTTACACCGATATTCAAGTTTTTTGTGTCAGTCTGATTTGACAGAAACTGAGATCTGTCTTTATTATTTTTAGGCTCCTGACAGCTCAGTGTTTTTGACAGATAGAAGGATATTTTACACCCTTCTGATAGGGATTACCCTGCTTGATGTTCTCTCTTCCCCGCATTTCTCTTGAATGCATTACAGAGTTGCCCAGCTGGATCCTGGTTAAGGCACGCAGAGCTTTAATACATTTATTTATTAATTATCCCCCTGTGGTTTCTGGGGTTCAGGCAGCACTGCCCTGACCTTCCCCAGTGCGGCACCATCCCATTCCCCAAACCCTGCTGCTCCTCGCTGCTGTCAGGACCATGGACAGCAGAATTCCTGCCAATCCACTCCCTGTGCCCCGGAGCTGTTATCTTTTTTATATCAAAAAGTGCAGCATCTCTTGCAGTAAATGTGTCCCAGATGGGGTGAGAGCATTGCTGGTAGGTTTTCATTTTCTCTGCAGGTAAAAGCCATTTCTGTGCTGCTCTGGAATGAAACCAAAAAGAAATCGTGCCTGAATAAGCTTTCCCTGTCAGAGCACAGCTCTGGCTGACAGAAACCTGAGACACTGGAGAGAGCTGAAACGACACAGATTTTTTTGTTTGTTTGTTTGTTTGTTTTTAGGTAATTCTTTTTCTCTAGAGTTATTGAGATTAACTTGTGAACTTACTGTGGTCCCTCACACTCAGCCAGTCCTGTCTCTGTCCCAGTCCCATGTTCTGTAACTCAGCAGAGGGTAAAGCAGCCCCAGCTCTGCCCTGGGTCTGGCAGGGTGGGGATGTCACCTGTGCCACTGATGCCTTTCCCTGGTCTTTAAATTAAAACCAAAACCCTTGGGGAAAAGGGGTTTTTACCTCGGGATTTATTTCAGGATCCTTGGGTGCAGCACTTGGTCCAGGTGGAATGCCCCAAAATGCATGCACACCTCACACTGAAATACACACAATTATAGGCCTTGCAAAATTAACATATTTATCAAAGATTCCCCAGTGAGAGGCTGGAGTGAAGCCCTCGTTGTGAGGAACCTTCCCCCTGGCTGGGCCTGTCTGAGGTTCCAAAATGTGTTCTGGAGAGGCCGTTGGTGTCTGGGGCTCCCAGGATGTTTGCTCTCCTGGTTTAACGGTGCCGTGGGGCTGAGCTGAGTTATCAGCCTTGGGAAGTCACAGTGTGTGGGCTAAAAGCACTGAGAATGCATCAAACTATAACAGAGTGTGTGAGAGGGGTATGAAAGGAAAAGAAAAACATCCTGGCATCAGCAGCTCTGAGGACAAAGCCAGGTGGCCTCACTGCCCAGAGCACTGAGGTGGGAACCAGTTTGTCCACGGGAAGTGACTTCTGAGCAGCCTTGATGTGTGTGACTGTTTTGAGGTGTGAAAATGGCTTGGTTATCACAGCACTTTGGAGGAATCCCTGTGAATGAATGGTTGCAGTGAAATGGAGATGTACACTTAGCGTGTGGCTCCCCAATAACACCCAGTACGATTCCCTTTTAATTTAAATATCTTCTGTCGCTCTGGCCCTGTTGCATCTCCAGTGGGGTTATTCTGGAAAGCTCAGGTGATTTACGGAAATTATTTTGCCATCTGTATCACTCTTTTTTCACCATTATAAAGGCTCTTCTACCTCTGATATGAGTTTGCCATTGTCTGTCTCCCTCTCTTTAGGGTGCAGTTGCTACAGACTATTTCAGATTCCTCAGTGTGAGTTTGGAAGTACAGGGGAAGTGTAAATGGGATTCAAACTGCATTCCTGTGGTGTCCAATGGAAATTGGGATGTCAATTTTTCACTTATCCCAAAAGAAGCAAACAGGAGCTTTCAGCTGGGTCTGATTCCCGTGCTTGATGTGGAGACATTTTGATTTCAATTCTCAATTTGTCTGGTGTTGACCAGACACTGAAGCTGCCCTTGAAAACACCAGACTTTCCTGCCACTTCATGCACCCTGGTTCATGTGTGTATTTAGTTATAGGAACTTTAGTTATATAGGTTTAGATATTGCAAAGAAATCTCTCCCTGTGAGGGTGGGCAGGCCCTGGCACTGCCCAGAGCAGCTGTGGCTGCCCCTGGATCCCTGGCAGTGCCCAAGGCCAGGCTGGACATTGGGGCTGGGAGCAGCCTGGCACAGTGGGAGGTGTCCCTGCCATGGCAGGGGTGGCACTCGATGAGCTTTGAGGTCCCTCCCAATCCCAGCCATCCTGGGATTCTTTATTGGCTTTGTGTAGGAGCCCTTCGAAGCACCCAACCCTTGTGTCCATCCAGTCCCCCCATTCCCCATGGACAAATATGCCACAGAAAACAGCAAATGTCCTTTTTGACTGAATTTTTCATGCTTTTCCTTGGCTTTTATGCAGCGGCTGAAGGTCTGTCTTGGAGCAGGGAGCAGGAGCTGAGTCTGTTTGCAGGGAGATGCAGACGAGGCCTTGAGGTATTAATTAAAGACATTTGCTGCTGCAGAGTTGTTGGCTTTCCCTGCCCCCAGCTAAGGCAGTTCTGGGATTTCCCAGCCCTTTATCCTCTCTTTTAGTGCTCCACTTGGAACAGCTGGGTTCACTGCCCCTACTCCTGCACCTTGATCCTGACCCAGAAAGACAATTCCTGAAAATTCCAGGGATGTGTCAACCTCTTGCCCTGCAGCAGCCAGGGCAGGCCAGGAGCTGGAGCTCAGCCCTCTGTCCTGTAGGGAATGCTCAGGGATCAAAAAGGAGGATGAGGAGCCAGGAGTGACTCACGGAGCTGTCTCTGCACTTGAGGTCTCCTTTCAGCAGTGCTGATGCCTTGGGAAGCACCTCTGGGATTCTGTGTGCTTTTTGTCCCAGCCTTGGCCAGGAGATAGCTCAGGTGTGGATCCAGTCCAGCTCTGTAGGGAGTGGTTTGACATCTGGGGTTGGTGTTGATCCATGCCATGAAATGCTGTCTGTGCAAGGAGCTGCTGCCTTGTGTGATGGTCCTGCCTTAGTCTGACCCGAGTTACATCAAATCCTGTCAGTGTCAGCTCTGCTTGCAGGGAAAAGTGCACTGCTTCCTTTCCCTTTCCCTTTCCCTTTCCCTTTCCCTTTCCCTTTCCCTTTCCCTTTCCCTTTTCCTTCCCCTTTCTAGACCAGACTGGAAGATGTATTTGACCACCAGTAGTTAATTATTAAAGAAGGAAGGGAAGATTCCTTCCAGAAGTGGGTGGTTCTTAACGCTCCTGGCAGCGAGTGAGCTTTCCTCAGCCTCAATGGACCTTCATCCAAATATAGCCAAATAACAAATGAAAGGAAGAATGGAGAGAAAGTCACCTTAACTTTCATTTCCTGAGGTGATAATATGGCCTCGTCTTGCCACCCACTTGAGGAAGTTTTGGGACCCCTTTGTGGGTCTGTGTCATTCCCTAATTTCCTGTTGAATCCATTCACAAATTAAAGCCATTTCCACAGGGAATAATGCAAATCAATAAAGAGTAAAATTTTACCAAACCCAGGTGTTTTGTGCAAGACAGTCACATATTGAAGTTAGTAAAAATAGGTGAAATATTCCTTGAAAGAATAGAGTGATCTCATAGTCCCTTGCTTATGGAAACTCTGTGTAGTGTAGGGGGAAATAAATAATCTGAACTAAATGTGCTCCTTGCTGTGCTTGTGCTGGGAGTCTTTGATAGGCTTTGGATAAAACTCCCAATTCACTGCACTCCAGATGAGTTTGGAGTCTTTCAGGGCTTTCACTTAAAAGATTCATTAAGAAATATCCATTCCAGGCAGAGCTCCAACCAGCTGGAATGTTGGCTTCCAACCCTTCCAGAAAGAGGATTTAAAGGCCTTTCATGTGTTTGCAAAGCAGCAGCTCCAGATCTGTGGAGTCCTCTTCCCTCCTCCTCCCATCCCACCTTAGGCATAAAAACATCAGATATTAAATCCTAAAAAATACTGATGCATTTTGAATTCTTGCTTCAAGTCCCCTTTTCCTGGGACAGCAGCCTGAGGAATGAATGCCCTCATTTCTGGGGCACTTCATGGGTGCCACCTGCAGAAAGGTCCAACCTGGGCTGAACTCCAACCAGGTACTACACTCCACTAATAAATACAATTCCCACCTTGTTAAACACCCATCTTCAGTAAACCTCGTGTTTATAGATATTCTAGGGCGTTTAAATGTTAAGTGGAATTAATTAAAGCTGGAAGTGTTTCTGTCATAGGCGGAGATGGAATAAATAAAGGATTGTGTCTGCTTTCAATACTGTAATTATCTCACTTCCTTTTAGAATCTGGGGAATCTCCCAAGGGAAAATAGTGTCAAAGCCATGGCACTTCTGCACAACCAAATATTTCCACCTGATAACAATACCCATGGCATCTGAGATACGTGGTAGAGATGTTATTAATGTAGAAGTTTTCTGCATGTGAACTTCAAGCCAGGTTCTGTGTGTGGACTGAAATTGTGGCTGTTTCAGTGCTGTTTCCCAGGCAGCAGAGGCTGTTCAGAGGATTAGTGTCCCCACCCCGAGGCGTGGCCAGCTCCTGTCCCCATGTGTCACCGTGGCTTTGCCTCGCTGCTCCCAGCGCCAGGGAACGTGTGGAGAGGAGCTGTGGAGGAAGTGTGATCCAAGAGCTCCATCCCGGCCACAGAAATTGGGATAATTGGGATTGGACAGCGTGGGACAGAGCTGATGCTCACTCAGACAATTAAAGAGGCTGGAAACTCTCAGCCAGCTCCAGCCCTTGGAAGGGCTCCCTGTGCCAGCTCTGTCCTGAGCTCTGTCAGGAAGCTCTCAGAGGGAAGAGGGGAAATCTTCTCCCGTTGGTTTCTCGGGACCAGAGAGGGTTTTTGTTCCATTTCTGTCAGCCCCTGACAAGTGTTCCTCCCTCCAGCAGTGCTGTGGAACATCTGCTCACCGCTGCCTTCCCTTCCCTTTAGGGTTTTCATTTAATTGGGGTCCTGTGGGCTCAGTATTGAGCAGGATATTCCTGCCCTGGAGGTGCACACGGGACAATGTCACTCTGGATTTCAGCCTTCTGAGTCTGTTTGCATTTTTGCTATGGAGTTTCTCACGCATTTTATATAAACAAAGCAGTGTTTCTGTAACTCTCTCTTGTTTTCATTCCATTCCTGATAGAAGAGGTTTTTGATGGACTTCTACCTGAACCAGTGGAATTGGAGAGGAGAAGATCTCACTATCCAATCCATGGGGTTCCACAAAATTGTAGATAAGGCAGGGAAAAAATAAAGACTTCCTCTCTTTCCTTTCTGTTCACCCTCACTGTGTGTGTTCATTTCGTGTTCTCCAGTGACAGGACAAGACTCCAGGGCAGGGAGGGAGGAGAGCCCTGCCACCCACGAGGAGTTTACCTTTAAATCCCTTCATTTCCAGCTTGCTGAGGGACGTGTGGAACCTGTGCCCTCTGTGGCTCCTCCACCAGCAGCAGTCGAGCTCCTCTGCCAGGTAGCTCTGCCCCACAGGTCCCTCTCACTGAGAATTTTCTGCTTCAAAGGCTCTGCTCTGCCTTCAGAAGTGTAGTTTGCACTCATTTGCAAGAAATATTTGAACTCTCCTCTGCGGGTTAAATTTTTTAAGCCAAAAATTGGCAAGGTCTGCTCAGAGTTATCAATGGAATCGTTTCTGATTGATCACACAGAGATGCTCCCAACCAATGCCTGTGTAAGAAGGTGCCTCAGTTTGGGGTGATTTATTCTACTCAATAAAAGCTTTACAAGTAGCTTTAAGGATCAGGCAGCTTTAAAGATCATGTTAGCTGATAACTGTTGTGTTATTGTGTCAGAATTAGGACATAAAATCATTTAATTGCCCTATTCTGTGTGTTCAGCTCCTCAGGATGTTTTCCCTCTCCATCTCAGGAAATCAGCACGTCCCCAGGCAGATTATAAAGTATAAAATATAAAATATCCCTGTCAGAGGTGAGGGCCCTCAGGGGCAGGAGAGGATTTGGGGTGGGAGGGGGGAAAAGGAAAATCCAAAGGAGAATTTGCTGTTTCTCTTTCTTTGAATTTGTTTTCTTCAAAGCCAATTAATTATCAGGCAGAACCTTTGTGGAGGCAGGTAATGAAGAAGATTCATGCAAAGTGAGTTTTAAATTCAAACATGAAGATAAATGTTGGAAAGTTGAATAAATGAGTGGTTGTTGTTTGGTTTTTGTTATTTTGGGGTTTTTTTGCTAACTAAGGTATTGCGAACATTGTACTGCAACTTAAACCCGACTCTGTGCAGCAAAACTGTGAGATGGGAGGACAAATATTTGCATTTTAACTGCTCATAAACCATGGCTGCCATTTGGTAATGGTAGTTAAATCCACAAACTGTCTAGTAAATCATACATTTAATCAGTTTTACGTGAGGCAGGGAACTCGAGGAGGGAAAAGGATTGCTCATATAGTACTGGTAATCAAATTCATTATTATTATTTCACTCAAATAAGAACTAGTTTTTTCTGTCCCACACAACTTCCTTGGCTGTCCATATTTATTCCAGCTGTCTGTGCTAACAGAAAAATCACTTGTTTTAATCCAGTGCAAACAGGTTTGGGGCTTATTTGGTAGCTTTTTGAAAACTTTACAAATAGAATTGGAGAATTCCAGGCTGGTTTGGGATGGAAGGGCCCTCAAAGCCCATCCAGTGCCACCCTGCCATGGCAGGGACACCTCCCACTGTGCCAGGCTGCTCCCAATGTCCAGCCTGGCCTCAGAGCTGTTGGAATGTGATAGATGCAATTAGACCATAAAATGAGCCAAATCTCTCGTTGGTCCTTCCAATGGAGGCTCAAGAGAGGGAATTTGGTCTGTGGAAAAATGATTTAGACTTCAGAGAGGGGGAATGGATTGGTAACAACTCCAGGGCTGCTCCTTCCTTTGAGGGCTTCCTCTGGTCTGTTGGTTTTGTTTGAAGAGCTGCTCCTCCGGGGGCTGCAGGGATGTTTCAGGGTGATGCAATGGATGCACTTGGTCAGGAAAATTCCAAATCCTCTGTGCAGGCAGCCTGGGCTCCTGCCCCAGCACGGGGCTGGCAGCAAGAGCCTCTCGGCTCCCCCTGACAGCTCTGAGGGTTTTGTCTGTCTGATTTTTGACACAGCCAGGATCTGTGTTCCACCAGACTTCCTCGTGTCTCAGAGCCTTCTCCAGGGGCTGCTCTGGCAAGGTGGACGATTTATTTTTATGGATAAGCAACCAAAACTTTCAGCAGAGCTTTCCCTTTAGCAAAAAATAACAGCCTCAGTCTTGTGCTGCTCTGGGGAGGGCTTTGGGATTCCAAAGCTTGTCGTGGTATTTTCTGGAGTTCTTGGGGAATTGGGGAGCCCTTGGAATTTTTACCACCTCACATCCTGTCACCCCATGTGCAGGCTCTTAGAGGAGAATATTCCCTGATGGAAAGCAGGTCGTAGTTACTCTATTTTTAACAAGTTTGGGGAAAAAAAATTTCTTTGGAGGAAAATGAAGAAAGAAAACCCTATTTATTTACAAACACACAGCAAAAGAACAGTAATGCTAAACAAGAAAATCTCTCACTGTGGAGAGAGACCTGGCAGAGCCTTCTTGGGTGTTGTCTCTCTCCTCCCCGGAGCTGGGATGGCATTGGGGTCCCCCCTGCAGCTGGTGGGAGGCACCCCCAGTGTGGCTTTGCTGTTCTGATGGTCTGAACATGTCCAGAAGAGAAAAAGAAGAAACTAAAGTTTCAGAAAAGGATGAAAAAACCCCTTCCATCTCTCTTTCGAAGACAACAGAGCCAAGATTCTGCTGGAAAATGAGGAAGGAGCTTCCTCCCCTCCCTGCCTCAGCAGCTCTGCCCCCACAGCAGCAGCAGAACGAGAGAGGAGCTGCGACCTTGAAGCACAGAATTGGGTTTTATTTTTTTCTCTCCCCTCTCAGGCTCAGTTTAAAGGCACAGAATGGCATAAAGTTCATTTTCTGGGCATGGGGCAGAGGATATGGGATACACCATAAAGTCACTCCAGGACAAGGTGTCTCTTGCTTTGGATATCTCAGGGATACACAAACCAGGAGGTGCCCCAGGGCCCAGGTGAGTGTGTGCTGGGGTTTGGGTGTGTGCCCTGCACTTTGCACTCCTGAAATGGTCTGGGATGCATCCTGCTGCTCCCCAGGCTGGCTCCTGAACCTTTCGTGGCGACTTCAGAGGTGTTCAGAGCTTCCAGGCCACACCCAGGCCACCTTCAGGGCTGGATTTACCTGATAAAATTCCTTTGTTGGGTGGGGTTGGCGATCGTGGCTCGACTAAAACAAAACTCTCAGCAGCAGCAGCGGTGGAAAAGTGATTTTATAGCACAAATGGGCTGGCTGGGACTGAGAGAGCACTTGGATTGTTATTTTCTCAGTGGAATAGATTGATGTGACGTCTGAAATGACAGGCAGGAACAGATTCTGAACTGCCACCTTCATCTCTTAATTAGTACAAGTAATTCTTTTGAACAAAATATGGTTATCATCAAGTTCATCCTGTCCCAGTGAGATTAAAGAGTGCTTGAAATTCGCAATTTTTTTTGTCCCAGGGGTGGGATAATCCCTGTAATTGCCTCATATTATCCACTGATATTCATGAATCATCTCTAGTGATACTGGGATCTTCTGCAGATCACTTTGAATATTCAAACAAGTCTTGCTGAGACACTTCTCATTCAACAGCTGAAGATTCCTCTGGTGGAAATGGTTACTTTGACATAAAATTCCCCTCATTGCTTTCTAAATGCACGAAAATGTTGTTAAATGTTGAGTTTTAAACTCATTATATTCAAAATACTTCAAGTACTGGGATTTCAGTGTGTATGAAAAATTGCACCTGGTTGTTGCTCCCATTTTGAATTTAGTGATGCACACTAAGAGGTCTTTTCACAGTGGGCTTCAATCAGAGGGAGGAGAGAAGGGAATTAAGATATTTTCATTATTTCAGGAGGAGCAGGGGAAGGCTGCTTTGTTTCATGTATGCCCGGGAGATTTTCTCCTTCATAGAGTGAGAAAACAGAAAATGTCATATATGCTATGAATTTCAACAAACATTTCTCTCCGAAACCATCGTGTTCTTCTCACAGTCAGTGTCATGCCAATTCCTCAGGAGGGGCTGCAAGTGTTAAGCCCATTTCATGCTGGTGAAATGTCAACATGTTCAAACTAATAAATCCAATATCCTCACTCCAGACGTGGGAGCTGCGGCCGGTGGAGAGGTCGAGCTGCTTCCCCACGATTTATTTCAAGGAGTGTTTTATGGTGGAAGTGCTCTCAGTTTTTTTCCTCCAGGTTCTGTTTCCGACCTGCAGGGTGTGGGTTTCCCCAAGCCTGTCAGTGCCTGGGAATGGGGCTGGGATGTGTTGGTGACCAGGTTCCACTTGGCAGCTCTGTCAGCCCAGCTTGTCCTGCGCATCCTCCCCAAGGCTGGGGGAGCTGGGTTTGCTCTGCCACAGAACCTTCCCTTGCTGTCCCTGCAGCCAGAACTGAATTCAGGGAGAAGGATCAGGCTCCTGAACCTTGCCCTGCTGTCTCTGCAGTCAGAACTGAATTCAGGGAGAAGGATCAGGCTCCTGAACCTTGCCCTGCTGTCTCTGCAGTCAGAACTGAATTCAGGGAGAAGGATCAGGCTCCTGAACCTTGCCCTGCTGTCCCTGCAGCCAGAACTGAATTCAGGGAGAAGGATCAGGCTCCTGCACAGCGATGGCAGCCCAGGAGAGGCACCCTGGGATGGGAAATTCATTCCTCAGAGGTATTTCTGCACTGTGAAATGGGATTTGGCTGGGATGGAACTGGGATGAAAACCAAATCTCTCTGAAGGCAGAGCTGAGTGGTGCCCAGCCGTGGGAGGGTTGGGGGCTGGGGGTGGTTCAGGAGGAGCTGGAGCAGGGCTGGAGCTGTGGGGAGCACACTGGGGTGCTCCTGCCCCCCTTCCCAGCTTTCTGAGGCTGCACACCCAGCACAGACACACACAGGACAATTTTCCAAGTCGTGGTGCTTTCCACAGGGAGGGATTAACGCCTGAGAATCCTCTTTAGCTGCTCTGGGGATCACAGCTTTCAGAGGGCTGCTGGGATTTCTCAAAACCTGTGATCAAATGCCAGAGAAAGCAGCTGGGAAGGTGTCAAGGAAGGCTCTGCTGGCCATTTAGGAGGGAGGTTTTGATGCCTTAGGTTTAACTTTTCTCTGTTCCCAGCCCTGCAGTGCCCAGTGTAACTCTGCAGGTCCCTGGAGCTCGTTCAGTGCTGTTCTCTCATGCTCACATTGACATAACAAAGCCTCTCCAGCTCGCTCTCCAAGGACAGAAATGAAGCTCATCCCAAGCTCCAGCCCTGCTGTGCCCCTGGGATCCCCAAATGAAGCAGAGAGGCTCCCTTGAGCACTTCCCACTGCACATCTGGGATGGACCCAAGGATTATCCATGGACCTGAGGGCTCCTGGGGCATTCTGGGGCAGCAGATGCAAGTGAAAGTGTCTGCAGGAGTGTCCTGAACATGGGGTCAGGAGCACCTCGCCCTGCTGGGGACAGGGTGACCCAAATCCTGCAGGGAGGGCAGCTCCCATCAAAGGGAGCTACAGATGTTGCTATAATTAGGCAAACGCTAAAATAACTCGTTAGCCCTCCTGGAATTGGCGTGGCTGCTTTTAAAGGATGGTTAGATAAGAGTGCAAGGGGCAGAGACTCTTGGTAGGCAATGGCAGCTGCAGAGTTCAAAGAGCTCTGTCAGAAATGGGATGCCCAAAATGATGACCTACCTTCCCTTCCGTCTCACATTTCCAGGGAGTTGTTAAAAATTAAAGATGCCTTTAAGGAGCTTCCCAGCAAACTGTGAAAATGTAGGACATAGTGTACCAGCAGGTTACAAAATGAAGCGACTTTTATGCAATATATTGTGCTGCAAAGCAATTTGCTTCCAAGTGTCTCAAGTATTTCAATTAAGAAAAATAACGATCAAGGACAAACAACCTTTCAGTGGGAGGGGATTGGATTATTTCTGTGGTTACAGTGCTGGAGCTGCAACTGGAATCAAAGTTTTAAGATCCACGTTACATTTATGTTTGTTAAAATGTTTATGTTAATGGCTATTTTTTACATACACAAAAAACTTGGGGTTGTTGTTTATTGTGGGGTTTTTTTAAGGATGGACAGCTGAAGCTATGAATTAATTTTACTGGTCAAAAGTTTGTTTCGCTGCTTTAGCATCAAACAAAGTGAAGAATTTTGATTATTCCACTCTTCTAACTCAACACATTTAAATTGTGATCATACACCATTGTTTCATTATTTTTTTTTTATTTCCATTGAAGTGAAACCCTGAAGAGCAAAGAGGGATAAAAGAAAGGCATTCATTTACCCTCCTGAACTCCTGCACGAGGGTTGTTTGGCTGTGTGTGGGAAGGATGTTGGCTCCTTTTAAAGCTCTCCCTCTGCCAGAATCCCTGTCCCAGCTGGCAGGAGGGTCAGGAATGCCGTGGGGCTGCTTTCCTTCCTGCAGCAGAGCCAGGACCCCTCCCAGGTAAGCCAAAAACGCTGCCCTGGGCTCATTTCAGCAGAGGGATCAGAAGTGCAAGTGGATCTCACAGGACCTCGAGGAAGCTGCTGCCTCCCCTAAAAGCAGATTTATCTGTTGGAACACAACGAGGTGAAGCACACTGGGGTGGATATAAAACACTTGTGGGCATCTCCAGACTGCCCAGACTGCCAGGAAATGGCTTTTCAAAGCCACGGGCTGCTCTTCCCACGTGTTTTCCTGGAGCTGTGGTGGAGGAACCACGATTAATAGAGAGCATTACCAGTAAATGCTTGTGTTCCTTTTTAGGGGCTGGGGGTGGACGTGGCTGCAACAGCTGTGCTGGAAAATATTTGTAAAGGCCTTTTACAGGTAGGGAAAAAGAGGAGAAAATAGGTAAAATATAATGAAAACATTTTAGCAACATCCTCGTTGCTCACCTCTCCCTGTGTGTGGGATTTGGAACTGCCTTGGTCCTCCCTGAACAGAGGGAATGACCTGGCTTGGGGAGTGACCCTGTGCTGAGTGAGGGGCACAGGGGGGAGAATGGAGAGGAGAGGAGAGGAGAGGAGAGGAGAGGAGAGGAGAGGAGAGGAGAGGGTTCCTGTGCTGCTCACACCGTGCCTGGGCTGGGCTCAGCTGCTGGGGGGATGAGCTGGGTTCTGAGCTGGACTCCAGGCTGGGCTCCAGCTGGGTTCTGAGCTGGACTCCAGGCTGGGCTCAGAGCTGGGTTCTGAGCTGGACTCTGAGCTGGGCTCTGACCCAGGCTCTGAGCTGGGTTCCGAGCTGGGCTCTAAGCTGGACTCTGAGCTGGGTTCTGAGCTGGACTCACTGCCCCTCCTTGGGTGNCCTGTGCTGCTCACACCGTGCCTGGGCTGGGCTCAGCTGCTGGGGGGATGAGCTGGGTTCTGAGCTGGACTCCAGGCTGGGCTCAGAGCTGGGTTCTGAGCTGGACTCTGAGCTGGGCTCTGACCCAGGCTCTGAGCTGGGTTCCGAGCTGGGCTCTAAGCTGGACTCTGAGCTGGGTTCTGAGCTGGACTCACTGCCCCTCCTTGGGTGGTCAGGGCAGTGCTGAAGGCTTCACCTCAACCAGCAGGAGCAGCCTTTGCCTGGCACAAAGGCAGACAAGCTACAGAACAGAACTTTAAAAAAAGAAAAGAAAAAAGGGAAAGGAAGGATAAAAGAAGAGGGAAGAACAGAGGAGCCCAGATCTTCCCCTCAGGCGCTTGTCAGCTCTCAGCAAGGTGGTGATACAAGGACAGCAAAGTCCAGTTTCTTCTCCTGCTCTATTAAAAGTTTGAGGGACAACATTTGTTTTCAGTTTGTTTTAGGAGAGGTTTTGAAGTGCAGTATTGGTGTACCAGCATTGCCTTGGGGC
The DNA here is from genome assembly GCA_013396875.1 of Vireo altiloquus. Classification (NCBI taxonomy): domain Eukaryota; kingdom Metazoa; phylum Chordata; class Aves; order Passeriformes; family Vireonidae; genus Vireo; species Vireo altiloquus. The sequence continues at coordinate 622,129 of VZRF01009815.1, forward strand.
TTAGATGACTCTGCTTGGCTTTGGTAATGATTTGCTGAGCTTTTGTGTCTCCTCAAGCCTGAGAAGGTCACAAGACCTCGTTGCTCTTGCCCCACTGTAGCCCAGGCTCAGCAGAAAAGAGCCAGGGGTTGTTTCTGTATTTATGGAATTTCACATTCAAATTAACTTCATTAGATCAGGGCGCTGTTTTTTTTTCTGAGGTGCTGGAACTCATCCATTTTTTTCTGCCCCTCTTCCACAATTTAAAATTAAATTAAATTAGATTGCAATTTTCTTGCAATCACCACGCCTGATTTGCAGCTTCATGTGCAGCTTTAGGTTGCCCCAGCCTGGCCTGAAGCTTCAAGGCAGGCTGAGCTTCCTTGGTCTGGGATCAGGGCGTTTGTCTGAATGAGAAACTGGTGCTGATTTTGTATTTAGCCAAGCACAGGCCACAGCTCCAAAGGGAAAAAGGGAATGGAGCCAGAAGCCACCCTGGGCTGGGAAGAGTGGGGACAGATCTGTCACCTCCAGGGCTTGGGAATCCTTGATGAATTTTGGAGGGCAGGGCTCAGACCACCCAAAATTCTGGCTGTGCTCAGGGGCTGTTTGTGCACCCCATGTCCCCTCCCTACAACCAGTGTCCCTCTGGAAGCAGCAGCACACCAATAAGAGGAAAGTGATGAAGTTGAGTGTGATGCCCTCTGCTCTGGAGCTGACCATGACCATGATGGAGAATTTTCGGTACCCAGGGTGTGGGACTTGTTCTGCAAGGTTTTTCCATAGGAATTTTTCCCAAAAGAGACTGGAAGAACCTCCAAACTGGCGGGCTCTGCTTGTATTTTGACAGTTTGTTTATTGTGGATGCTCAGACTTGTCAGAGAGACTCAGGCAATGTTTCTTCTCTCTTGTCTGGCTACGAAAATTATTTGGATAGGATATTTGGGGGGTTGGGGTTTTTTTTAGCGTTCTAGTCAAACTAACACAAATGTAAAATTTGAAATTATAACAAACTGGGGGATTATAAGCTGTTCTTGGGAAGGTTTCAATAAGAAGTGGCAATTTCTGCCTTGCTGCAGTAGCTGCGCTTTCCCTACCCTGGGAAAACAAGAAATGGTGTCATCATCCCTGCACAGTTCCATTACTAAATTGTCAGAACAGAGTCAGATTTCTGCCAGCAATGATCCAACTCCATTTTCACTTCCCCGTGGCTCAGTGGTGACCTTGACACCCCCGGGCAGTGCTCGTGATGGGCAGGCACAGTGCCAGGCTGTGATTCCCTGATGATTCCCTGACAAAATCTGGGATCTGGCTGTGGGATTGGCTGCTGCTGTGCCTGCACAGCCATGGGGGCAGCTCCTGGGCTGGGGTTCCCAGCCCTGGGCTGTCTGTTGGAGCAGAGCTGCTGTTGGACACAACTGTTGCTGGTTTATACACTCAGGGTGTTCCTCTCAGGAGTGCTTTAAGCAAGACCTGTTATCTAATCTTTCAAATGGACATAGACAAAGAACATTTTTGATTAGTGGTGAAGGTGGGATGGTTATGGTGCAGGAGGGTGTTGTAGAAAGGCAGAACTGCCTGAGCAGAGCCCAGCAGTGCACTCTGAATCCATGAGAGGTGTTGGGAGCTCCCTGGGGATGCAGGGATGGAGGCTGCACCTCTCCTCTCTGCTCCCTCCATTAATGCCTGGCCTGCCTCCTGTGGGGCCATTACTGCCTTTCCCAGGGAGGTGTGCTGGAAAGAAGAATGATGGAATCATTAATGCAGGAAAAGACCTCTGAGATCCCCTAACCCACCAGGGTCAGCACTGAGCCCTGTCCCCAAAGGTCACACCCACCCCACGTGGGTTTTAGGGTAACACAGTCTGCAGGGTCTGGCTTTGAAAGTCTTTATTTGCTGTTCAACTTCTTGCTCATGAAGTCATCACTCCCCACATCCTGGGCACAGAGGGGAATTTGGGGGCGTGGGAGATGTGTTCATTTTTTACTCTCCCATGCAGAGACGTCAGAACTGCAGGAGCCAGAGAGGGCCAGAGCTCACTGGGACACGTCTGTGGGCGTGTGAGCAGCTCCTTTGCTGGATGTCCTATTAATTATGCAGGGCTTTCAAAAGCCATCTTTGACTGGCGCAATTCAGGTGTGGGACAAGTGCAGGAAGGACAATGATTTATTGGCATTGTCTCCTTGCCTAGACAGCCACTAATCAGACAATCACACATGGGCTGGCTTGGCTTCCCCTCCTGCTCCCCGTGGTTTTCCTCCACGGTGTGAGGAATTCATCTCCTGCAGGCAGCAGAGTGCTCCTCACAAGGGCAGCTTGGGGCTCCGGGTAGTGAGAGCAGCTTCATGCCCCGAAAGATCTTTGTCACATTAAAGTGATATTTCCACCTCCCACCGTGGGTTTTTGATAGTAAAGCCGAGCTCTGCTTCAGTGGAATCTATAAACCAACAAAGTGAGACAAATCCAGCAGCTTACTGATCAGAGCTGGAGCCCTTTCTGTGTGCTCCTGGCAGTTCCTCTCTCCTGGTCCCATCCCAAAGATGAGCTCCTTTACCTCACTAACAGGCGTGGCTGGGTGCTCTATTTAAAGCTATAATTTCAGAGCTATTATTGCAGACATCCCTCTCTGCTTCTCCCTGCTGGGATGGCCTTGGAGGGCAGGCAGCACTGAGGGCTGGTGCCTGCACACAGTAACTCAGCAGCAAATTAAGCCTTACAACACTTAAGCTGTTTCTTTGTCAGTCCCTTTGGGATGGTGATTTCTTCCCCTCTCCGAGGACCTGCAGTAAGAGAATTCCATACTCAAAATGTGTGTCCTGGATTTTCTGGTTGTCTTTGTTGGTGGCCACAGAGGGAGATGCAGATGAGCCCCAAGGACTGAAATCACACCTGGTACAGAAGCTTTTGTTGTTCGATGGTTTCTTGGTCTTGTGGAAGCAGCTCCTAACCACTCATGATCAGTTAAAAGGTTCACACCTCATGAGCAGGCACTTAATCTCTAACACAAATAAAGTGCAAGTGTTGCTTAAGTGACCACTGATGACTTTGCACCTAATTAGTGCCCCGGTGCTTCATGCAGTAATGTTTATTTTTTGCAGAAATGCTGATTTGTTTGCGAATCCCTTTAACCCTCAGGTGCAGCAGCAGCTCTCTGTGCCCCAGGGGATGCCCTGAAATATTTGGGGCTTTCCTGGAGGACAGGATTCTCTGGAGCAGCCAGCCAGGAACAGGATCAGCTTCCTGCTCCACCCTCAGCGCTGGAAGCCTCTCCCCATCTCCCATCAGCAGTGAGACAAGGCAGGAACCTGGGCTTGGAGGGAGCTTTTCATGTTGTGAAAAATGAGGTTCACTCCTGGTAAAATTGAAAAAGGTTTAATAAGGGTTTTAGTAAAAGGGACAATAGGAGACAGAAATAAAGCACAGAGTTAATAGGGCCTGGTGCTTGGCACGATGCCAGGGGCACACCTTAGCTAACAAACCTCTTCTGTTAAATGCCCGAGTCTCAGACATATTCATAGATTTCTGTGCATCATTCAAATATTCCTTTTTTGGTATCTCTTGGGTTCCAAGTCTCCCCTATCCGGTTATCCTGCGTTCCACTCCTGATCGATCCATTCTTCATTCCAGGCTCTGAGGCCTGTCCATGTTATCTTCAGCCAGACAGTCCAGGAATTTGGGGAATTTCCTTGCTCATCTTTGCTATCCTTAGTTTACTACCTAAAGAAACATTCTACATATGATATAATCCTAAGACATCACACTACTTTTTAAAATGAAATATTTTCATACCACTTCGTTTTCTTACATCACACATATGACATTCATTTGAATATTTGTGAAAAGCCAACAATACAATATGAAATTATAACAATGAGGCTCTGCAGAATTCCCTGACAGCAGCAGCAGCAGCCGTGGCTCAGTGGCCAGAGCTGAGCCCGAGTCACTGTGATGTTCTCTTCCCTCCGAGCTACCAGTTATGCAAAGTGAAGCTTTACCTGAGCAGGGATTAAGATTTTCCATGTTTAGCTCAAAGCATTTAATGGAAAGTGATCTATCTGGGGAGAAAGGAGGGGGAAGAAGCAAAATCAAAACCCCCTTAAACACGAGCATCTTATTTTAGTGCTGTGTCTTTCATAAATCCTAAAGGTTGTTTTGTTTCTGCCAACAGTGTTTTGTTTAAAATCAGCTCAAATCAGTTTAGAATACAAGAAGGAGGAGGAAGAAGAACCAGATTCAATAATTTTCTTCTGCTTCTGGTAGTTGTTCCTTACTTGATTACTTGCCAAAGTGCCAGAACTGACAAATTATCCAATAAGAGGGAAGTGAAGGCAGAGCTGCAGCGGCTGTAAAGCTGGATTAGTTTATAAAGTGTCCCCGTGGTGTTTCAGAAAATGAAAAACGAATATTCAGCAAACCTGTTGCACGTCCTTTCCCCCTTTCCTTCTCTTTGTTCCTTTTCTTTTGGGCACTGAAAGGAGCGGAAAGTTACACATTTATTTACTTGTCAGCAGAGAGGAAATCCTTCAAAAAGAAAAATTATGTGCTACCAAAAGCATTTTGGGACGGGGAAGGGAATACATTGGATTTCCAGCCTGCCTGGTGCTCCTTTGGGGAGCTGATTCCCTGGGGTGAGGGGGCTAAGGTTTGGGGGCTGGGGATGCTGCAGTAGAGTCATTCTCCTCCAGAAGATAACGCTGAGATTTATTCAGTGAATTATTAAGTATTATATCCTGAATTACAACGAGCAGCTGATTCCATATTAAGCTGGGATGTGCCGAGGGCAGCTGCGGGAGAACACAAAGCATCAGAGCTGGCAGCCGAGCCTCGCCCGCGGCTCCTGCTTGTGTTTATCGGTGTTGTCCCTGCTGTGCCCTGCGGGCAGAGCTGCTGGGCTGTGCGGGGTGGATGTGCCCTCCTGAGCCGCACGGCAGCAGCACAACTCCCCAGGGAACCAAGGAACCTCTGAGGAGCCACAGGAAGAGCGTTTGTGTTACCCCAAATCCGTGTCTGTTGGAGCGCTGGGAGAGATCAGCCATGCAGGGAGGGAGCAGAGTTCACTGCTGCTTCTATGGAAATAATTA
>VZRF01009815.1:627668-655292 GCA_013396875.1 Vireo altiloquus
GCCATGGCAGGGACACCTCCCACTGCCCCAGGCTGCTCCCAGCCCCAATGTCCAGCCTGGCCTTGGGCACTGCCAGGGATCCAGGGGCAGCCACAGCTGCTCTGGGCACCCTGTGCCAGGGCCTGCCCACCCTCCCAGGGAACAATTCCTGCCCAATATCCCACCCATCCCTGCCCTCTGGCACTGGGATCCCTTCCTTGTGTCCTGTCCCTCCAGGCCTTCCTCCCTGCCGTTGCATGAGTGGATTGAAGCTCCTTTACCCTGTGCCACTGAAGGCTCACCCAGATCTCTGCCTGCCCCTCCCTGGGTGTCCTTCCCATCTGTGAGTGACACTGCAGTGCCACCCATGTGCCAGGTCACCCCTGAGTGCCTTTATGTGTGTGCCGACATAACGAGGCACCCAAATTAATCCTCAATGTGCTGGCTTACAAAGGAGCAGCATGGCAGGGGTGTTAATTAATCAGCCCATATCAGCTGGAATGTCCTGGTGTGCAGCAAAATTAATTGACCGAGTTACTCCTCAAACGGAGCCAGCGCGGGGATGGAGCTGTGAGAGCTGCCAGGGCCACCCTGCAGCCTCCCAGCACCTCCAGCTCCAGGCTAATTCCTTCTCCAGGAGCTGCAGAACCCAGGCAGGCTCAAACCAGAGAGAACCTCCCCGTGGTTATGCTCAGTCGTTTGTAGTTGGCACCTCTTTGTAGGATTAATTAGGGCACGGTTTAATTAGGTGTGGTTTAGGAAAGCAGAGCTGCACTATAGAGTTATTAGAGCCCATTAGGAAGGGTTTGGAGGCTGGGAATGAGCTGATGGAACCTGCAGTGCCACAAAAGCTGTGAGGAATTGCTGGTGCAGGGCAGGTTTGGTGGATGGGAGGAAGGATTTGGCTGGGAGGGCTACAGTAATGAAAATAGGATGGGTAACAATAAAAAGGACAAGATTACATCCTTAGAAACTTTGAAATGAAAAAAATTATGCCCTAGCTGGAAAATTACAGTTTTAGATGAGAGGGGAAGGGAAGGACTTTAATGTTCTTGTAGATCTTGCCTTATAAACCAGAACTGGGAGCAGCTCTGCCAACCCCAGCATGGAGAATGTGGTTTAGCACTCTGAGCACAGCAGCTCAAAGGGAATATTAGTCAGAACAGGTGTGGAAAAAGCCTTTCTGTTCTCCTCATCAGCACCACAGCCTGGCTTTCCTCGGGATCCCAAAAGGAGTTGATTAAAACAGCCCAGCAGGACAGGAATCCCAGGATGGTTTGGGCTGGGAGGGACCTTAAAGCTCACCCAGTGCCACCCCTGTCCATGGCAGGGACACCTCCCACTGTGCCAGGCTGCTCCCAGTCCCAATGTCCAGCCTGGCCTGGGACACTCCTGGGGTGTCCTATCAGCCTGTGCCCCCCGGAAAACTCTCCAGAGATCAATTTGCTTTCTGCAGATGCACCAGGATGGAACAGCAGAAGTGACTCCATATCCACAGGGGTGGTAAAAAGCACAAACATCTCCTGGGGGAATGAGGACCAAAATTCCAGGAGGATGAGGACCTGGAAGCCCAGTTCTGTGGGAACAGCCTGTGCCAGGTCAGCTGTGCCCTTCTGGGGGTTCCCAGCTCTGTCTGTCTGTCTGTCCCCTTCCTTAGCAGCAGAGATGTTTGGAATTAGGAGAGGTGTGGTCTGTTCTCTCCACGTGCATCAAAAAGCAGGTTAAGACCAAACTGAGTGGAAAATCCGCAGGTGTCTCCAGGGACTGTGGCACTGGAAGGGGAGGGAAAAGCATTGATTTGGGGTTTTTTGAGGTGTGGTGCATTTCCAGCACTGGTGTAGCTAATTCCCCAAGAAGAACATCAGGCAGGTGAGGATATTTTGGGGCTGTGTGAGAGCCATCACGTTCCACAGCTCTGGGAAGAAATCAAGGAGGTGATGGCTGATAGCTTGGCAAGAGAGCAGAAATTTTCCAAAGTTCCCTTTTAAAGCTGTGAGAGACTAGAGCTGCCCCTCAAAGCATCCCTGACCCACAAGGAAATCTCCCATTTTCTCCTCACTCTGTAATTTCCCAGCAGGCTGATTGCTCCTCCACGGAATTTTCATCACGCTGGACAAGAAAAGAGAAAATTACTGACAATTAGCTGAACTCTTCAGGCTTCACTCAAGCAGAATCTCATTGCCTGCACTGGGAACACTTCCCAGGACTGAATTCCAACTTTTCCCCCTCTTATCATTTAGGATTGGGCTGAAGAGAACCCCTGCAGGGCCCAGCACAGCGCTGGAAGAAAAGATCTTTTTCATTCTTGTTATTGGATGCACTGAGAAATATTTCTGGGGAATGTGGTGTTTTGACAAGGGAGTGTGAATAGGTTTGATTAGAGCAGGATTTACCCTCAGCAATGACCTGGAGAGGCAGAGGTGGGAGCAGCACCCCGTGAGTGACTGGGGAGATCATTTCACTGGAGGTTTTCACTTCTCCAGTATTTTTTTTTTTTTTGTGGAGTATCTTTCAGTGCTCACTGTGAAGAAAGCACAGAATCAACCAGCACTGCTTAATTCAACTAAGGAAACTGTAAAGTGAGGGAGAAACAAATACACCTGGGTAAGAGGTGGGATTTATTCTGTTACCACGTAGCCAGACCCTAATGCTTTGAGAGAACCTGGCTGCAAAGCACTTGGGAAGCATTCATGCAGTAAATCTCTGAGTGACAGCTTCCCACATCCTGATGCCTGATGCATTTGGGATTCCTTGGCCGCAGGGATTTCTGCAGGTTAAGCAAATCCTTTGTGATAGCTTCTGAAGAGGGAAGTACCTGAGCTCCACGAGGAACAAACACAAGACCCTGGGCAGGATCTAATGGTAACAATTTCTGTGTCAATGGACAATCCCTGTGCCCTGGGAGGGCTTGGAGGGGGACCCTGCCCAGAACAGGGCTGGTTCCATCCCACAAGTGTCTGTCAGTCCATCCCCTCCCCAGGGAATCAGAGCCAGCTCCATTTTANTGGAAAACTGTAGCTTGCAGGTTTTACACACAGTTCTGTTCAGACACTTGCTGCATGGATCTCGAGAGAAAGAGATCTCTCTTTGCCTTTTGCCTTTGCATGAATAAAAGATCTAAGCCTTCTGATGATTTTGAGAATAGAATCTTTTCCATTGCTCTGGCCCTCGCAAGGGCAGCATCATTGCAATGGATGGAACCTTTGGACTCCATGGTCTCAAAGGTCTTTTCCAGCCTGACAGGTTCCACACTCCCTGAGGGCTGGGGAGCACTGGGGTGGTGTCCCCAGAGCAGGCAGGGCTGCCTGGGGGAGCTCTGTGCCTGATGAACCCTGCAGGCTCGTCCCTGTGCCTTCCCTCACCCCTTCCCTCACCCTCCATCCAGCTCTCCCCAGGATATTCCTCACGACTCTTGCAGGCAAGTGAAATTTGTCTCTTCCCCCTCCATCCCTCTGCTCTTCCTGGTGCTGGGGCAGGCTGAGCTGGGCTCTTCCCCGAGCTGAGCTCAGCTTGGACAGCAAGCACATCCTTCAGACAGCTTTTCTCCTCCAGCCCAGGCACCCAGGGCTGGCTCAGCTCTGCGAGGTGCCAGCACAGCCACACTCCCAACCCAACCTCCACTGAGCAACAGGGAACTGAGTATTTCACAGTAAATCTCTGAAAAACCCCAGAGCCTGTTCTGCCTTGTGTTCAGACAGAATGAACTGTTTCTGTCACAGGAGACGTTGCCTCGCCCCGACCAGTTAGAACGTATTTGACTTTTCATTAATTTAAACTCAGAGGAAGAAAAATCTTTTTGCTAAGCAAAGAGGAATTTGCAAACATGGGCATTTACAAACAGCTCCTCCTTGCCTGCTCCAGAGCTCTGTGGCTTTTTTCCTTTCTTTGTTTTCGAGTAAAAATGACAGGAAGGTCGATGTGACCGTGGCTTAAAAATTGGGACCGCGAATTTGACAAATGCTGCAGCCTCACATGATTTTGCTTCCATGAGTAATTTTTTTTCTTCCACCAAGAGCTCCTCTGGAGGAGGAGGAGGAGGCTGACCCCAGAGCCCTTCCAAAGGCACTCTGACAACTCCTGGTTTTCCCCCTCAGCAGGGCCATTTGTCTGCATGCTTGACATTTGTCCTACGTCTTTGTGCCACCTTCTCCGGCTGCCTCTGATTGAATCACTGCTGCTGTTATTATTTCTCTGTTCCTTGACTTTTGCCAGTGAACTGAAAATACTTCCATTCTTGTTTGCCATTGATCAGATAATTCACAGGTCTGAGCTGCTCTGACGTGGCCAGGACTGCAAGTTCATGTGTTGGAAAATAAGTACATATAAGGAGTAGTTTACACCTCTGTCGCTGTTCTTACACCGTCTTTTAATATTTGCAATACATTTTAGATGTGTTACAATTGGCAGTAATTCCATCACAAGGCATTTACTGTGTGTTTCCAGGAGGGGAATTGTATCTGGGAAAGCAAAACAACTCAGAATTATTTTGAAATTACTCAGCTCTGCTCTTATTTTTATTTTTTTTCCCTTAAAAAAAAAAAAAAAAGCCCGTTGTAGGTGAAATAATTGCAACTGGTTTGCAATTTTTGACAATTTTTTGCAAATTTTTCAATTTTTGACCTGAAAATACACCAAGGTTTGGGAGTGTTTGCTCCTGTCCTCCTGCAGGAACTCCCCAGGAGCTGCTCCCAACCCCTCTGGAGCCCCTGGGAGCAGAGGGATTTGTGATAAGGGGAGCAGCTGCATTACCTTGACCTTAGAATTTGGGCTATCGATTAAACCAGGTGTTCATGCAAAGCAATCCCTGAGTTATTTATCTGAGAGACCACAAAGAACAGGATAATTCATAACCCATTCCACCTTTTCACGCATCTTCAAGCAGGACACAAATATTTCTCTTTGCCTCCACCATTATTCCCACTCAGATGACTGCAGGGATACAGAATTGTACAACTATTTGCTTCTCCAGTCGTGCTGCATTTTCCCAGCGTGATTTATAGACCTGTGACGAGGAGACCTTTCCCTAATAACGGATTTTTCCAAATGAATTTGCATCATTTCCATAGGTCATACTCCTCACTTCAGTTCCTTTGCCTGCCATTTGCTCTGGCTGTTAAACAGCTTTAAAATTCAAGTGTGATTATTCAGAAATCACTTCATAAAACATTATGTGCCAGGAGCCACCGGGCTCTCCCTTCTGGCTCACCCGAGGAAAGAGAAGCTGCTGAGTTTCAATGAGCACTGGAAAGTTCATTAGGGATAATTGTTGATTAGATAGGGAAGTGAATTATAGAAATGAGATCAGAAACATGTAATTGTCTCCACCGTGGGCAGGATGCTCTGCAGAGGGGAGGATGTGCAGCTCCAGGGCTGGGGAGGCTCTGGGGCTGGGGAGGCATCTCCTGCTAATGCAGCCTGACAAGCACAGGACAGAGCAGGAATGGTTCCTGGGCTCAGGTCCTGGCAGAGAAGGAATCAATGGAAATTGTGGATTTGAAAGACAAAGAAATGGTGAGGCTGCAGGAGGGTGCTCTGAGGAGGAGCAAAGTGAGGCTTTGACTGTCATAGAATCCCAGAAGGGTTTGGGTTGGGAGGGACCTTTAGGGTCACCTCATCCCACCCTGCACTCCATCCCTTGGAAATTGACTCTCTTCATCTTTCCTGTGGCTGCTTTGGGTCTTGAAACAATGGAAGGAAAATTCTCAGAATCCCAGGATGATTTGTGTTGGAAGGGATCTTAAAACCCACCCAGAGCAAAGTGGGGCTTTGACTGTCATAGAATCCCAGAAGGGTTTGGGTTGGGAGGGACCTTTAGGGTCACCCCTGCCATGGCAGGGACACCTCCCACTGTCCCAGGCTGCTCCCAGCCCCAATGTCCAGCCTGGCCTTGGGCACTGCCAGGGATCCAGGGGCAGCCACAGCTGCTCTGGGCACCCTGTGCCAGGGCCTGCCCACCCTCACATGGAAGGATTTATCCCTAATTCCCAATCCAAACCTGCTCTCTCCCCATGTGAGGCCATTCCCTGTTGCCCTGGCACTCCATGCCCTTTGAAAGTTCTCCCTATCCGGACAAAGAGGTTGAAATCATTTCTCTGACATTTCATTTTCAGGCTGATCTGACACTGTTGGTGTGATGGAGAGCCCAGGTGAGGCACAGGGGCAGATCCCACACACACATCCCAAACGGGGCTGGCTTGTGGGAACTGCTTTTATGGAGCAGGAAATTGGAGTTGCCAGTGTCTGTTTTCCTTAGAATAATGAAATGCTAAAATAGCAGCACCATTCGTGGCTCTCAGTGTCACCATTATTTGTTCTGCTTTGAGCACATATCCTGGAGTATAAGATGGCATTTTCTTATCTGAGGGGAGTTAAAGAGTGAGAAACGGATCTGGGAAAGGATTTTTTTTTATTTGGATTTGGATGGTAATGGATGGAAGAAAAAAGAAGGAATCAGAAACAGAACTTGCAGTTAGGGGAGAAGGAAAAAAACCTCATTTTTGTGCCTTTATGTAACTGAGCCACTGAGATGAAGCATTCAGTAAGAAATTATGAGGGATATTGGGAGCTGGAAAAGAGGCCAGGTCCTCCAGAGCATGGAAATGGGGAAAGGCCAGCCAGTAAAAGAGTGGAAATATTGAAAAACTAAAGGTGTCTGTGGGGGGGTGCAGAGTTAACCTTGAGGAGGGAATGTTCTGCTGGAGCTCTGTGCAAGGTTAAACATGGACATATTTTTCTCCCCCCAAAGTCTGCTCTTTCCAAGCCTCATTAACCATTTTGCTGAACATTACAATCATTTCTCTTCTGCCAGGTTAGATCACATTTTTCAACCTTTTAGGTACAAGACCTTAGAATTATTGATCCAATGAATCATACTGACTTAGGTGCTGGCTGCTGCTGCAAGCTCCTGGAGAAACCAGGATGTTGGCTAAATACTGAACAGATTTCTCTGAAATTCTTTACATTGTTTTTCCATGTGGAAGAAGCAGCAGCACGAGGACATCACCTTTTTGCAGTTCTTAGGGTGCTGCATGATGTTTAAGGCCCCTAATGATGTCCAAACACCAAATGAAAAACCCAAACAGGAATATTTTCATTGTCATGACAAGACTTCTGCACCACTGAGGCATTTTGAGCATGGGGATGTTATTTTGGCTTATTTGCCTTCTGAGTTCCCTGGGTGTGCAATGGGATGGGAAGGAGCAGGTTTGACTTCTTGGGTCTGCAACCTCCAGCCAGAGAGGAGAAATTCCTCCCTGGGAGGGAGGGCAGGCCCTGGCACAGAGTGCCCAGAGCAGCTGTGGCTGCCCCTGGATCCCTGGCAGTGCCCAAGGCCAGGCTGGACATTGGGGCTGGGAGCAGCCTGGCACAGTGGGAGGTGTCCCTGCCATGGCTGAGGTGACCCTAAAGGTCCCTCCGAACCCAAACCCTTCTGGGATTCTATGACAGTCAAAGCCCCACTTTGCTCTGGGTGCGCTTTAAGATCTCTTCCAACACAAATCACCCTGGGATTCTGAGAATTTTCCTTCCATTGTTTCAGGACCAGCAGGGACTGCAGCTTTTGGGGAGGGCAGGACCAACACCTCAGGCTTGGAAGAGCCCCCAGGGCAGGCNTATCAACCAGTTAGAAAACTTTACCTATCTTATTTTGTTCCCAAAACCAGTGAATATCAACCTCATTGACATCTCCTCTACACTAAATTCTATCTACCAATTAACAAACCACAGGAACTCATGTCAGAGGGAAAAGGAAGAGAAGGAGAAGAGAGAAGAAGATGAAGAAGAAGAAGCCAACACCCTAGAATCTCCATATTGGCTCTATATAATATATATAGCAAAACCTAAAAACTCCAACTCCACACTCTGTGCTGCACTAAACAACATCTCCTCATTCCTTTGGTGCTCTCAGCTCACCCAGAATTGGGGGTAAATGCTCCCACGAGCTTGGTTCGCAGGCCAAGCCTTTTTTGAGGAGCTCTGAGGGTAAAACAAACAGCCAGAGGAGCAGGAAAAGCTCCCAAGCTTTTCCTAGATTCCAACACAGGCAATGCTGCCTGCCCTGCCTGTGTGTGAAATGCCACAGGGAATTCCTGCCAGGGATAAGAACAGGACATCTCGAGCCTCAGACTTGAACATCAGGTTTTTGTCTTCCAGCTCGAGTACTTCACATTTGCTTTCCTTAAAAAAGCTTCTTAAAGCTGCCAGAGAAATCCCACCTGGCATCCCAAGTGCTTCAGCGTTAGACAGGAATTTTGAGTATCCCCCAAACAACAGAAGTCAAATACAGTCTCTTAATTAGATAAAATATAATGATGTTTGTAAATACCAAATCATTATGCCAATATCTATTGGTAAAAATACCATTACTAATTATATTTCCTTTTGTGTTTACAGGAGGAAATGCATCATTCATGAGCCTCACACCAAACTGGGATTTCAAAGCTGCACGTGGATGTTTAGTTTACCACAAAATGTACACTGGCAACAAACTTAAGGCAACCCAATCCTGGCAGCTCTGAGCTGCTCTCTGTAAGCTTCAGGAGAAATGAGCTGTGTGATTTAATTTGTACAAAACTGTTCTGATAGAATTTGTTCAAGGTTGGACTTGGGGATTTTGGAGGTTTTTCCCAGCCTTAGTGATTCTATAATATTGAACAGAAATTCCCAATTCACTTCTCTGTTTTGTAGGAATAAGGAGATGGAAATAGTTAATAATTCTGAATAAAATTAACTTTCCTTTAGCAAAACAAACAGCAACCAAAAGCTGTGGTAATTCTCTTTCAGCTTTCCAAAGCAATTATGCTGTAATGACTGCTGAGGAGATTTTCATGTGGTTTCAAACACTGGTTGGAACAACTGGAAGCTACAAATTTTTTCTCATTGTGACTTTATTATCTGAAAGGAAATGACTAATTTGGAGTTGGTTATTATTGTTTTATAGCCCATGAAATATAAGTATCTAAGTAAACATTTCCATGAATTTAAATACATAATACACATAATGTGAAATACATAAGCCCTCGGCTTCTGGGCCAGATCTTACTGTATCATTATTATATTTATGCCAGAAAATAAATGTTCTCTCTTCCTAGGCCTGTTTTTCACAGTCACTTCTTCCCTGAGGTCAAATGTGTGGTGAGCAGAGGGGAGCAGCACAGAGAGTTTGGGTTGGAAGGGATGAAAAAGGAGTTCCACCTCCCACCTCTGCATCCAGGACTGTCCCTGGAGCAAAGGGGACAGAAAGCACTGGGCAGGTGCTCTGCAGGTAACACAGTTTATAAACCACCACCAGTGCTGGTTCTTCCTGAAAAACACCTCTATAAAATACTAGAAAATCCCTGTCATTCATTTCCAGTGTTTGAGAATTGCTGGGTGTTGCCTTTCAGTGAGGCAGCTGCCCTGCAATGGTGATTTCCTCTGGGTGAAGGCTGAGATGTGAGCACTGTGGGAAGGAGCTGTGACCTCCCCTCGGAGCAGCTCTTGGATAAAGCACATCCATTCCCAGGGCAGGAACGAGGAGTGATCCTTCCTGGCTGGATCCTCCAGCCCATAATGAGGTCTGGGTTTCCAGTGCTGCCTTTTTCCTGCTGGAAATGCCAAGATATAAATATATAAATATATAAATATATAAATATGTAAATATATAAATATATAAATACCTGCTCCTTTGCCTTCAGCCTGTTCCAGCCATTCCATGGGATCCCTGATCCCTTCCTTGCCTCCCCTGCAGCAGCACTGCCCCAGCCACCTCACAGCCACCCCCTGATCCCTTCCTGGTGATGCCTTTCCCTGGTCTTAAAATCAGAACCAAACCACAGTTTATGGGGAAAAGAGGTTTTTTACCTCGGGATTTATTTCAGGATCTTGGGGTGCAGCACTTGGTCCAGCTGGAATGCCCTGAAAATGCATGTACAGCTCACAGTGAAATACACACAATTCTAGGCTTTGCAAAATTAACATATTTATCAAAGATTCCCCAGTGAGAGGTTGGAGTGAAGCCCTCGTTGTGAGGAACCTTCCCCCTGGCTGGGCCTGTCTGAGGTTCCAAAATGTGTTCTGGAGAGGCCCTTGGTGTCTGGGGCTCCCAGGATGTTTGCTCTCCTGGTTTAACGGTGCCGTGGGGCTGAGCTGAGTTATCAGCCTTGGGAAGTCACAGTGTGTGGGCTAAAAGCACTGAGAACACATCAAACTATAACAGAGTGTGTGAGAGGGGTATGAAAGAAAAAGCAAAAATCCTTCTGGCATCACTGGCATTCCCTTCTCCTCCCCTCTCTGCCCGTGCTGCTGGCTCTGAGCTCTGCTCCACAGGAGCCTTTCCAGGCTGTTTTGTGCCTCATCCAGACCATGTGGATTCCTGCCCTTCCCAGGGCAGTAAATCTGTCTCTGGAAGCAGCCATCCATCCCTGTCCATCCAAAGCCCCCTTTTCCTGGAGAAGCTGGAAGAACGTTCTGTCCATGCCATGTGTGCTCTGCTTCCCCTCAGCCCTGGCCTCCCTCAGCTCCCTTCATTCCTCCTGCACAGGCAAAAGAATTCCCATCACTTTTGTGATCTGCTCTGTCAACCTTGGCATCCCTTTGGGAATCTCTCGGTGCCCTGATGGCTGCAGCTCGTCCCTGCTTAGGGAAATGACTCCCAGGGAAGCTCCAGCTCCTCTTCCCTCTTTTTCCCCTGTCCTGTCTCCCAACCTTTGCCATGCTCTGCTTTTCCCTCCTGTCCATCCCAGGTTATTTGCTCACCACCTGTCTCCTCTGCTCTGTTGCTTACAATGCCAAGAAAAATGAGATCCTGGCTCCTGATTTCTAGGCTGGACCACAAAGAATCAGGATTATGATCACTGGTGCCATTCTGATTTATTCTGTTACAATATCTGTTTATAACACATGAGCTTCATTATGTGTAACGATGGAGATAAATTTTGGCCCCTTATTTTCCATAGCCATTTTCCAGCTGTATATCATCAATTTGCTTCTCATTTAGATACTTGCTCCTACTTCAGGAAAAATAAAAATATCCCAGTTGTGTAGGTAATAAAGCTGGGGAAGCAAACTCGGAAGGGCATTTTACAATGGAATTTGATTGTGATAATTTTTCATGTGTTAAAAAAGGAGCACTCTGCCTTTCTCTGGGAACTGTTTGGGTTTATGCTTTGTTGGGATTTTTTTTCCATCCCCAGCTTGTAGTCATGTGGAAGATCTTTTTTTTTTTCAAGGCAACTAAGAAGCATCTCTGCATTTATTAGCTGAGTTCATTGAAAAGCTGTATGTTATAATTTAATGAGGCTGGAAGTTGCACGGGTAGCAACTGAAACAAAAACTTGAAGCAGTGGGAGTTCAGATTTGGAAAATGCACCTCCCTGCAAGTCTGTAGTAAATATCTACAAAAAATACTGCAGGTGAGTGGCTCGGCTCTCGCTGGGTTTTGTGCTGCAGAAATTCCCTGGTTCCTTTGGCAAGCTGGAGATCAGCAAAATCGTAGAAGTACAGAATGATTTGGATTGGGAGGACTTTAAATCCCACCCAGTGCCAGCCCTGCCATGGCAGGGACATCTCCCACTGCCCCAGGCTGCTCCCAGCCCCAATGTCCAGCCTGGCCTTGGGCACTGCCAGGGATCCAGGGGCAGCCACAGCTGCTCTGGGCACCCTGTGCCAGGGCCTGCCCACCCTCACAAGGAGGGATTTATCCCCAGTATTTAATCTAAATCTGCTCTCTTCCCATTTGAAGCCATTTCCTCTGGTCCTGGCGCTCCATCCATTGGAAATTGTCTCTCTCCATCTTTCCTGTGGCTGCTTTGGGTCTTGGAAGGCCCCAGAGCTTCTCCTCTCCAGGTGAACACCCCCAGCTCTCCCAGCCTGTCCTCCCACAGAGCTGCTCCATCCCTCTGCTCCCCTGGAGCCTCCTCTGGGCTCTCTGCAGCAGCTCCAGGTCCTGCCTGTGCTGGGCTGGGCTGGGGCAGCTCTGCAGGTGAGGTCTCACCTGAGCACAGGGGCACAGTCCCTCCATCCTCTGCCCCTGTCCAAACAATCCTCTCAGCTATCCCTGAGGAATACCCTGCTGCTCTGTTGGTTTGGATTTCAGCCTTCCAATTCTGTTTGCATTTTTACTATGGAGTCTCTCACACATTTTATATAAACAAAGCAGTGTTTTTGTAACTGTCTCTCTTGTTTTCATTCCATTCCTGATAGAAGAGGTTTTTGATGGACTTCTACCTGAACCAGTGGAATTGGAAAGGAGAAGATCTCACTATCCAATCCACAGGGTTCCACAAAATTGTATATAAAACAAAGAAAAAAAAAGACTTCCTCTTTCCTTTCTGTTCACCTTCACTCTGTGTGTGTGTGTGTTCATTTCGTGTTCTCCAGTGACACTGCTCCCCACTCCTCTTACCTCTCCTTTCCCAGTCAGTTCACCTGAATTCAGCAGCGAAACTCTCTGGGTTTTATTGGTCTGATAGCAAGGAAATACGAGAGCTGTTGGGATGAGCTGGGAAGGGCCCTGCTGCAGGAGCCCTGGCAGTGATCCCTGTGGTGCCTCTGGGATGTTGTTCCTCAGCTGCAGTCCTTGGGAGCACAATTGTTCCCATTCAAACAAAAGGAGCCTAATGAAAGTGTTTTAATTTGCTGCTCATCCATTGAGAGCGAAAGGAGAGGCCCTGCTAGGTGTCCTTGGAGACTCACTGGAAGTGAGTGCAGCAGTGGAAATCACAATATTCCTGTGCATTTACACTTCCCAGCCAGCTCCTGCGTGGGGAATGTTGCTGGAGGTTTCCTCAGCCTCACATTTCCACCCCTGCACCTCACAGAGCTTTTCCCTGAGCTTTTTGAAGGTCTCCAGGCTCAGGGGTGCTGCTGGTGCCCATGTCCCCAACCCTGAGCTCCCTGAGCTCCCTGTGCAGCTCAGAGAGGGAAGATCTGCTGGAAAGTCATCCCAACAAGTTTATTTAGATCTCTGCTCTGTTAGTCTGTAAAGCTTCCTGTTGGTGCAGCTTTTTAAAAAAAGGATTTTTTTAAAGAGCTACATTCTGATGGGAATCTGAATTTCAGGCATTTTTTGGTAAATCCCCCAAGTTTTTGGTAAAACCCCCAGGTTTCTGTCAGGGCAGAAAAAGCCAGGACAAAAACTCCTTTAGGAACACTGAGGGCAAATCCTCTGCTCCTTCCTGCCGTGGAGTGAGGATGCCTTGGCTGTGGGAACCACATGAAGGAAGATAAGGAGTGGATGTGGTTGCCTGAAGATAAGGAGAGGGCTGATCCAGCTTTGAGGTGGTTTTCAGCTGTAAAAATCCATCAGTAATCAGACTTACATTAGTTAAGAGCAATTAACTTCACCCACATGCTCATAGCAACAGTAAGGAAAGAAAGTTTAGGGAACGAGACAAAGTATAAGACAAAAAGATTATATTGAATTTCTGTTCTGTGTTGTGTTTGGAAAGAAGAAATATTTTTCACCGCATTTATTTTCTTACCAAAATTATATATTTTAAAAAATCTCCTACAGACCAATTTCAAATAAATTCCCACCATCACACATCAGAAGGTGATGCCAGAAGAGCTGACAACGACATCCTTTGCTGCTGTGATTTCATATATGTGTCAAAGTACAGCAGAGCATACAGAACTCAAAATTAAGACAAGCTGACTCTTGCTGAGCACTTTCATTTCTGTGTCATTTCTCCCCCAGTGCCCTTCCTGCAGTGCCAGAGCTCTGCTGTGCTTGCACCAAATATCATTTTACCCAAGGAACACGAGGTACTTAAGGAAGGAAGATATTTTTCTTTTACTGAAATAGATCCTTAAAAAAATATATTCTGAAATAAGTGAAAAGAAAGGACACACAAGGCAAGAAAATGTCCATATTGAGGATGTAGATTCTGCTCCTGCTTTGTCCCTATTAATGCCTGAAGTCCTCGTGCTGCTGTTTGTGGTAAATTATGTATCACCTCTTTCCTGACTCTTTTTATTAAACTCCTGATACCTATTCTTCCTTACCCTACTCATCATCTTCCCTCCTCTTCATAAAATGTTCTAACAGAGAAAATTACCAAGTTGGAGGGTCAGATGAGAAGAAAATGATGAGCTGTTGGTCTGTGTGCTCAGCCTTTGCTTGTGATTGCTGCGGGTGAGGGCAGTAATTCTGGAATAGCTGCCATGGAGGGAATTAGTTCTGATGGATGGTAAATACCTTGCCAGTCATTTCGACATTATTCTCAAAATTCTGGGTCAATTAATACTTCTTGAATGGATGAGAAAAAGAGCCACAAAAGTCCTGGAGCTGTTTATTTGGTGTATGTCTCTCTCTGTATAGTGTGGGATATGGAGAGCTGGGGTTTGTTCATTTTCTTTAAGCAGGAAATGAGATGAGTTCTGTTTCCCCAGTGGGGAGAAGGTCTGGAGCTGCTGCTGTGCTGCTGGGGCCTGGTTGTGCCCGTGGTGCTCCCAGGGCTGCCCTCAGCACTGCCCACACTGAACCCCCAGAGCCCATCGGGGGACAGCTGGGCCAGCACTGCCCCTGTGGAGCACCTCTGGGCATGATGCCTTTCCCTGGTCTTGAAATTAAAACCAAAATACAGTTTATGGGGAAAAGGGGTTTTTACCTTGGTATTTATTTCAGGATCCTGAGGTGCAGCACTTCCTCCAGGTGGAATGCCTTAAATGGCTCCCTAGAAACAGAGAGCAGACAGGAATAAAGGAATTTAGGAGGGATTGATTGGAAAGGCCTTCAGAGGTCACACTCTGGCCTCCAGAGGCTCCTGCCTCAGTGCATCCCAACATGGACAATGCCAGCTCCCGAGTTCTTCCCACTTTGATATCAGCATCAATTGCCCAAGCAGAAGCCAGGCAAGGATGGAATTTGCCCAAGCTTGCCCCCCTCTCCCCAAGATGAAGGTTTGCAGTTGTTGGGCCCAGGAGGGTCTGGGTGTCCTTGGAGAGCGAGCTGGAGAGGCTTTGTTATGTCAGTGTGAGCATGAGAGAACAGCACTGAACGAGCTCCAGGGAGCTGCAGAGTTACACTGCAGGGCTGGGAACAGAGAAAAGTTCAAACCTAAGGCATCACCAGCAGAGAGGCAGGAGAACCTTCCCAGGGTCAGTGCCAAGCCTGGCGAGGGGAGGAGGAGGAGGAGCTGTGATGCCCAGGGAAGGATGAGCAGCTGGGTTTGTTACTCCTCCAGGCTGTTTTGGGAGAGGCATGGTGTTTCCAGAAGCCCCAGGGCAATGTGGGCAGGGGGTGTTCCCTCAGGATTCCTGGGCAATGTGTGTCACTCCAGGCAGGAGGGATCACCTGCTGGGAGCTCCTGCACCGAGGGAAGGGAGAGGAGCCTGCAGCTGTGGAAGGACTCAGTTATTCTGTGTGCTCAGGGCCCTGCCAGGGCTACATCAAACACCATGTTTGCTCTGGATCAAAGCACTGCTCCAGGAGGGATCTGTCCCCCAGCCGGAGCCGTGGCCTGGGATGCTCTCCTGGGGAAATGGGTGGTCCTTCACCTCCCTGGAAACATTCCAGGACTGGCTTTAGTGGCACAAATCACAGTGCCATGGAATCGCTGGTGTTGGACAAGGCCTCTGAGGTCACCAAGTCTGACTATTCCCCAGCGCCACCAAGGCCACCACTGCCCTGTGTCCCCAAATACCTCATCCACAGAGCTTTTACATCCCTCCAGGGATGGGGACCCCTCCACAGCTCTGGGCAGCTGTGCCAGGGCTGGACAGTCCTCTGGGTGCAGAAATTTTCCCACTATCCCACCCAAACCTCCCCTGACACAGCTTGAGGCCATTTCCTCTCTTGTTCCCTGGAAGAAGAGATGGAGCCCTGGCTGTCCCCTCCTGTCAGGGAGCTGTGAGAGTGGGAGGTCCCCCTGAGCCTCTTTTCTCCAGGTCAAACACCCACCTGTCCCCCCAGTTAAGTTATGTTCTGTTCTAGTAGGAATTTCTACAATGCCTCACACACACAAATTCGGAGCTTTTAACATATTCCAGACTCGAGTTCATCACTGTTTAGGCTGAACACAGAACAAATAGAGAGAAGTGACTTCATTACTTGCACTCTGGAAGCGACTTGACAGCCATTTAGAAAAATACTTAACATTCACCAATTTCCTTGGTTTCTCCTTTCCCCCAGGAGCAGGCTGGGGACAGATCCATCCATCTCCATCCCACCTGGCATCCCCGAGGCCACTGCCGTGCCCGGGACTGCATCCCTGCAATCAATAATCCCCAGGCTCTCCCTGCCAGGATGGACACTCGCTGACCCAGGGGGTGAGGGCTGGGGCTGTGCGTGGCACAGTGCCTGGGCTGCACTTTGGGATGTCACACCAAGCCTCCAGAGTGCCACCAGCTGATAAACAGCCTTTCCTTTTGCATTTCTTAAACCTCTGCTTGGGAGCTGACCTGATTCTCAGTGGGAAATCTGCTCTGGTGCTGCAGGAACAGAAACAGGAGTAGGTTTAAGGTGTGATTTATTTAGGTCTTTTTGCCTCCTTTAGAGAAAAGTTTATGTTTGTTTTTCATGCATTCCCTGCCTGTTGGTTGGTGGAGGGTCTAGTACAGCCCTGGGATTTCTCCAGGCCTTTGGCTCTGCTCCTCCAGCCAGCAGTGGCTCCAGGGAGTGCCACTCCTGTGGCCCTAAAGAATCCCAGGACGGTTTGGGTTGGAAGGACCTTAATATATTATATATTCTAATAGTAGATTCACATCTTTTGTGCTGGTGTATCTTGTTTTACAGCTCTAAGGTAAATGCAAGATCATTTTGCACCATCATTTGGAGTCCTGGTAATTTTAAACACCTTTGTAGGCATGCAGTTTATAGGAAAAAAACCAGAGGTTTTTGCTGCCTTACACTCTTGGTGCATGAAAGCTTTGAATTAGCTCCAGACTCTGGTGCAGCCCTTCTCCCCAGCCTGGATTTAGTGCCTGCTGACAGCTGGTGCCCAGGGCTGCTGTCCCTGCCAGCCTTCCTGCAGCCACTGGGCTCTGGTGACTTCAAGTAAGTGCTGACAGCTTGAATTCCTTCCTGGAAGATGCTTCCTTGCAATGCTCTCACAAGCAATCCTTGGACACACTGGAGGTCCCTTACATTTCTATTTACACTTCAGGTGGTGGTGAAATAAATGTTCTGTGGCTGCTGGCAGTGCCAGCAGGGAGGGATGCTCTGCTCTGGGGCTGTGCTGGACACTGCTGGTCCCAGCAGAGCAGAGAGCCCAGGGTCTGCCACATGAGCTCCTCCTGCTCAGACAGAGCTATCCTGCCTGCCTGGGAGCTGAGGATCCCGGGAATCCTTTCCAGCATTAATCAGCTTGTGATTCCATGAGTTCTACCCTCACCTCCAAGGAAAAGAGGAGGTTTTCTCAAACCAATGCATGTCCAACACTGCTTCACACGAGACAGGTGGGCTTTGAAACGTGGAGAGTGGCTCTGCCCTGACATCCAGGAGCATCCCAGTGCTCCCAGTGCCCTGCCAAGCCTGGCTCTGCCCTGACATCCAGGAGCATCCCAGTGCTCCCAGTGCTGAGATTGGCTCTTTCGTGGCTTCCAGGAGCATCCCAGTGCTCCCAGTGCCCTGCCAAGACTAGCACTTCCTTGGCTTCCAGGAGCATCCCAGTGCTGGGATTGGCTCTGTCCTGGTTTCCAGGAGCATCCCAGTGCTCCCAGTGCCCTGCTGAGATTGGCTCTGCCCTGACATCCAGGAGCATCCCAGTGCTCCCAGTGCTGGGATTGGCTCTGCCCTGACATCCAGGAGCATCCCAGTGCTCCCAGTGCCCTGCCAAGCCTGGCTCTGCCCTGACATCCAGGAGCATCCCAGTGCTCCCAGTGCTGGGATTGGCTCTGCCCTGGTTTCCAGGAACATCCCAGTGCTCCCAGTGCCCTGCCCTCCCCGTACTGGTGCTGATGCCCTGGCTCCTCTTCTGCTGTGCTTTCAACAGATAAAATGAAGGCGTTATGAAGACATTGAAGGTTGGGTTTCTCTGTAGCCTCTGATTTTCTGAGTGTGGCTTCACCTGGCAGCACAAGGCTCAGCATCCCAACCATGCCTTCCTGGGGCACGGGAGGTGCCCAAGGTTTGCTTTGTGGGAACAAACAGAGCGAGCTGCACCCTGCCTCGGCGCTGAGAGCAGCCAGAGAGGTTAATTGCCACGTTTTTATGTTTCCCTTTATAATTAAGTGTTGAGCCTTCGGTGCTTTTCACCGCAGCTCCTGACAGCTGAAGTTAATCTCTTTAATCACTGCAGGAGAGGGCAGGAACTCCAGGACAGATCCCACACAAAACACGAGGCTTTTCTCCTCCGGGAGCGTGTCTGAAGCCGGGAAAAGCTGTATCCGTGTGTTTGGAGGGGAGGCATTCTCAAAACAGCAGTTTCCATTCTGGTTCCTCTGAGGTTTCTCTGGGAGTGGAAGGTGGTTCCAGCTGAGGCTGTCAGGGGGGAAGCAGTGCTTACATCCCAGGCTGTGCAGAAATTGAGTTGTCAGAGATTTTATTATCATGGCCTGCCCTGTTTGCTGCTGTTTCTCTCTGTTTCACATCTTTATTGTATTAAGAAATTTCCCCATTCCTCCTTCATGCAAACAAAAACTCAACCGGAGCAAAGAAATTGGGTTTTTTCAGACTCTCCAGTGCAGTCCCTGCTCTGGGGGAGCTGGGTGGGGAAAGCAAGAGCTCTTCTGAGAGTTGTGGACAGCAGCAGGCAGCAAAGTGTGGGGCCATGAGAGCATCGTCCACCCCAACAGCTCCACAGGGCCCAGACAGGGAGCAGTAATTGGCATGGCTTCAGTGGGGTGGATCACGCTGGCTTGTACATTAGCACAGTGAGAACACGCTTTGTTGTGTTAATAAATAACTGTTAAGTTTAAGAAATGAATTCACATGGAAGGATTTATTGTGGTGTACAATTAGAGCAAGAAAAATGACAAATTTGTTCCTTAGAGTGCCTTGAAATAATTTCTATCTCATCTGATTAGGAGAAAAGGCTGCTTTGTCTTCTTAAATTATTTTTTCTCTATTTAAATAAATCTGAACTGCTTGCATGCCTGCAAGAATTACAAACGGCTGCTCAGACCTAAATCAAGTGTTCCAGGGTTGCTGCATGAATCTTCCAAGGCAATAAACTTTGGGTACCTTTGACAAGTTTTATGATCCCAGATAGGTGCACTGTGCTAAGGGCCATATTTCACAGCAGCACCTCTGAATAGATCATATCAGTTTTTATATGCTAATAATTTGTTTTGGTAGTTTAATACCAAGAGCTATAATTCATATCGATGGCTTGCCTTAGACTGTGGATAATTTGAATAACAGTTTGGGGAAAATCACTTTAGGAACACTTTCAGGATTGCACTTTCCCATTGAGCAATTAAGGCAAGAATAAACCAGGCTGGAAATTTAAAAAAAACTAAAATGAATTGAAGCTCATCAGCTCCTGCTCAGGGTCATTCCTGCTGAAGTTTCCCTCAGTCACTGCATTTTCAGTTTGCTGTGTCTGGGCTCTTTTCCATTTCCTCTTGGGCTGGCAAATCAGTCTTGTTATTTAGCCACTCTTTTTGCCTAGAACTAAAGTCTAAATGGTTTTTTTCCCTAAATTCCCCTCCAACTGCTGCCGACACTGGTGGTGTATTGCGAATTTTACCTGTTCTAGTCCATGATGTATTGTGGGAGCAGCTGAAACTCAGTTTTGCTGTTGCAAACCGAGCAGTGCTGGCAGGAGGAGCAGGGTGGGGATGCTGGGAATGCTGTGAAACTGTTATAAGTGCATATTGTATTGTTGGCTTTTCACAAATATTAAAATGAATGTCATATGTGTGATGTAAGAAAATGAAGTGGAATGAAAATATTTTATTTTAAAAAGTAGTGTGATGTCTTAAGATTATATCATATGTAGAATGTTTCTTTATGTAGTAAACTAAAGATAGCAAAGATGAGCAAGGAAGTTCCCCACATTCCTGGACTATCTGGTTGAAGATAACATGGACAGCCTCAGAGCCTGGAATGAAGAATGGATTGATCAGGAGTGGAACACAGAATGACCAAAGCATGTGGCAGCAGAACTGGACCACAATGGATTATCAAATTTTGAACAGACCTGCAAGAAGGAAATAGTGACAGGATAGGGGGGACTTGAAACCCAAGAGATACCAAAAAAGGAATATTTGAATGATGCACAGAAATCTATGAATATGTCTGAGACTCGGGCATTTAACAGAAGAGGTTTGTTAGCTAAGGTGTGCCCCTGGCATCGTGCCAAGCACCAGGCCCTATTAACTCTGTGCTTTATTTCTGTCTCCTATTGTCCCTTTTATTAAACCCCTTATTAAACCTTTTAAAATGTTATCAGGAGTGAACCTCGTTTTTCGCACCACCAATTGGGAACTATCCCCAAACCCAGTCTCCTCTCTGTAGTTTTGTAGTTACTCAAGATTCCTCTCTCTGAACACAAATGGAAGGGCTGAAGCCTCCCCCAGCATGTCTGGGGACAGCAGGGACCCTTCCTCCTCCTCCTCCTCCTCCTCCTGGAGCCAGGCGGATTTGTGGAGACTTTCCTGCAGCTGCTCGTGCTTTGGGGTAAATGTTCCAGTCCTGCATTGAAGGCAGGCCATGAAATAGTGTAAATTGGCTGTTATTTGGTTTTCTGCAGCTCGATAATTGAAACTAATAGAAGTAAATAGCTAATATTTCCTGGTGGGATGACCTTGGGAGCAGGAGAGCAGCTCCTTGTGTCTTCCTCCAGGGAAGAAAGTTAGAGGAATTACTGCCAAATAATAATAATAGCAGCAGCAGCACGGGCTGTAATTCTCCACTCTCCTACTCCAGCGACACCTGAACGGCAGCGGGAGGAAAACAAGTCATTTATCAGGGATAATTCCTCGGAACCTGCCGGGTGTGAGGAGCAGGGCTGGCGAGAAATGGGCACAGCAATCTCCTCCTCATCCCAGCCATTAAGGATCTTGTCTCTAATTTCCCCATTTTGGCAATTTGTTCTTGCTCAGGCCTGGTGTGGCTGCGGACTGAGCCGAGGTGGGAAGGGAGCTGTCCCTGTGTCCTTTTTGAGGCACTCTGGTCCTTTTTGAGGCGCTCTGGTGTTGGTGATTGGAACACAAACTCCGCTGGGTGCATGCAAAGCCAACTTCTTATTGTACCAAGCACATCTTAGATACTGTTCTGTGAAAAACCAGGTTCACTCCTGGTAAAATTTAAAAAGGTTTAATAAGGGGTTTAATAAAAGGGCAATAGGAGACAGAAATAAAGCAAAGAGTTAATAGGGCCTGGTGCTTGGCACGATGCCAGGGGCACACCTTAGCTAACAAACCTCTGCTGTTAAATGCCCGAGTCTCAGACATATTCATAGATTTCTGTGCATCATTCAAATATTCCTTTTTTGGTATCTCTTTGGGTTCCAAGTCTCCCCTATCCGGTTATCCTGCATTCCACTCCTGATCGATCCATTCTTCATTCCAGGCTCTGAGGCCTGTCCATGTTATCTTCAGCCAGACAGTCCAGGAATTTGGGGAATTTCCTTGCTCATCTTTGCTATCCTTAGTTAACTACATAAAGAAACATTCTACATATGATATAATCCCATGACATCACACTACTTTTTAAAATGAAATATTTTCATGCCACTTCATTTTCTTACATGACACATATGACATTCATTTTAATATTTGTGAAAAGCCAACAACACAATGTGCATTTATAACAACACAGGACCTGGACTGTCCTGCTCCTGCCAGCTGGGAGGAGTCCTCACAGCCTCCCCAAATTCCCACAGTCTGAGTGCTCAGCAGTAGAAATATTAGGGGAAAAAAAAGAGTATAGAATGACAAAATGAGCATAAAGGCAAAATAAGAGCAAAGGAAAGGATAAAATAAGAACGAGGGAAGGGAGCTTGGTCCCTCGTTATTAATCTACAAGCTGGAGAATATAAATAGCAAATGAAGGTATTTTTGTGGATTTGGTCCTGATGCCAAACTTGTATGAGAGGAGCTCTGGGGAGTTCTTCTTGATTAGGGGAAGGATTAATGTAAAAGGTAGGGAAGTAGGGGCAAATCCTGTGTGAACAGCTGCCTCGTGCAGCAGAGTAATTAAATAAGACGTTCCCAATGTATTTGTGACAGGGGGAACTGTTCAGAGGGAGAGGTTTGTACAGAACCCAGGCAAGGGATGGGTGTTCCCACAAGGAGTTTGTGATGTATCTCTGATGGCTGACAAGGGGCTGAGGTGACTGTCACGAGTTTAAAATGCCTCTGGACTTACCAGAACTCGACATTTCTCCTGCAAGAGGGAACTGTTCAAGGAGAGGGCAGCACAACCCACGGGTGTCACACAGGCCAGGGCTTGGGGGGAAAAGTGGGAGCTGTAAATGCCATTTCTCCTTGAAATCTTTATCTAGATCCAGTCCATCCAAGCAAGCTGTGACTGTGTGGGGCGAGGCTTGGGGTTCCCAAGGCTCTGGGCAGGAGTTTGCATCCCTGGTGCTGCAGGGATTGTGCCACACTCACAACTCCAGCTGGGAAGAGCAAGAGTTTAGGACGTGAGGATGAGGCTGGCTTTGGACATGAGTGGTTTTATCTTTATTTTTAAAGCTCTGAAGGGGAGGATGTTGTTCCCAGCAGCCTCCCCAAGGTCAGGGGACAAGGCAGGGCTGTGACGGTGCCTGTTGGATCCGTGGAGCAGAGAGGGGCTTCCAAAGGAACTGAGGGAATCAGTCACTCAATCCCCACCCACAAATGAACAGCAGCCTTGCAAAGATCCCTTCCAGAGCTGAGTAAATCTCAGGTGAGCTTTACTGTGCCACCAGACCGCCCCAAAGGGGGAATGTTCTGTGGGAAGTTTCCTCTGCTCCCATTCTGGAGGAGCTATCTCTGCTGGGAACAAGAAATCCCCCAAGACCTTCTCGGGCTCCTCCTGCTCTGCTTGAGGCATTTGGTGCTCCATGAGCCAGGGGCTGCTCCGTGCTGGAGCTGAGGGGTCTGGCTGGAGGTTGGAAAAGGCCATCGAGTCCAAGCTGTGCCCCATCCCCATCCCTGTCCCCAGCCCAGAGCTCTGAGTGCCACCTCCAGCCCTTCCTTGGACACCTCCAGGGATGGGCACTCCAAACCTCCCTGGGCAGCTCCTGCCAAGGCCTGAGCTCCCTTTCCAAGGAGGAATTCCTGCTGATGTCCAAGCCGAGCCCTTGGGCAGGGGCTGATCTCTCCTGGGGAGGGCTGAACCCCTCCCCTGTGCTGATGAGTGTCCCCAGAGCTCACTGCTCCCCAGCTGCTCATCCCAGGATTTCTGTCTTGGTCCATTTCCCAAGCTGAGCAATTGGAATAAATCATTTAGCAGGAGCTGGGAAGTAAATCAGCTGGCACTGAGCACTGTGCTGTTTGTCACCTTCCCTCTGCTTCTCCTGAAGAAACACCAGATTCTCACCTTCACCAAGTCCTGTCTATTAAAATCTAGGGCTGAGTGATCACATGAAGGAGTCCAGGTCCTACAACGATGAAATAAATGTCTGGAGAAGCCAGTTGGTGACCTTTCCTTCTCAGCTTCCCTGGTGATTCACAGGTTTTATTTTTTGCTAAGCACAAAAGCATTTTCCCTGGCAAACACTCCTTTGCTGAAGGTGAAAATGAATAAAATAAGCCCACAACACCCTGAGGAGAGGGTTAGGTCTTTTCACAGTTCTCACTATTTATAACAGCCCCAGCTGAAGTGTGCTGAGCTGTCTGGAGCAGTGCAGGCATTCCCTGCTCCAGCCCCAGTTCCCCAGGTAATTCCTGCTTAACCATTGCTTGGAGTGTCCTGAGTTTTCAGGAGGAAACTTGGGGAATCTGGGAACTTCACAGCCTGAGATAGCAAACGTGATCACTTTCAATGATAGCTCTGCTCCTGGAGGGCATTTGCCATTTGACTCTATTAAAAAATTCATCCAGAATTGATATGCTGCATTTTTCATTTCAAAAATTGCAATCAGGTAGCAAAGTCTGAGTATTCAGACGAGAGTAATATCTTTTCAACGTTCATTAATCTGAGTCAGTAATGAACTGCAGGTAAAATGGAGGGATAATTCAGGACCAGTAATTTATTTGGTTATTTTTCTTACCTTCCCTATTATTAAATATCCATGAACAGTTTAATTGACCTTCCTGAATTTTTCACGCCACGTTCCCAGGTTTTGTTGGTGGTGGTTTGCAGGGTGCTGAGGGGTCAGTGCCAGCTCCTGGCTGGGCAGTGGAGGGAGGGTCCCTGTGTCCAGTGCTGGTCACTCACAGCCCTGCCCACACCCTGGGGGCCCCCTGGGATCTATCCTTCATCTTCATCCTTCATCTTCCTCCCTCAGGTCATGCCTGCTGGGGACAACAGTTCATTGTTTTGTCTTCACTCTTACCTTGACTTCATTTTCAGTTATTTTCCAAGCTCTGTCCTTAGTCTCTGTCTGGTTTAAGGCTCAGTTCCCCAGCTTTGCTTCATCCACTGGGGATGTTTTCCAAACCTCCAATCTCCTTCCTGGTCCTCCTTTGATTCCCTTCATTTGGCTCACAAGTTCACTAGCACAGAGTGTATAAAGCAGATTACATCTATTCTATTCTATTCTATTCTATTCTATTCTATTCTATTCTATTCTATTCTATTCTATTCTATTCTATTCTATTCTATTCTATTCTATTCTATTCTATCCTATTCTATTTCTCCATTATAACCCAGCAGAAGGATAGTTTCCCAAATTCTGATGGTCACAATTCTGTTTGTTCTCCCAGAGCCATGGCCTCTCATCCTGAGCTCCCTTCCTCAGCCTGGAATGACACCAGTGGTTATTTCTGCCCAGTTGTGGGGCTCTGTTTAGTCTCTCTTGAACAAAAGGTGTTCTTTAAAGGTGATTTCTGCAGTGCCAAGACCTTTCTGGATTTTGATCCCATTCCCTCGTGCGCTCGCAGTCCTTCCCTGCACAGTGCCAGCAGCCAATTTCACCAGCACGTCCCTCCTCTGTCCTGCAAGTCATTAATGAAGAAATTAATAATGCTGAGTTCAAGGCAGGTCTCTCAGCAACTTGATTCATCTCTTCATTTTCAGCAGAGCTCTTTCTGGAAAGGAACAGTCTCCCAGCAGCTCTGTAAGCTGTGGAGATTCACCACATGCCAGGCTGGTACAGGAGGCCAAAGCCAAGCTCTGAATTGTTAGTATCCCACGGGAGGAAGAGCAGTTGGGATGGTGCAGTCCAGCAGTGCTGCTTGCAGCTGCCCACACCTTTGGTGTCTTGTTGCTTTTATGGGAAGTTTATTTTTCTGGGAATGGATGCCTTGTGAGCTGGGATGTAAAGCAATATCCTTCCCTGCTCTGGAGAGAGACCACTGACAAGAGCATGGAGTGCCAGGACAAGGGGGAATGGCTTTGTAGGGACAGAAGGAGGTTTGGATTAGAGATTAGGAAGGGATTGTTCCCTGGGAGGGAGGGCAGGCCCTGGCACAGGGTGCCCAGAGCAGCTGTGGCTGCCCCTGGATCCCTGGCAGTGTCCCAGGCCAGGTTGGATGGGGCTGGGAGCAGCCTGGGATGGTGGGAGGTGTCCCTCAGTGGAAGAAACACCAACTTTAAGGTCCTTCCAACCCTGAACATTTATGATTCTAAATCTGTGGTTCATTTTCCACCGTCTTTCCCTCTCCAGCCTTCCCCAATAACAGTTAAAACTCTGATATTGATTCAGACAGTCCTTTAAGTATGCAAAGATAAAGTTCATCAGCATAACCAATTTGCAAACATCTAAATTAGCCAGGCACTCTCCCCGTTGCCTTTGTAGGAGATTATAAACTTCCCTCTTTGTTCCAGCATTATTGTGCAGACCATCTGCTCTCAGTTAGCCTTTTCATGAAGATTGAAGCAAGGAAAGCTTATTAAACACTCAACTTCCCTGGTTAATGGCTTTCCCACTCCTTTTGCAGTTTTCCTTTATTACTGATGCACTTATGGAATGATCTCCTGTTAATTTTCCCCCGCTCTGTCCCTGACCTCCTGGCCCCACGGCTGCACTGCTCTGGGGAGGGAGCTGAAGGCTTCAAACTGGAGCTCAGGCTGGGACTGCAATTCCTGTGCAGGAAATCCACAGAGAACACAGAGCACAGCACACAGAACACAGCACACAGCACACAGCACACAGCACACAGCACACAGCACACAGAACACAGAACACGGGACAGAACACAGAACAGAGAACAGAGAACAGAGAACAAACAGAACATAGAACACAGAACACAGAGCACAGCACACAGAACACAGCACACAGCACACAGCACACAGCACACAGCACACAGCACACAGCACACAGCACACAGCACACAGCACACAGCACACAGCACACAGCACACAGCACACAGCACACAGCACACAGCACACAGCACACAGCACACAGCACACAGCACACAGCACACAGCACACAGCACACAGCACACAGCACACAGAACAAACAGAACACAGATCACAGGACACAGAACACAGAGCAGAGAGCACAGAACACAGAACACAGAACACGGAACACAGAACACAGAACAAACAGCACACAGCACACAGCACACAGCACACAGCACACAGCACACAGCACACACAACACACAACACACAACACACAACACAGAACCAGCTCCCACCCTCGTGCCTCAGGTCTCCCACAGGACAGGGCAGGGCTGGCAGGGTCCTGACCCCACACCCACTTGGGGTTGGTAGGTGAGAGAAGGCAGAGCAAAGGAAAGGAAGTTGTGGAGATTAGAAATCCTTCCAATGTGCAATTTGTTCCAATTTCATTAACTTTCTTCCCAGGTTCTCCTCTCCTGACTCACCCTGTTCCTAGTGCCTCATCTGCATTATTTCTTAGTTCTTTAGGGTTCTCTGGGGATTGCCCCTTCCTGATCCCCATCCAGCAGTAAGTGTTCTCCCTCCCTGAGCCCTCTGAAACAGCTGCAGCAGCAAGTTTCACCTTTGGATGTGTGTGACCTCGAAGGCACAAGAAAAATCCTTCTCAATTACGCTGGACAGCTTCTAAACAGATTTCCAAATTATTGCAGCCCCGTGTACACACACCAGGGCTTGAAAAACCCAGCAGTGCTGGTCCCCGAGCCATAGATCAAGGGAGGCTTCGGGGCTGGATCCGCTCATGGCACAGCAATTTAGATAATAAGATGGGGAACATAATAACATAACAGTTCAGCCTTGCAACTTCATTTTTTTTTTTGCTCTCTCACCAGAGACTGAGGCAATGAAGAGAGCTCTGATTTGCAAAGCTGAATAAAACAAAAGCACAGAGGAACCTGGCTGGGCGTGCTGACCTTCTTTTCAGTTTTCAAGCAACTCGAAGCTGAATCTTGCTCAGAACTGGCCATTATCCTTGTTTTCTCATGCAGAGCCATTAACCTCTAGCTTACTGCAGCAAGCAAACTGTTATTTGCTGGTATCAAAAAAAAAAATAAACCTGGCCTTCCTCATTTTCTCCTGAGACATCTGAAAATGGGTAAGCTTTGGCAGATCCTAATAGTTCCAACCTGCACAGGATACTGGGAGAAAATAAAAATGCACGGTGGGGGTTGCATAATGCAAAATGGCTGAAACGCAGCAGAAATTTGGGATCTGCCTAAATCCTTGGGAGCTGAAAACAGGAGTGTTGCTTGCAGGGTGCTGCCTTTTTTTGGGGGGGGGGGGGGG
>VZRF01009865.1:0-36633 GCA_013396875.1 Vireo altiloquus
AAATCTCAAACCAGAAACACGAACAGAAATTTAGCACAGTTGATTGTCACTCTTGAAATTAGCAATGTTTCGGGGCCGAAGAATTTATTGTCATCAAAATACTCATCCCGTCTAATTACAGGGATTAAAGATGAATTAATAGTTGAAAAGAAACAGCAGTCTCGAGGAAATATATTATTGCTGTGGGATAGTTTTTCTGTGGAGCTTTGGGGACGTGGATGTGCATAGGCAACCTCTTAAAGGCTTGTGGCATTCCCTAGAACCATTGGATGAATGTCAGTGTGTACTAAATAACCACCGCAAGGAGAATGCGGCAGCAGAGTAAGGCAGATTTGGTTTAGAAGCTCATAATGAATTTAATGAAAATAATAACATTCCTCTGAACCTTGTCTGGTTTTCAGTTATTAGGGAAAGAACTGTTCTTCCAGGCACAACTCGCAAAATCCCATTTGTTTTCAGCTTAGCCCAGGGGAAGTTATCAACATTACCATCCCATATGTATTGCATTAAACACTTCAAGTCACTTCAGTAGTGCTTGCAAGTTTAAAATTAGATTTAAGACTGGAATGATTTAAAGGTCTTTAAAATGAACAAACCATGAGATTGCTTTAATTGTTTTAAGTATAATCATCTGTATTTAAAAATATTATTCCTAAAACATTCAATTTTGGCATCCAAGAAGAGATTAATTTGGCAGGCTCTTTTTATATTAGGCTTAATGAAATCATTTAAATTAGAATGTTCAGAGTAACCAATGATTTGTAGCTGCTTAATTGAACACATTTTGGAATACCATTATCATAAAGCTTCCTCCTTATCAAAAATTACATCATTTGAGCCCCACAAAACTGTAGTTTTGTTGAGATACAGTACCACAGTTGTGGTGTAAATCAGTACCTAAATTACTTGGAAAAATGTTATGAAAGTGGATCATTTAATGCTCACCTGACTTTTGTAAAGCCTTTTAAGGACTTCAGTGCAGCACTTGGGCAACAACTGAGTCATGGACTTCGAGTTGATTATATGACCAGGCTGTAAAGCTTAATTAGCACAATGCCATAATGTGTAATGGACTTCTTGTGGACAACAGAGGGAATGGTCTGGTAAAATCTCAGCTTGAAGGTGTTGCACAGAAACTCCTGAAGCAAAACCCTCAGAGTTTTGAAACAGTGAATTGAGACAGAAGGAAATGAGAGCACTTGTCCACCACCAGCAGCTGTTTTGCTACTTGTGGGGTAAAGCCTATTAGCATAAAAATTTAAATGCTGATAGTGGATTTCTTATTCTGGTGAGGAGGGTGGATGGGAGGAATAAAAAAAACTCCTTTTCCCAAAATTTCACCTTAAATTTGGCTTTTATTCTGCACTAAGAGGTGGGGAATGAGAAGTACAGAGGAGATGCAGAAGGTTTCCATATCTCAGTCAGAAAGTCCTGATGACAAATGGCATAAGCAAGTGGCTGTTTTAACACAAGAGAATGAAAGGAACACAGGTAACGAACAAATTTCATATCCATTCAGGTGCTGGTGTTGCCTTTCCCTGGTCTTAAAATTAAAACCAAAACACGGTTTATGGGGAAAAAGGGGTTTTTCCCTCCATATTTATTTCAGGATCCTGGGGTGCAGCACTTGGTCCAGGTGGAATGCCCCGAAAATGTATGCACACATCACACTGAAATACACACAATTATAGGCTTTGCAAAATTAACATATTTATCAAAGATTCCCCAATGAGAGGCTGGAGTGAAGCCCTCGTTGTGAGGAACCTTCCCCCTGGCTGGGCCTGTCTGAGGTTCCAAAATGTGTTCTGGAGAGGCCCTTGGTGTCTGGGGCTCCCAGGATGTTTGCTCTCCTGGTTTAACGGTGCCGTGGGGCTGAGCTGAGTTATCAGCCTTGGGAAGTCACAGTGTGTGGGCTAAAAGCACTGAGAACACATCAAACTATAAAAGAGTGTGTGAGAGGGGTATAAAAGAAACAGCAAAAAATCATTCTGGTATCACTGGGAATGCCACATTCATGCAGCATCAGACAGACCAGAATAAACACAGTAACAAAGCACGCACAGGGAGGGAGGAAAGGACATCACACCTCTGTCTGTGCCTGTGCAGGTGAGCTGAGCACCTGAAATGCACTTTCACTGCAGGAGGGCACAGAGCAAAGCTCTGACACAGCCCTGAAACAGGTTCCAGCCCTGGTGTTTCTCCCAGGATACCCCCCAAGCCCGTGACAAATTACACATTGACAAATTACATGTCAACAGAAGCACAGAACTCAGAGATGTATGGCTGGAACGAGTCAGATTCTCTTGAATATAAACAGATCTCATTAAGGCTGTCTGTAAAGTTTATGTCTGGCCAAAACAAGAGTGAGTACTGTGTAGCCTCAAGATAAGCATAAAAATGTGAGTGGAAAGGTCACTTTTTTGTTTCTGTTTTTTCTGACAATAGCAAGAAATGGAACACTATGTAATTTTAGAGCAGAAAATTTTAGTGCTGAGAAGTCATTTTGAAACAGGGAGTAGAGCTTCCACAGGTCCAGAAGACGAGAGGAGAGCTATATTACTTCATTTTTCTTATCAGAAAAAAACCCCTCAAAACAAACAAACAAACAAACAACAGCAAAACCAACCAGAAAACCCTGTCAGATTAATCTGGATTTTCCCCAGCCACAACAAAGCTCTACAATGAAGATTAAACCTGTTCCTAACAAGAAAATCAGCAGACTTTTATACAGAGGCTAGAAGCCAATTTTGCCAATATTTTGGAGAAAAAACTAAGTCTAATCCATGCCACAATAAGATTAATGCAATTGCAAAAAATACCCAAAAAAACAGCAGCAAGAAAAGGATCTAAATATTTGTCTTTCTAAACTGAATTTTGACGGTTTCACTGTTTTAGAGTATTCACAGAAGTATTTCAAATATGTTGTTTTCAAATAAAGCATAATTTTTCACATAGCATGTTTAGGTAATATTTAATTAACCGTAGGCTTTTCAAAAGCTAGGAGATGGGAGGAGCTTTCTTTAGAGTTTTTTAAGAGGCAGTTTTTTGTACATTTGTAAAAGGTGTGAATGTCTTTAGGTCAGTGAGGTTTCAGATGGCAGGAGGAGTCTTGACTGTGACTCACAAAAAAAAGACCAAGAGGAAATGCAATTCTTGTTTTGTGTGTGGAGAGTGTTTGTGTCTGATCAAATGCACAAATCAGATTTACTGTACTGAGCTAATAACTGGAGCACTGCCTGTAAAAATGCTAAAAATGTTAATAAACTTCCTCTTCTTGCTTTTCATGCTGTTTGAAACTAAAGGTAAGTTGGGATTCAGTGGAAGACTGGGCAAATACTCCCAAGCCTGGAAAATTACAGTTCTTTTAAAATGCTTGCTTTTCTCTTTCTTTTTTTCTTTTTCCCTTAGAAAAATCCATAAGGTACTTAAGGCAGTCCATCTGTTGTTTGTCTAAACCAAATGCATTGCCTCTTTTGGCTTCCCATTTTTCACCTGATAACTGATAACTGTTAAGTCACAGTGGGGAAAAATTAGAGATGGGATTCTCCCTTCAAAAACACAATATAGGAAAAGCCACGTGAAACTGAAACAAATACATAAAATACCTTGGAGGGAAGACAGTATTAGAGGGAGAAATTAACACATTCAACTGGTTATGAAGCAAATGCACCACTTTTTCTAAAATGAGTAGGTTTTTGGATCCATGTCAAAGATTTGTGATCCAAAGATACTATAAAAAGGCTTTTTTTTTTGTTGGGTTCTTCTGGTTTTTCCTTTTGTTTGTTTTTTTCCTCAAAAGATCCAAGCTGAGCATCTTGGTTACCTTGTCCTTTCAAAATATCCACAGAAACTCTCTTTTAAGGTTAAACATCTGTGGTTTAAGTGGAATTACAAAGATGTAATTTCTCTGTTGTGCACCCATATCTACTGAGCATAAATTAGAAATAAAAGACAAAGCATGGCTGGAGGAGGTGGGAACAGGGAAGAATTTTGCCATGTGGTAAATATCACACTGGCCAAGCAACTGGTGCAGAAAGGGAATTTCAGCCACCTACTTTCTTCCCCTAGCCTTCCATTAAAAATATTTCATGAATACATCAGGCCTGAGGATCTTAATACAACCAGTTAATTATTTCAGAACAGTCTAAAACAGCCAAAGTTTTTGAAAAAAAAAAAAATGACGTGTGAAAAGAAGGTGACAACAGCAAAAAATTTTGTTTGGTGTCATAACGAGAGGTGGATAACTTACAAATAGTAGCATTCAGGCAGATGCACACATCAGTGTGTCACACACAAAAAGTCATCTCAGGAAAATGCCCAGCCTGCCTGGAACAAAGATCTCGGGCACAAAAAGATCTGAGAGCACAAAAAAGCTTTGGATGGTCCTACGTCTGAATTGTCCTCAAATTTCACAAAGAAGTTCTAACATCCAAAAATTCGCACGGAGCGAGAAATGAAATGTATCACAGGAGAGTAAAAGCTCTCTTTTGGTGTTCTGCAGGATTTGGGAAAGAAAAGCTCTGACAGATTCAATCTCACAGCAAAGAACATTTTCATTACCCAGCTCTTGATGGCAGCCTGGTCAAAGAGCCACAGACTCATTCCAGTGACTCAGAGCCTTTTATTCCACGTGGGTTTGGGGTTTTTTGTTAGATTGACTTCTGAAGAGTTATTTTGGATCACACTGATACCACTGAAATGAGGTAAGAAACCTCAAAATTCCCAATCCTACAGAGCCCCCTCCAAGGCTCAAAAAAAGCTCTGACTTCCCAAAATTGGTGCAGTGGTCACAGATATATTTTAGAAACCTGACTGCAGACCCTCATGCAAATAAATCTGCAAGTCCTCTCCTTCTTAGACTTCTTCAACGTGAAAAAATTTAGAATACAGAGCTCAAAAAACTGGTCACTGAGTGAGGAATGGATTCCAGCCAGGCAGCAAGGAAAACATCTCCTCAAATGGGGTTGGTGATAGGGAGAGGTAAGGTTGTACAGCACAGGTTCATTTTCTTGTCAGTAAGAGCTGAAATAGCAAGACAGGAGCCACCCAGTGAGGATGGGAATGCAGAACTGACTTGGAAAGAAAAGATTTAAAAAAAAAAAAAACCAAAAAAAAGCCATCAAAATGTCTCTGAATATAAAATCACGCAAGGCAGTTGTGGATCATGTGAGCATTTTCTGACATAAATCAATTCTTAATTGTTTTAAAGAACTGTCTGTTTTACCACTATCTGTTTTACAGACCAGAGGCTTTTTTTGTTGGGCTCTCTGGCTCAAAAAAACCCCAGAAAACCAAACAACCAACCAAAAAATCCCCAACTAACCAACAAAAAAACAAAAGCAAGCTACTTTTGGTTTCTGTTGTTACTAAAGAATGCTGTAAAGGGGTCTGTTGAAACCCATTTGTGACAAGTAGGAATTGGACTCTAGTAGATTTTAACTTCAGTGATTCTAGGATAAAATGGAATTTCCTGGGTGATGCAATATTGACAAAAGTGTCTGCAGACAGAAGAATTGCCTTGCTTACACAGAGGCAACAGTGAGTTTTTAGTGTCTTAGGAACATTCACAGCAGCTTACACATCCAGCAGGCTGAGATTTGCAATGGAGCTGCCACCATGAAACCAAACAAATCTGTGGGGAAAATATTGCTCAGGAACCCTTCTCAGTGACCTATAAAGAGCTGTTGGCTCGTTCAAGGTCGAGCCTTCTCTCTCTGCAGCCAAAATGCACATCTTTTCTGTGCAACTTTTACAAATATGAAGTTGTGAGGTTTCTTTTTGATGCCCTTTGGTCACATCTGAGGTGCTGAGGTTTAGGGTGAGGCACAGACATCTCTGTGCCATGCTGGAGCCCACAGGATGTTCCACAAATTGCTTGGGGTGAGAGGTGTGAGCTTTGTGACATACCCAGGTGTGGTCATGACTTGGCAGTGGGTTTTTGAGAAATTTCAGAGAAAGGCTGAAGAAAGCAATTTCTTTTTTAACCTGTCTTGAATTCTAATAGTTAACTCAATTTCTAAAGGGAACTCTCTTTAGCTTCCCAGGAAAAAGAATGTAAATACGAGAAATGTTTATGGTAAGGTGTTTGCCTGACCAATGGAAGGTCTCCTCACTGTTGTTGTTCATTCCATTCTGGTGCTGGACACACACATACAGAGATGAACCCAGCAGCCAAACCTCGCTGGAGGAGGCTGCTTAATCTCTCTCAATCACCTTTTTTAATAATATCTATCTATAAATAAAATCCTTCTGATCTTCAATCCATGAACTCTGAGTCTTTGTGGGAAGGGCCCTGGAGCATAGAGACAACAACATCACTTCTGACACCCAGGGTTGGAAACAGAGCCTGTTTCTCAAGGCCAGCCCCTTCTGGCTGCTTCCTCAGCATCCTTGCTTCTCTCCCTGCCAGTTTGATGGAACATATCACAAGTCTTGGGCTTTGGAGCTCTCAGAAGCCACGACTTAATCTGATAAAGATTCCGGGTAGGAGAGCAGTGCCATTCAGCCAGACTGGAACTAGAGGAATGATTAAAAGTGATAACTTTTTATAGGTTCTTTTTCCAGAGAAAGCAGGAGCTTCATCCCTCATTCCATCATCCTGAGGGCTGGGGGTCACCTCTTGGGTTGCTCGCTGCTAGATTGGAAAGCTGTGTGGTATTTAGAAAGGAAAGTTCAAAGCCATGTGAGTCAGAGCGAGTTCCTCTCTCCTTCTTTTCACTGTGTCAGATATTACAGATTAGCAATTTCCCTAAGTGATATTTAATGCTAATTACTTCAGGGTCAATGAGCTGTGACCAAAAAAAAAAAAAAAGAATCTTTGATAAGGCTTTACTCATATAAGGTTTATAATGAGTATTTCTTCAGGCCCATTTCAGCTCTGTGTCTGTCACACCCAGCCCACACCAGCCTGGACATGGATGTTGAGCTTCAGGCTTTTGTTTTTCCAGTTATCCTCATCAAATAACTCCTGCTGCCAGGGATTCCAAAATGACAGCATGTGATAAGAACTCAGCATTCCAAACCTGTGCAAAGAGAAACTAAACTTTCTGACAGCATTTGCTTCCATTTCAAAGTGCTTCCATCACAGATGAGTTTGTGTCATCCACTTTCCCCTCCTCCTTCCACAGTGGGTTTGTTTGGTTTTTAGTTATAAATATTAAAAATACTCGAGGTATTTAATATTTCTTTNGTTTTTCTTTCTACATAGAAGACAGGAATTCAAGGCTTTTAGAAACTGCAGTGAAGGAGTTATTGAATGGAATTGCAAAGTTCTTTTCTTGCCAAAGCCAGACCAGATATTGTCTTTGCTTCTTTTGTCCTTCAAATCATCTCAGCAGTACCAGGTTTCAAATATGAGTCAGACCCGTGAGAGAAGATAAAAGTAATTTTGAGTGTGAGGTTTTTTTAGTTTTTTATTTATCTTTTTGGATCTTGAGGTTTAAGTTCTTAGTCTCGTCTCTGGTATCTGGAGGCTAGAAATTTGCTTTATAAAACAAAGGTGAAATTCTGATATGGTCACGTGGCAAAAGGACTCTCTGAGCTCTGAAAAAGCATGACCCAGTGGGAAAAAATACACAATTTTGCACACAGGAGTTTGGGACAGCAAATTATTATCCAAATGCCCAGAGAAGGAGCAGCCCTTTAGCATATATATATGGTATTAACAAAATCCTTTACAAGATTAAGTGTTATCAAGTATGATTAGAAATACACTGCTAATGTTAAACACACTTAACATTTACACAGTGCTTGCTCAGAGGTGCTGCAATGCTTACCTTGGACAAAAATTGGGGGTTTGAATATAATTTTTCATAGTCTACTGACTAAAACAAACAGTGGATTTTCTTCCAGTTGGCCAAAAAGTCTACCAAATTATTTTGGTCAGAAAAAGAAGAGAATTGAACTTGGCACCTAAAACTCTGCTGCTGTTTTTACCTCAGTCAATAGTATTGGCAAAGTGGCAAATTGGCAAATGTCCTCCTGAAAGTTTATGGAAAACCAACCATTGTCTGCTGCTCAGCTTCTAAACTGGCTTAGGGGAAAAAATCAGATAAAAATATTATCACAGGCTTTACAGTTCATGTCAGTTTATACTATTCATCTTGAAATTTAGTTTATTCTATTGTGTTTATTAAATCAATCGGAAATCTTATATCAATTACATTTTTGTCAGCTAACATGCACTGTAAATTCATGGCCTAGAGAGAGCACAATTAAAATTTTCATTATTTTATGAGACCATTTTTTGACCACACATCTGAATTATGGCTGTGTGAGAATTGCACTCGTGCTGAAAACTTTCCAGTCCACTTTTTAAAAAAATCACAACAGAATTACCTGCTGTAATTCTAAATAAGAAAAGAACAAGACACATTTATTATGTAAAGGAAATGCATTCCAGAGGAAGATCTTTTCTGCCTTTTGAGGTGATGGAGTAGAAAGTTGGATTTTATAT
Source organism: Vireo altiloquus (assembly GCA_013396875.1). Classification (NCBI taxonomy): domain Eukaryota; kingdom Metazoa; phylum Chordata; class Aves; order Passeriformes; family Vireonidae; genus Vireo; species Vireo altiloquus. Next base: position 8,456 of record VZRF01009865.1, read on the forward strand.
GCAGCTCCTTTCTTAAGAGTTCTTTAAGGAAAAGCAAAAAAGTAATAGGAAACCCAGCTTGGCATCAGGCAGTGAATCCCAGATTGGAGACCATAGGCTTGTGTAGCCAACCTTTGCTTTAAAAAGAAGAAGATCAATATGAAAACTGCTGAAAACGCAGAGATCTTATTTGCTGCAGAGGAGTGGCAAGGAAAGAGATGAGGAAACAATCTTCAGCTCAGAACATCTCTGAATAATTGTTTGCCTACTCACCTTGAAAAATATTGCAGTTCACAAAAGCATAATGAAATGAGGGAAGACTATTAACCCTAAATAACTGCAGGCTTCATCAGAAATTAGGTCTCTAGAGCAGAGGAAATGAACCATCCATCCTCACAACAGCTGAAAACGTGGCCTGTCTTTACAGTTATCTATTGCAAACGATACAGACTTGGGTTTATTGATTTAAAAATGAGCAGCCAGCTGATATACAATGCATTTAATTTATTATTTTTATAATTATTATTACTAATTACTTTATGAGATGGTTTTATACTTAGTGAGCAGATGAAAAATACCTCTTTTCTAATAAATAATCCTCTTCTAAATCACATTATTTTCTTGTTTGAGTTTGACCATTTTCATTAAAATAATGAACACTGATGTTGCACATGGACTTGGTATCTCCTTGCTCTGGAAAATTAGTCAAAATTTGGTTTAAAAGAGTGCACATCCATCCCCTGATTCAAAGAAGCTCCTGCTAGCATGGCGTTATTAACTCTGAAATAGTTATTGAATCTGTTTATACATCTATAGGTGCGCATATATATATGGTTTTTTTTTTGTGCATGTGTCTATTCAAAACCCCCAAGAAGAATTTGCTTTCCTTCTTGCTTCTCTTTCTAAAAGAGGCAGGTAAGTGTCCTGTTTTCCTCCTTTATTCCTCTGAAAAGACACCAAAGACACATTTGACTTTGAACTCTCTGCTTTCTTTCTTACTCTGGAATTATCTGAATAAGCATCCAAGGTATTTTTACCTTTATCAGGCTCAGGCTCAGGAATTATTCTTTAGGATTTATTTGGTTAATTTTTTTTTTCCTTTATTTTAAAGACAAAAACCCCTTCTGAAATCCCTTGCTTCAGACAGGAGGCTGCCTGGTCATGACTTCCATATCTTCCCAAAAGTCAAGGAGCACTTCACCAGCACAACCACAATATCCTTGAATTCTTCTCAGGAGTTCCTCAAAGCCTGTCAGGCAACCACGTGGAACGTTCACATGTTAAAAAACACATTTTTTGGCTGTGAGAGTGGTTGAACAATGGAAAAGTTTGCACAAAGGGGCAGTGAGGTCTCCACTCCTGGAGTTATTCAAAACCCAAGCTCAGCTGGAGCTGCCCCAGGAACCTGCTCAGTCCTTGTCTGAGCCACAGCCCCAGGAGCAGAATTCACTGGAGGAGAAATGGTCTCTGGCTTTCTGAAATCAGTGCACAAACAAAAATATTAACCCTGCCTCCCCTCAGCCTTCTGATACTACAGTTGAAACACATCCTTTATCAGCTTTAGCTTCCTGTTGAGTAATTAGCCCTTCACAGGGTTTTTATCTGAAGGATAAAGGCTTTGCTAAAGCATTCATTAAATTGGAGCTTTCATTTTGTTATAATTCTGTGTATCTTATAAGATAATTTTTGTAACAGAGGAAGAGTCAATTTCATAATGCAGTACATTCTCCTTAATGACACAACTTTATTGGAATTTAAGTTTTTCTAACACAGGAAGAATCAATTACATGAGGTAGTACATTCTCCTTAATGACACAACTTGATTGGAATTTAAGTTTATTAGCATAATTGAATGATGTGTCCTCTATTAAAATTACAATATGATGCAATAAATTGCTATAATTTTATTAGGTAATTCAATTCATACTCCTATCAGAAATTTGGGCATAGGTTATATTTGGGCATAATGTTAAAAAGATATTTGAAAAGTGAGGACTGATTTTGATCTGTCTGTAATTTTTCATCAATGAGAAAGCACTAACAAAAAACTTATTGTACTAGTGAGTTAACAAATATATCCTTTGGTTTCTTTCATTACTCCTATATATTTACTAAACATTTTAAAAAATATTTTTTGTCTAAAGGCTGCTCCTGAGTGTTTTAGATTAAATATGCTGTCAGTATTCCCCATTTTGCCTAAACGAAAGACAGCAGAAGGATAAGAGGGTTTTGACTTCACATTATTGCACTGTTAACTCTCTCTGTAAATCAAAAGTAACACATCAGTGCACAGTATCTGACAACTGCACCTGGGTATGTGCTTTCCCTAAAGTTCCTTTAGCAAAATTCAGGGGTATAGAAAGAGTTTATGATGTGTAAAAATAAACTTACGGTGGAAGAGAGAATTCAGAGTGTAAAAATGACACCCATAATTGGCTGCCCTAAAGTGAATGTCTGAATCAAATCTTATGCTTTTTAAAACTCGAAGAAATGAAAAGTGAGTGATAATCTTGCCATAAAAAAAAAATGAAGATCTACTTCTGTGAGTAATAGAAAAATACCTGGGGTTTCTTTCTCAGCTTGAAAAGCAATGATAACAAAAGAATAACTTTATATGCAGTGCTCTCAGCTGCCAGAGACCGAGATAGGAGCACTAAAACTGACACAGCTCACAGATACAATTTCATGAAAGAAAAAGAGTTATTTTTCTTTTCAAGTTCTCAGTCATTCAGTGAAAGCCAGAAGAAGGAAACTTACTCTTCTTAAAATCCCATTCTGGAAAATGTTGACATTGCATTTCTATCCCATCAAGCTTCAGATTAACTGTGTTAAAATCATATTTATGCTTGATATAAATCACATGTTTATAGAAAAATGTTACAAACCCTATCACTGATATGGTAAATCTGATGGCCAAATTTGTGTCATCTCCTTGCTAGTGTTTTATTTTTCATAAACTTATTTACTCGAGGCATGTTGAAAAGGCACATGGCTTTAAACTGAAAGAGATTTAGGATAAGATTAGATATTAGGAGTAAATTCTTTTTGTGAGGGTGGGGAGGCCCTGGCACAGAAGCTGTGGCTGCCTCTGGATCCCTGGAAGTGTCCAAGGCTGGATGGGGTTTGGAGCAACCTGGGACAGTGGGAGGTGTCCCTGCCCATGGCAGGGGTTGGAACTGGGTGATCTTTAAGGTCTCCTCACCATTCAAAGATATTCTGATTCAACAGTCGTGACCAAGTGGTTTCCAACTTTTCAAAGCCAAGAGTTTTCGTTCAGCTCAGGCTGGGAGCCTTGCAGGGCTCTGTGTTTGGGTGGGTGTAAGCACATTCCAGGAGTGAGGGTGAGAGGAACAGAGACAAGTTACCTGAAATGGGATCTAGAGAGGGTGACCTGACAGCTCTGAACAGAACTGGTTTTTAGGCTTTTGAACTTAAATGTCGTCTGGACTTAACAGCAACTCTCTAGTCTGTTTTGGGATCCTTATGCCATGACTGTCTACATTAAATAAATGTCAGTCCATTCCTTTCCCACCCCACCACATCCAAAGTTTGAAGTGGAAGCAGAACCCAGGTAAATTTTTCTCCACCAGCTGGGGAGATCAAATTTTAAAGCAATAATTAGTTAATAGTTAATAATTAGTTTATTATAATAATATATAACTAATATATTATATATATAGTTATATATAATAATATATTAACTAATATATAAATATTAGTTAAAGTTAATAATTAGATTCCACTGTGTTCACATAACAGAGCCATGCTCCATGTCCCTTCTGATCCAATGCACACTGATTCTACCTAATGAAGGAAAACAGAACCACTGCCTCTAAAACTGAATCTTTTTTCCTAAGCAAATACTATTATAACATCTGGCTGTGCCAGATAATTTCTCTTAAGGAGAACTATGGAAAGTTAAATCTTTTGCTGACTGTGGCAGTGAGTTGCAAGTGCCATATGTTTTCTGGAAGAAAGTTGGCAAAGCTCACACTGTGTTTCCTGTAGGGATGAACCTTCCCTAATTTTACTCAGAGCTGTGTGGGAGCCCTGGAGGTTGAGGGCTTCTGTTTGGTTGTCCTTCTTGTCTGTGTTTGTTGAAAAATATGTACCATACGCAGAAAAATATGTTCCATCCTGCTAGCTAAACTAAAAGTGTGGTGAAGCACAAGTTGTTTTAATATTATTGGAAAGAGAAACCAGGCTGGATCATGTGTTTATAGCAGATGTTGTACCTACCTGGCTCATTTGTCTTGCAGGAAACACTCAGCAAGGATCTGGTGCAGTTTTATCCCAGGACTGGGTCACATGAAGGTACTTTTCGAAGAGGACACTGAAATTACAGTCAGGCTCAAATAAGATAAGCTTTCAGAACCTTGAAGCTTCTGGTCCTTGTCAAATTTTGAGCACTGAAGTAATTTTCGGTTTTGGAATAATTGGCACAACATTGAATAACGTCAAAACATTTCAGTAATTTTCTCAAAGTCTTTAAAATGTAGAAATTTTTTATGTTCAGCTACGCTGCAAGCTGAACATAAAACCTTCAACAAGAAGGCTGTAGGTTCTGAAACAGATCTCAGCATTATTTTTGTAGCCCATGATATCCTCAAAAAAAAAATCACAGTTTTACTGGAAAAGAAAATTATATTGGTTTGGAATATGAGGCTGGTGATTTTTTGAGACCTCATGCTGTTTCTATTTTCTACTCGAATGCTATTTAAGTTGTATTCAATATTAGCAAATTTATTTTCCAGGACATTCTGAACCTTAGGATGTAAATTCCAACTGTTATTCAAAAAGTAAGGACATCCTATAACTCTATTTTTTGCAGTAAGAATCTGCATGACAGACTGACCTGCCTGATTCTGATTCACATTTATTTTCTATGGGATGTCAATACTCTGGCAAAAGAAGTTTGATGGGCACTTTAACAGAATTGCTAATCTACCTTGCATTCCTTTAGGGTATTTTTTATTGCTACAGAAGGCAGCCTGGTCCTTTGGAGTGGCACATCCAAACTGTCTTGATCTAAAACCATCTGAGCACCATCTTCAGCATTTTATGTCCCTTCTCACAAACACAACATTAACAAGGCCAACAATAACAAAAATAACTAAACAAACACCCCTCCACAAGCCTGCACTCTTATTTTGTAGAAGAATTCATGTGGAAATCCTGATCTGGTAGTTCTGGGGGTTTCCTCTCAAATTTTAATCTTAAGGAGCATGCATTGCCTTTCCAATATTGCTTTTAATACTGACAGTAGAGAAGGAATAGCTTTTCATGTAGGCATAAATAATTCTACATGCATTTTTTATTCAATACGGGGTGTGCTGTTATTTGTTCTTTGATTAAATGTAATCAACACAGTGTCAGCACTTGGATTAAAAATATCCCATGAACTCTACCCTGACACACAGAAATAATCAAGCTTAAGCACCTTGGCCTTTATTCCAACAGCTAATTAGAGTAGAATGAACATAATGTTTCCTGAGGGCCTCTAGTTTATGACAGAGTGGTTCCAAAAAAGAAATTGGGAGCCTAAATTTCCAGTTTAAATGTTCAAAATTTCTGCTTTGATACCACCTACCCCTGGACTCTGCACAACAATCTCCAGGGTTTAATGTTGCAGTTTCCAAGACAGTAGAAAATCTGCTTCTGAACAGACAGAAGCTAAAAATAGTGAAAGAAAAGAAAGTTTGTGCTCTCACAAATCCCGATGAGTCTGGGAAGCTCAGCACCGAGTTAGTCCTGAATCCATCAAGATCCATAAACTTGATGTACCTTTTTCCATTTTATCAGAGGAGATGAGCAGGTGGGGGATCTGATCTGCACAGAAATCCTCAGAACTCTCTCCTGGAGCAGCTTTTGCACAAAAGTTTGGTCTCCTGGTTCAGGAGCTCTGCTGCACCTGCATCCCTCGGGCAGAGCCACATCTTTTGGGGTGTGGGCTCCCTAAGGAGCAGCTCTTCAGATGAGTGTCAGCCTTTTAACTTTTGAAGGATTTAAATGCTGCCTTCGGATTGTAACACTTTTCCCTGCATAAATTTCCCTTTGATAATCGAGCGGCGGCTGCCGAAAGATCCTGGCTTGAGTCTCATAGGTGGCTGAATTAGGCTGAAAATAGCTGCTAGAGGAGAAAATGGAATAAGGAGGGGAAGGAAGATGAGAATTAGCCTCTCAAATGGAACTTCTGCTTTTAAATTAGATGCATGATAGAGGTTGACAGGAAAGTGATGGGAGCTGCAATCCTTACTCGTATTCCGATGGACTTCAAAGGGAGTTTTCCCCTTTGAGAGCTGCAGGATCAGACATCCTATCTGTACTCGTTTCTTTCAGCATCTGGCTCTTACTTGTGTTGTCAGGAGAGCTTTTCTCACCATATGGGACTTGTGAAACGTTTTGAAAGCCCTCGGTGATGTTCAGTCCTTTGCCTACTTCGCTGGGCATTCCTTACGCCTTTCTAAAAAGTGCCACTGCAGACAAAACTTTAATTTGCACTTAAATGTGGGAAGCCTTCCTTTTATAGAACAGGTTTTTTACAGCATTTGACTCTTACTGCAGCTTTTGAAAAAGCAGACTTGAAAAAACTTGCTTGCCCCATGCTGCCTCAAGAGAACTGGAGCATGTCCTTTTCACTTATTACTGTTAGACTTTGGCTCTTCCTTTTCCTGCCTGAAACTAAAATGTTCTTTTTTTTGAACAAATCTTTGTCCCTTTCGGATCATGGGATGCAAAATAGCTCTTGGGCTGCTCTTTCAAGCTGGTGAAAGCAGAAAGTTAACAATTAGGTCCAGATTTCTCGGTAAAAATGAATCAGCTGACATTATTAAATATATTTATATATATAGATAAGACCTAAGTATTGCGGTATAAAAATGTATCTCCTTCCACTGGACAACCAGGAACTGATTTCGTGTGTGTCCTCCAGTTATCCTAAATGCTGGTTTAGACTTTCTCTTTGTGGCACAGCCCAGTTCAAAGGTATCTGTTGTCATTTTTTCTCTGCTGCATCAACAGAGGAGAAGAGGTTTGGTAAATACCAGAGAAAGTCCTTGTAGCGTGGTCACTGTGTGCACATAATGAGAGATGTTGTGTTACTAGCTCATGTTGATGGAATATTTTGAAGGAGGAGTCTCAAAAATTGTGATGAATAGTTATGGCAAAAAATGTTCTGATAGCTTTAGGCTATTCTGGAAGAGCAGGAAGTATCCTTATGCAGTAATAAACGTTTTAATTGCAGAATCACAGAATCATTTAGGTTGGGAAAGGCCTCTAAGATCATTGACTCCAAAGTTTGACTGATCTTCTCCTTGTCAACCAGACCAGAGCACGAAGTGCCACATCCAGTTGTTTCTTGGACACCTCCAGGGACAGTGGCTCCACCACCCTGAATTCTTTTGCTGATGGTAGTTTAGGGGGTGAGGTTAATTACAGCAGACATGGAAAATATTTAATTTATTTCCTTGTTATAAATCATGATTTCCTTCAAAAGGTAATGTTTGTTGTCTGCTGCACCTATCCTGTGAATATCTGTAAATAGACTTATATATTTATAACTACATTTTTTTTGTCAGCAGACTCCTCTTGAGGACTTAGAGCACCCAAGTTTCTCCAGTTTCTTTCTTTCCTTTCCATTTATCCTCTGGCATTCTACTGATCTAGTTTACATATTTCCTCTGGCTCAAGTGATTTGAGATATGGAGAATGAAAATCATGACAGAAGACTCAAAAGAAATCATTTGGTTAAACCTCTGGGTGGCCATCAAAAAACCTTGTTTCAAATGCCTTTCTGTCGTGCAGAAATGAGCAGAACCTCATTGTGACATTCAGCTTTGATCAAATGTCATATCTGGGATTCCTTCTGCACAGCAGTGTTTTTGTAATAAGAGCTATCATAGCAGAGCAGCTCTCACTTTAAACTGGCACGAGAGGAAAGCCCAGGAGCTGGATGCTTTTTCCAGTGGGTCATAAATCCTTGGCATTCTCTGGAAGAGGGAAGTTTTAAATTAGCAGCACTTTCTTGGGGTTTTGGCACCATGCTGATATTGGTGCATTCTGACATAGACATCCTCTGTGGCCTTGCACGAGTCACTCAAACTCCCTTGATTTTTTTTCTCTAGATTTATCTTTAAAATAGAGATAATGATATTTTTTTCCTCAAGGAGAATAGAGCTCAGATAAATCAGGATTATGGTAGTGAAGCTTCAGAATCTGTGACTTTGACAACATGGTACAAACTTATCTGTGATTTTGGCCTTATGTGAAATGCATGAAATATTTTGTGTCTCCTCCCTTGTGTCTTTTTTGTTAAATTATTGACTCTTATTATTGATAACTCTTGCCCTGCTTCAATGATCACAGAGAGAATCAGGGTTTTTTTTTTAACATGCAACCCCAACATTGTTGTCTTACCTATAATTTACAAAAAAATATTTATAATTTATTCCCCACTTGAGCATAACCACACACCTCTAGTCAAAACCATGAAAATATGATGTGTGAAGTTTTATCTTTGCAAAATGCAAGGAAGGCAGCAAAAAAGGATGTAACCTGTACCACATTTAAATGATAAGCTCTAAATGACCATTTGAATGACAATTTGCAGGGTTCAGCCTCCTGAGCTGACCACAGCAATGCTCTAAAACCCTCATTGCTCCTCCTCCTCCAGCTCACTTTCCTCTCCATGAAATCAATAATCCTTCCTCGTGCTGCTGATTTCTTCAGGGTGAGTGGCTCAGTCATTTGTTTGACATCAGATAACATCCTATTAAAAAGATATAACTGCTAAAATGAGACAAGTATGACTTGGAATTCTACACTCTGCTTAGGTGCTCGCTTAAATTCTGTAAGTGGTCTCATCTCATTCTTCATCAGGACTGTAGAAGTCAACCAAAGAAATCCTTTGCTGACTAGATCAGTATTGGATGCCTTTCCCATCTGATTTTTAATTTATTTTGATACTAAAGGCCTTAATCTCCTCGTCTTTGTTTTAAGTAATTAAGAGGCCCACGTGTCAAAAAATGTATATGCGGTGAAAAAAGAGTCAAGTAAAGATTAAATACAGGGAGAAGGGAGGTGAGAGGAGAAGAGGGGAAAGGAAGCAAACTGAAATATGCCTCTAAATTAAAAGTGAGTGATTTTTGTTGAGACTCATAATATACCTACTTTTGTTTGAATAAATAAAATTAAAAGTACAGTCCCTTTTCTACTATCTAGTAACCATTCAAACAGAACATGAAGATATTTGAGGAGAATTTGCTGGTCTCCAGATCATTATTAAATGTAACATATTTAAATATTTAAATATTTATTTTATATTTAAATATCTGTGTTTGAGGGTCCAGGTATTTCCTTCTGAATAAACCAGCAACAGAGGGGAAGGGAGGGAATTGTTGTGGATATGGTTGTGTCTGGTGATGGACTTTAGGAATGAAACACAGATGAGTGATGGTACCAGCAATCTTTACTTTTGAGCGTCAGGAAAAGATATTTGGTCAGAAAAAATGTCATAGGAAAATGTTGGTTTTAACATGAAGCAAATGTTAGGGCTCAGGGTCCAGCAGATTTTGTGGTGCTGTGGTGCTTATGTCAGCTACCATAAAATACAGATCCTTGGAATACTTTCCAGGCCAAAATAAACACTTAGGTTTTAATTGTTTTCCTTTTATCTTTTACTTATTTTCCTTACATTGCAGACAATTATGTATTTCAGCAACTAGGCAATCGTGTTGCTGCATTTCAAATGAGGGACAAAAGGAAAACTATCAAGATTAAACTTGTCTGGTTGACAAGGTGGTGATCAGTCAAATGCTGGACTCAATGATTTTAGAGGCCTTTCCCAACCTAAATGATTCTGTGATTCTGCAATTAAAACGTTTATTACTGCATAAGGATACTTCCTGCTCTTCCAGAATAGCCTAAAGCTATCAGAACATTTTTTGCTGTAACTTTTCATCACAACTTTTAAGACTTCTCCCTAAAAATTTGTAGGTGAGCCCAGCTTATGCAGCAAAGGAAGTTGGTTAAGTGCAGAGCAAGCACTGAGCAATGAGTCTGAGGAATGGTTCATGAGAGTTTGTTTCACCAGAGAGCTATGAAGCTTCCTTGAGGGAAGACATTCCCACTGGTTTCCCTATCCTCTCTCCAAAACTTTCTGTATTACTTCCACGTTACTATTTAGTCAGCCAAGTACCTGATTCCCCTTATTTTTTCTTATATTTTTCCCCTTTCTCCACCTATTCCCTGCCACCCCGTTAAACCACCAGGTTAAAATGAGTCTTTACAAAACCTACTGAGATGCCATTATGTCCACATCAGATTTGTTTTTTGTGAAAGAGGCTTTTCTCTTCCCTGGTGCTACTCAATCTGTTTAAACCGAGTATTTTAGCCCAGGAAATTTTTTATGACAAATCAGGCATTGCACTGAGTGAGGTGAGAATGCCACATCAGGAGAGGCTTCCCTCAGGCTCCAAAATGCAAAGCAGCCCCAGACACCTCTCCTATTTGATTGATATTGTCATATTCGAAGCGAAATCCAAAGATGAGCAAATTGATGGGCATCACATTAAAGGCTTTCCTTATGGAGACTGAACACGATTTCTGTCAAAAAAAAGCTGAACCTGCCTTTCACTGGAAGGCTTTTTAAATCTTTGGGTGGCAGGGCTAACTTCACAATTAATCAATATCATAGCTGTGTGCATATGCAGGTGCCTGTAGCAGTGTCAACCCCAGGGAAATCTGGGGAGTTTTGTGTCTGCAAAGGCAGGGGAAAGTTCCAGGACACATTTCTGATGGCAGCAGCAGCCAAGTACAACTCCTTCCCAACATGGCTTGAATACCTGATATGGCATTTTAGCCTGAGGAATTGCAATATGCAACCTGAAATGGGAGAGCTCTGTGGAGCCTCAGAATGGTGCAACATGTCATAAAACCCCGGAACAACTTCATTTTCAAAAATAGGAGAGCTGAACACATACGTGGACATTCTCTCCTAGGACAATGTTGCACAACACTATCTCTGATACATTTTAAAAAATAAATAATCATAAAAGATCAAATATTGCACAGTTGCAAGAAATATTTCCTTTAGAAAATATTCCTTTTTCATTTTTTTTGGAGAACCTGCAGTATATATTCAGTTCTTTTAATAAGAAAGAAGTTATTAAACAAATGTATAATGCTTCCCTTTTTGTTAGCCATAGGGTTAATAGTGTGTTTTGGCATGGAAAGATTAATTTAGATGTTTTATTGCCCTTTATTAAGCCAAACCACATTATTTCAGGAAAGAGTGATTGCAGCTTGTGGTATCAGTGCTCTTCCAAAGAGATGCCAATGTGGAAATAGCAGAGATCTTCACACATATTAAACCAACTGCTAGCAATCCCTCAGAGCAGCCTACAATTAATTAACAGCAGCTTCTGATGATCTGAAAATGGAAAAGAAGTTTACATTTTATTATCTGTGTACTGAGAGCTCATACTTTCTGTATTCCTGGAGTCATCCATTTATTTGCTTCTTTCAGTTCTTCTCTAAAGGACTGGGGCAGCAGGTGGGGGGAAAATGATTTTATGTTTGAGAAACTGGGAAGGGTACCTAAAATCTCCCTGTCCTGGGAAGAATGGGTCACTGCCTGGGGGTACTGAGGCCAGTTGAGCTGCTGGAGAGTTGTGTGTCCCAGGTGCCCAAGGAGATTATTATGCACAGTATGTTTATTGGACTGGTTTGTTTGGTTGGTTTTCTTTGTCTGTTTGTTTGTTTGTTTATTTGTTTTGAACCTGTTATCCCCCAGGATCTCTTGATGTTCCTTTCATTGTAAAAAGACAGCGAATTATTATTCCTCACTCATCAGAACCTCAAAAAATATTATTACAAAAAATATATATATTTATATTTTATATTCATTTTGACTACATTACTGGGGACCCACAATTTAACTTGGCACCCCAAACTTACCTGCAATCAGTAGAATATGAAACCATTTCAGTATCTTTAACAAGGTTTTTACTATTTGACACAGCACAGGTTTTGTGTAATTCAGAGGTTAGGAGAGGTCAGGAGACAAGGTTAGGAGACAAGATCTGCTGCATCCATGTTATCAGATGAAACTTATAACAAATTATTTATAAATAAAGGGTAAAGAGGCTGGGAAAAGTACTTTTAGAATGACAGCGTAAAAGTGACTGAGCTTTTAGGAGACACATTCCAGCTTCTGCTCTGGGCATTTAACAACTGTGCCCAAAGAGCTGAGTGCCCAGAGAAGAGCCACAAACCCTTTCACATCCTTTGTTGTGATACAGCTGATGGGGCTCATGTTACAGCAGACATAATTCCCCAGGAATGGAAATTCTTTTGCAGAAGGTGCCTGGATGCAGTCAGAAATCCTCAGCGACAATAAAAAGGTGCTGTGCCACATCCAGCACCCTGGGTCAGCACAGATGGTGGCAGCATATGGCAGCAGTGAACTTGTCACCGTGGTGTCCCCGAGTCCCCAGGGCATGTGCCCAAACCAAGATGTTGCCCTCTTAGCTGAGCTGACCTTTGAGGGAACAAGCAGAATTTCCCCTCGGGTGTCATCTGCTGATTTGGCTCTCTATAAACCTCCAACAAACTGCCTTCAAAGGCAGTGCTTTTGAAGCACCAAGACAGGGCTTCCCCAAGGGGCTTTATTAGATAAATTATTTTAAATGTTTCCGGCCAGGAGAAGTCTGATGAAGACAGATGGCAAAATGGAGGAGTCTCTTTGCAAAGGGATGGATTTTTTTTTTTTCCCAAGCTTTGCTGCTATACTGCTGTGTTTCTGGGAAAGATATAAGAACTGGGTCTGCACAGGAAAAAAAATAGTGTTGGTAAAGTATCCCAAATTTTTATAATTGCACAGGGTTTTGTTTTGTTTTTTTTTTTCCATAACTATTATCTTTCTAAGAATGCTTTCATTGGGGTGTGTTTTTAGCAGGAGATATTAACCAACTGGAGCTGCACTAATGTGAGAGTTGGGAATATTGCCTCCCTCTCACACACTAGAAAGGAAGCAGAGATGAAGCTCTTCGCATATCATGGTGCCACTTTAAACGAGTGAAATACCAAAAGGAAAACTGATGAGCACAAGTAATTACTGCAAATGGGTAGTGAGGAGAAACACAGAAGGCAAGGCAAAGTGCAAAAGCCTCTGAGAAGGAGAAGCACCACGAGTTTAGCCCTGCACTAAAGGAGGAGGCTGAGTGCAGTGACTGAGGGTGTTTGTGCCACTGCTCCCACCTTGGGATGAGAGTCCTTCTCTAAAACACTTTCCCAACGATGATAAAATGCAGCGTTTCTCTGTGGGGTGGCTGGCTCCCTGGTTGTCACCTGGTGTCCGTGGCATGTCACCCACAAAGGGAGCAGGGATGAGCAGCAGCAGGAGCAGCCCAAGGTCTGCCTGAGCAGGGAGTGTCCAAAGCAGAGGTGGCTTTAAGGATCAGCCAGGACTCACTGATGAAAGGTGACAGGAGGGAGTCACCCTTTGTGGCTCTCAGCACATCTCTGAGAGCATGAAAAGCTTCTGGCTGGGTACCACAGAGCAGAGTCCTTCAGAAAAAAAACATAGAAATGTTCAAGCTTTGGTTGTCTCTTCAAAAGGGGCGACAGAGCAAGCCTAGCTCCATCATTCTGATGATGCCTTAAATGGCTCCCTAGAAACAGAGAGCAGACAGGAATAAAGGAATAAAGGAGGGATTGATTGGAAAGGCCTTCAGAGGTCACACTCTGGGCTCCAGAGGCTCCTGCCTCAGTGCATCCCAAAATGGACAATGACAGCTCCCGAGTTCTTCCCACTTTGATAGCAGCATCAATTGCCCAAGCAGAAGCCAGGCAAGGATGGAATTTGGCCAAGCTTGCCCCCCTCTCCCCAAGATGAAGGTTTGCAGTTCTTGGTCTGGGTGTCCTTGGAGAACAAGTTGCAGTGGTTTTGTTGTGTCTATCTTAGCATAGAGAACAGCACTTAACAAGCTACAGGGAACTTCAGAGCTACACTAGCAGTACAGGATTGGAAAAAAAAATAAAAGTTAAAACCTAAGGCATCACTGGTAACAGCTCCACTTCTTCCCCTGAGCCTGCAGAGGAAAGCCTTCAGTTTGGACTCGCCCCAGAAAATTAATGTTTCACAAATATATTTTCGTATAGAAAATATTATTTGGCGTTCAGACAAGTCCTTCTGCATTCTGTGTCTCATTTGCAGAAGACTCCACTTTGTTTCTGGCTGCTGATCAAACTCTGTCTTCGGGATTTCTGCAGTGGGCTCACAATTAAGAACTAGTCCAAACCATAATGAGTGCTACAAATTATTCTGGGTATCTTGAACTTCATTATCTCATGCTAAACTTATTTTTTATAATATTGAAATACTATCATAAAGAACATTGGATAGGAAAGTTTCCTTGGAAAACACTTTCAAAGAATATCACAAGAGTGATACCAGGATTTCACAAGTCTTTATGACAGTAACACCACTTTATTTATAGTATAATTTTTTCTAAATGGTGATAATTGCTGTAGTTAGTACCAGAGTGGGGCAATCTGTAATTTAAAAAAGCAAATTTCTTTAATTATGTTTTTAGAATTTCAAGCTATTTTTTTGTGAAAGATTTTTAGCTGAAATTGAAAGTATTATGAAAATTTTCATATTTATGAAAATTTGGAGGGTTTTTTTTCTCTTTTTCAATTGATACAATGTTTTAGAGCCATGTGCCTCAGGATTGTTCCTTGGAAGCTTTGGGACACAGGAAAGAATGATATCTGCACTCTTTTCTGTTGTAAACACATAATTTCTCTGTCCTAAATTTTGTATTCTCTTCTAATTGCGTGAAAATTATTGGGTTTTGGTTTTTATTTGTCACCTGGGCATTGCAAAGCGACAGCACCAGCTTGTCTGGCTCTGCTGCAAAAGGGAGAATTTTGTAGCTGTGTGAGGCAAATCCAAGCTAAAATAAAAAGTTGTTAGCTACATAATTCTGGGCTGATATTTTCCGAGTTTCTCAGAGCCTCATGCTTGCCAAGGAGCCTATTTGTCAGGGAATAATATTAGCTGGGTATTAACATTTACAGCCTTTCAAAACAGTCTGTTTGCACAGGGACCTTGTCAGGCACACAGGTTTTCCTGAAGTCCCTTTTTTTTGTGGCATTTCAGGCCCACAGCCATGGAGCTTTCTGTTAAATCAGGCTCTCCACCTGTGCTGAAGTATCTTTGATGTCACCAGGTGGAAATGGACTTCCTAATATTGGTGTCAAGGTAAATGGAAAAAGAGAGACAATATTTTATTATTGGCTTTGGTTTGGGTTCTGTTATTCTGTAACTCAAAATATTGGAAAATGGCTCTTATTCAGTATCAAGCTCAAAAGCTCAGGCACCTCCATTCCTCATTTTGGTTCTAGGAATGCTGTTGTTACTTAACAATTATGGTTGCTACTGTTACAGTGCATTGGGTTGAGAAAAAAAAAGGACAAAAAAGTAGACAATTGTGTTTTAAGCTTGTTGAAATCTGACAAAAATCAGACTGGTTTTTACCAGATGGCACAGCACAGGTTTTGTATAATTCAAAGGTTAGGAGACAAGGTCTGCTGTACCTAAGTTATCTGATGAAACTAATAACAAATTATTTACCTTTCTGGATAAAGAAGCTGGAGAAAATACTCTAAAGCAATTTTTTGTTTTAGCTATCAGGTACTTAGTAGTTGCAACCCAGAAAAAAAAAATCATCTTTCTTCCTCACCTGCACTTTTTTTTCTCTAAACTGATACTTTACATTTTAAAAATACTGGTTTTATTGTTTTTAATTGAATCAATGTGAGTCATATCTTAGGGGTATTCCCATTTTAGCCAGTTTATAAAAAGGTATTAGAAGAAGAACTTCCTGTGGATAGAACACTCAAACAGGTTGTCATAGCATCTGCATTCCCACTTTCAGCACAGAGTATAAACCATGGAAATCTGGATTTCTTAGGAGACCTTCAGGAATTGAATGAACTCCACACTGAGCTTGGCAGATGCAGCAGAAGCAAGGACAGGCTGATTTTATCCCTGAGCACTGCCAGCGAGGAGCCTCAGCTGCAAAATACCACAGGGATCCTTGGTTTGTGGTGTTTTTCTCAGTGGAACCCACAGCTGGGAAGGAAGGAGTGGGTTGGAACCCACAGCTGGGAAGGAAGGAGTGAGTTCCACAAATGCACAAATGTTGGATCATGGCGAGTCTGGCTCTGGATGATGTGCAGGAGAAAATCCTGCAAAATGCAAAGCCAGATCTGGTCCTAGATTTAGGACAAAGCACGAGACTTCTCATCTTCTCCACCTTTAAGTGAAGAGGCACTCTTTCAGGGTGGATTATCTATGCTTCGTGATGTCTTTGCCTCTCCACCAGTCTTGATTTTCTGGGGGGGATGTCCCGAATTTTCGATGCTGCTGTGTACCCTGGTGTGCACAGACAACCAGTGCTGGTGCTGAACTGCATCTCAGAGCCTTGCCTCAACACTCTGTGCCTCCAGCTGTGCCTGAAATGGACATTCAGCTCCATCTATCTCAGTAAGGAGCCATTAGGAAACCCTGAGTAAATACCTATTAGAAGCATTGGGTATGCAGATGTGTCTAAGCACATTTGCATACCTAGTAATGACCCGTGCCTAAATGCCTCCTGATGAACAGGCTGCACAGCCGTGGGTTAGACTGAAAGCTTCCAGTTCTGCTTCCAACATTGGTGTCAGTCAGACTGATAATCAGGTTTTACAAAGCTGGCAGCACCCAAGTGATAAGGACTCTGGTGGCTGGGTCTTTTTTTTTACAGCATATTCAACCTGCCTCAAACTATTGATATCAAAATACAGGAACAGAAAATAGGATTAATTAGTGCTGTCTGGAGATCTAAGGAACCTCAGGATTGAGTGCTTTTGGTCAAGGTCGCTCTGGAAACCAGCTGCAGAGCTGAAAATTGATATACCCAGTGCTTGATACAGAGAGCTCAGCTCCAGCCCATGCCACCATCCCTCCATCCAAATGGATATGTCACCAGAGATACTCTCTGGTTAATGTGATCCCCAGAATAAAAGGCAGGTGCTGAGAGGGCTTTTGTTACAGGCTGGGGTATATTGCAAATGGTTCTAAAGATGGAGAGGAAAATGAGCTAAAGCAAGGGCAGGACAGTGAAGTCTTTATGGAGTGGAAGTGATTCTGTTGATACACAGCAGCTCTGGAGAATTCAAGTTTCATAACTGGTGCTGAAAATGTAAGGCAGTGTGGGATTGTAATGCTGTGTAAGGGACCGAGGGCAAACTTCAATCTAATTTTGTGTGTGCCCCACACACAAAAACAGAGGATGAGAAGTGCCTCAAAGAAATCTTTGGATCTTTTGTTTCTGCAGCAAGCAAGGTCACTTGATGATAACTCAGATGGACACTTTCACCTTATGAAAAAAATCATCCCCAACAACTTACATCAAATTAAAAATCCAGCACTTTACATCACTCTCACTAAATATTTCATAGGCTGGAAGGAGCTGCCGCAGAGGAAATATCTTTTTAAATAACATTTTGTAATTTCCATGACAAGGCTCAATATGGCTTTTATATTCTGAGGGTGGAGAGAAGAAAAACAAAACAAGAGGAGAGAAAGGCAAAAAAGGTGAGTCTCAGCAGTCAGCAAGTTGTGTTTCTGTAGAGAGAAAAGAGATTTCCTATGACACTGCTCCCAGGAGCACCAGTGTGGCTTAAAAGCATTCTCCTGTTGGGTGGGAGTTTGTGTGCCTGTTTGATTGAGTGGAAGGAGAAAAATGAGAACACAAATCCATGTTTTGGCTGCCACATGGTCAATACAGTAATAGGTCGGCAGAAACATCAAAACACAATCAAGAGCTGTCTTCAGGGCTGTGACTGAGCAAAATTTGTTGGGCAGGGAGCCAAGGGAAAGGAGAAGAGGTCTTCTGCTGTTCTTAGAGGCCATCAAGAGGCGCTAGTGGAGCAAACTGAAATCTCTCTCTGCTGTAACTGAGATCTGCATTCAAATCTGCACGTGGAGTTTCATCACATGTGGAATAACACAGCTGCCTTGGTCTCTCCCCTGAGCTGAGCAAGCTTTGGGGGTGAAGAGGTTGATGGTGTGTGTGTAAATAGTGCACATCCAGTTTGTGCCACGCTGCAAAAAATGTTTGTGTAGTGTGTTTGGGGTGGGTGCTCAGGAATATGAAAGCCAAGAGTCATTCAAAGTGAATGGTTAAAACTTTATATGCAACTTTTGCAAATGTTTGCTCTAAAAACACAGCAGTCCTGAGCACCTGAGAACTTCAAGTTTATTTTTCAGTACTTTCCTTTTTTGAAAGACAGGGAGATTTTCTCCAGTGTTCGGCCCTGAGAAGGAACTGTAAAAGTTTATATAAGCAGCTTAAAACGTGCAAAATGACACAAACATAAAGTTCCATTGTGTGCACCTTCCAATACTGTAAACAAGGAGCCATTTTTCAAAAGCAGTTTGTGATAGCTCTTTGGTGTTAGAGTCAAAATCATATTTCATGTTCCAGTATCTGCCTTTACACCCACTATCAGTAGTGAGATAAGTTTAAAATGACAACACTCTGATAAAACTTAACACAGAAAGAGGAAATCACTTTCTCAAGCAATGGGAGTTTTAAGGAACAAGTAATTTCTTGCTCTTCCTATCACACTTCTGACTGGCCTTGGGGGCAGGAATGTGTTGGATGAAGTGGTGAACAATGCAAAGAGAAGTGATGCCATTTCCGTGGCAGAGTGATTCACATGACAGTGATGGATTTCCTGAAGCCTCTTGAGGATTTGATCTCGTACAGAAGGCAAACCATTAAAAAGACATTATGGAATCACCATGTAGCTATACAAATTTTTTTGAATATTCCTTTATGTGTTTGGCTGTGTAACAGAAACGGGGATCAAAAGCTTTGGGCCTTGTGAAACCTGCCCTTTGGTGTGGTACCAAATAATTCTGGTTGCCTTCATCATCTCAGTGGGCATCATTTCCAAGGCAGGGGTTTTGCATCCCTAAAGCAGCTGGCAAAGAGAGCATCCTTCCATTTGTGACAGTGACCATCTTCAAATTTCCCAAATGGCTTTATTGATAAGCAGTTCATATGCAAGGGTTTTTATGACCTTGATTTTTGCTTCACTGAACCTCTTAACCTACAGTGAGGTTTGGTATGGGAGCTCCTCTGCTGGTCTGAAGATTTCTCTTCGTGCACTTTCCCTGCATTCAAGACTTGCATTTACACAGCAGGAAAAAGAGTGGTGATCTGGAAAGCATCTAAAGAATATTTGTGGGTGCTGAGGGAAGATGCAGATCTAAAATTGGTGTTTTAGGGACCTGCAATATTACAGAACCACAGAATGAGTGAAATACACCCCACAAGTGACATAATGTTATAAATTATCTACTAAGCAGTCCAAATGTCTCTAAACTTCACAGTAATGACCCTTTGGGATGTTTTTATCTCAGTGACAGAGATAACCTGCTACAAGTACTTGCCAAGCCTGATGGGGCAGGATAAACCTGCCTGTGAAGCTTTTAAGGTGCTGTAATGAAAAGGCTTTCACCTTCCTGTCTGATAAGTTTGAAACATTGAGTATGTGTCAGAAAAACTGATGCTGAGGCAATAGAGCCTTTTCAGCTGTGTTTTCATTCTTATCACAGTCTTCTCACTTGTGTTTTTATTCTTACCACTGTCTTTTCACCTGGGGGGCAAGGAGGAAGAATGCAAAATTCCTTGGCCTGCATTTCAACCAACAAAAGTGGTTTTTGCTTCCTCTGTTTCTGCACGTGCAGTGTAAGCTGTACTGACAGCAGTAACACAATAACTTTTGCTTTTATGCCTTTCACATGAATGAAAGCAGATGAAAGCAGTTGGTACCATCTTTATTTGCAGCTCTGCGTGCATTTTAACACACGTTGATAAGCACAACCCTGACTGTGAACCTTGCAGGGTGCAGAGGCTGCGTGGACAAGAATCTGTAACTTGACTTGCATATCACAGTGAAGGATTTTTATATTCCTGAGCAAATGAGTCTGTTCTGCAGATCCAACCACCCTCAAAAGGCTATAAAGTACATGGTCATGGGTTGTGTTAATTAGTCAGCACAAGAGATCCACACTGGGTGGTTTGTTCTTGGTAGTTCTCACAACCTGCACTCAAGAAAAGGCTGTTTTCTGCAGCAGAAATTATTCAAAACCCTTCAGAACATTAGGATTAATTCCCTGGTTTGACACAAGTTTGTTTTTTTTTAACCAGAATGTCAATATGTTTTAAACTAAAAGAGGAGAGATTTAAACTAGATGTTAGAAAGAAATCCTGGTGAGGCCCTGCACAGGGTGCCCAGAGAAGCTGTGGCTGCTCCATCCCTGGAAATGTCCCAGCCCAGGCTGGATGGTGCTTGGAGTACCCTGGGCTAGTGGAATTTGTCTCTGTCCATGGCAGGGGCATTGGAAAGAAATGTTTTTTAAGGTCCCTTCCAACCCAAGCCATTCTCTGATACCATGATTCATTAATATCAATTTGCAGAATACAGATCACTGGGAACAAGAGAAGAATGTTCAAGGCAAACTTGTTTTGGCATTCTTCTAATGTGCTGCTGCCCAAGTACAAGAAAGCAGATTGAAAATACATAATTTCTCCCATATTTCCATAGAAGCATCTCCTGTAATTGACATATTTACTGTGTACTCTGGAAATACTTTCTGATGTGCAATCTTTTTTTTTTTTTTTTAACTTCTTTTTTACTTTCCAAGTAATGGATCTTTAATGAATTGTGATACTTACTTTACTTTGCTCATTATTAACCTGACATGTGGCCTTTGTTTTCTCTCACAGCCTGTGGGTGGCCATGCAGTCACCTGTGAGCTTTGTTACCAGCCATGGAAGACTGATTTTATTGAAGAGTAAATTACTATCCCAGAATTGCTTTAACTTAATTGGAAAAAGCCCTGTTTCTCTAACGCCAGCCATGCAGTGCACTAAAGCCATGAAAACCTCTCTCATTGACATCCCTGGGCTTTGGCTTGGGACCCCTGCCAATGTTTTATTTAAATGGCATTTTAACAGTTTCATATATTCAACTCCAACCAATTCTCAAGTTCAGCGAGAGTAAATGTTGTAGAGCTGAGTTGTAATGTACCCTGCTAGTAAAAATATTCATTTGATTACAGTGGCTGGCTGCCACTGTATTTGTTTTGAAAGTACAAGCTGGTGCTGCACTTTTCTGAAATCCAAGACTGGAAATTAGGCACAAGTATCACATGTACAAATAAAAACTATTAGAAAAAAAACTAGGAGCTGTGGCGTGAACAGGAGGGGGAAAAGGAAAAAAAGAAGAAGCACCTGCAGAAAAGGGAGAATCAAGCAGCACAATAAAAATAAATTATAATAATTTTTTTATATATAATAAAAATAAATTAAATATCTATTTAAATTTAATAAAAACAATAAAACCAAGCACCTCTCATGGACTTGGTGAGCAGTATCTCACAAAGGGTAAAGATTCTCAATTCTTGAGGCAGCTTAAATAAAACCTAATTATCTCAGTTCAGTCCAGTCCAGTATTTCAAGCCTCAGAAAACAAAGCCCTTTTTTATTACTATTATGTAATGATAATATCTTGCCCTCAGTGTTGGCAAATTGTCTCCTCTGAAAATTGAGAATACAATTTTATCAAGTCTGCAGTAGAGAATTGCATTATATATTTCAAAAGGTTTAAATTCATCATATATTTATTAAAAGGAAACCAAGTGAGGATGTTGAGATATTTAGGGCATTTTGTATTCATTTTTATTTTATGGGTAGTTTGCTGTTATAAAAACTGCTGAAATAACGTGGCAGGAGTTAATATTGAGTTTTCCTCTTCCTCTGCAAAGCCCATGCAGGTCAAAACTCTTCTTCCACCTTTCTGTGTTATGACAAAGCTAGGTTATTCTCCCTGAAAATACAGTTTTTAACATTAGTCAGTGTTATGAACTGTGTCTAGTCTTCAGCTAGGAAAAAAAACCAACAAAACCCCTAAAGACTTTCTTCACCTCTAGTTTAACCCATTTTGAAGTAAAACTGCCAGAATCGAGTCTCAACAGCTTCCAAATGAAGTGCCACAACCCCAGCAGTGTGGTGACACCTGCGTGGAGTTCACAGGCTGGGCAGAAATTGAACTGTGTGGCTCACAGGAGCCTGGAAAGCTTAAAGATAAAATGGGAAGGAGGGTTGCTGAAGAAAAAAAAATAATTATGCAGGAATAACTGCTTGACGTGATGGCCATTTTCATCAATGTTAATAATTTTCATTAACGTTATTGAACAAGAATTATAGACCTTATTTTCAAGCTTCTATCTCCTTATAGGCAATTCATTTCACTCCTTATTTCCAATCCATTATTAATTCCACCTTGCATCCTATTTCATTCTCTTTCATCTCTTTTGGATGCCCAGTTACTCTCAATTAAATATTAATAATCTTTTTAATTTACACTGTAATTTGGAAACAGAGGAAGGCAGCCACAGATATTGTGTTTCTCAGGGATGATACTTCTGAGCAGTGCTGGAGTGATGCAGCTGCACCCCTGAAACAGAGGTTTTTCTTCTTCTATCAAAGTCCCACATCAGATAAAAAGAAGTTGGACTTGCAGTTTTTAGTTTTTCTTGTTGTTTATTCAGGTTCTTATCCCAAATTCAGAGAGCTGCCCTGCACCTGGGCTTAGCTCTCTAAATTTCCTACTGCAAGGCCACAAGACCAAGAACGCAGAGCTGTTTTAAAAACTTTTCACCCCATTAACTCTTAAAATATACTATATTTATAATTCTGTACCAATAATTATCAGCTATTTTTAACACGTTTCCCCTACCTGAAATCTCGTATAACAAAACACTGTTCATAATTCTATTAAGCCTTTGTTCTTTTTCTCTAAACAGGAATTAAAGGAATTGAACACGGCTGAGCACCAGTCCATGGCAATTAGTTATATCTTCTAGAACTGATGGTTCCTTCTGTTACTTCCCTACCTGTAAGTCCCTGGCTGCAGCTGCAAGCAGATCCTCATGGTCTGTTTATAAAGACAGATTTATGTTATTCCTTTCAGCAAGGCTGTGCTGCTCCAGCAGTGCCACGGCAAGCTCTGAGTGCAGGTGAGAGGATGGAAACAGCAGGAGGGTCACTGCTCTGCTTCAGGGTTTTTGGGGTGGAGTTTGGGGTGTTTTAAGGCCATTGATTTGCTTGTTAAGTGTTAGAGACCAGCGAAGCTCCACAGCTTTGCCTGTTCTCCTGGGGACCAAATTTACCCCCAAAGCCCCACAAGAAGGCTTTGCCATCGAGATGAGCCCTTGGGAGAAGCTGCCCCCACTGCTGGGTGATCAGCAAGCACCAAAGAAATGAAAAGCTGAATGTTTGATGTGTTATAAAAAAATGGGTTTGTAGTTTTAGGAATTGCCTCATAATATTACTATGGGACCAAGATAGAGATTTTAGGGTGTCAGTCCCTTGTCCTTCTCCTTCTTCCCTCTTCTCCTTCTTCTTCCCTTTTCTGTGACCTCAGTTCCTATCATGTAGTAATTGGTAGAGAGAATTTAGTTTAGAAGAGACCTGTTAATAATAGTGATAGTTATTGGATTTAGAAACAAAATAATGTGTGTAGAATCCTTCTATTTGATGATAAACCTTATATAAACCCTCTGTACTGTGTATCTATGGCCATTTTGGCACCTGGAATCAGTGGTGACACTGTGCTCCTGAACCTTTGATAACTTAGAATAAACAACCTGAAGCAGCACCGAAGTAGTTTGTTATTTTGTCCTGAGATGAGAGATTGAGAAGAAAAAGCATCCTGGGCACAAACCAGCTCTGTGGGGCCCAACCAGGGCGCCCACAGTTAAGCAAGCAGACAGTGAATTTCTGCACCCCCAGCTCGGTGACAGAAGGGACATTTCACAGTGACTTTGGTGGCTTCGAGCAGAGCCTGCAGCTCATCCTCAGGCTGTGATGGATGTGTGCAGGCAAGGATATTGTCACCTTATCCACAGGGTGAGGAGGGACATTAAACATGAGAACATTTCAGTCTCAATCAACCTGAAAACATCTAATTTCGGGACAAGCTGTAAAGTGATTATTCATTTTAGGTAGGAGTTGCTGCAGATTTATTCTTGTCTTCTTTTTCCTAAAAATGATCGATAATAAGATTTTTCTAAGCTGCCCCAAGAACTGAGAATCTTTATCTTTTGTGAGATATCTCTCACTGAGCCCATGAAGCTTTTTAATGTGTGTAGTGTGCTAAATCAGCATTGCCTTAGACCTCACTCTGATTTGCAAATTAAAAACAAATTAAAAAATAAACCCTTCCATGTTCTTTGCCTAATATATTTCAATATTTCCCCCTTTAATTAAAAAATGCTTTATTCAAATAGAAAATTCACTTATAACTGGAGAATAAGATGTCATATGATGACCATGCAGGGAAAATGCTTTTTGTTAAAAAATAAATATTTTTCTACCATGTGCCACTTAGAATTGTCTTTAAAAAATGATGGACAACACTTAGAAGATAAGGGTTCTTTCCTATTACATTCACACCTAGACAGCCATGCCTTTTAGTTCTGGACACAGATCCCCAGTGCTGTGCGTTAATAAATTAATCACCTCTTTCAGAAAGGATTTAAAAAACTCCAGTGAATTTTATTTAAATGAATCCTGCCTATGTAAAACTTAGCTATTTTTTTTTCATCTACAGCAGTTCTTGAGGTGCTAAAAGGACAAGAAGAGGTCAGAATCCAAAATAATTCAAGGAGTAAATTTGATGAAATTTCCAAATACTTAACCAAGGTTGTAATTACTGATGGAACCGAGGATTGATCATTTGCTTTTGGGGTAATTGGTTCAAATCCAATCCACGGTGCTCAGTTGCAGGTACAGAGGTGTGGATGTGTGTTTGTGTCCTGGGAAGCCAAATTATTCACCTAATATTCACCCTGGGCAGAGATCTGAGACCACAAGCTGATACTGTCTATATTATTAATAACCTTATAATTAAACAGGTCACTGATTTGCTTTGTTTTCATCCATAGTGAGATTTTATCAATATTGGTGATATAATTAAGATATAAGGAATTTCCCCTCAAGTGTGGTCATCAAAACAGTTTTCAGTTCAATCTTTGCTGAAATGCTTTAATTCTTCCCTGTTTTTGTTTTACTTCAAAGGGTTTTAGCTGCTAGCTCAGATTAGAGAGAGGAAGAGTTAAAAAATAAATTAAAAAAAAAATCACAACAAAAAACCACCCCCAGAAAAGCAGAAAATGAAACTCCTTCGAGAAAATGATTTTTTCAGAAAAATAATTACTCCGGTTTCTGTGGTGAATATTTTGACTTGTGGTTGATTCTTTTACCTGAACTCTGAACTCGCTGCTAATGAGAAGCTGGGGTCAGCCATTCCCCAACCTCAACCAGAACAAGCAGGCGTGAAGTTTCTGCTTAAAATAGGTAATTTCTGATTTATTAGGGAGCATGGACTGATAAATTTTGAGAGGGCATTTCCAACATTACTTGTTCAGTAGCTCTGGGTGATTTATAAACTCACTTTATTTTGTGAGTTTAGAAAACTCATATTTCAACTGTGGATTTTTTTTCCCATTTCTCCCTTGCTTGCTACAGATATGCTGAAATAAAAATGTTTCCACAGCTAAATTAAATGTGTTTAGTACCAAGGGAGTGGCCCAATGGTTTCTTCATTGCAGGAGCAAGATGTTTAACAGATTGGAATTTTGAAACATTCTCTTCATCCCAAGCTTAAAGAGATTTTAACACTAAAAAAATATAATAAAAAGCTATTTAAATGGGAATCAATTGCCAGCATTTCATTATTGCAAATATTTTCTATTCAGAAAGTGACTCCCAGCGTTGTCATGATATTTAAGGGCTGTGTAAAATGGGAGTGTTGTTGGCAACATTTGAAAATTGCATAAAAGAGAAGACTGAGGAGGATTTCCAAAACCTCCACAAAACAGGATAGTTTAACAATCAAGATATGAGATATCTATATCTATCTATATCATATTCTAAGGGTACCATGATACAGAGTGCAGTTCTGGTCATGTCTGGTCATACTGATATTAATTTTCCATTAAAAACAATAAAAAGGCATCTAATCAAGCCACCAAGAAAAGAGAAAAAAAAAAAAAAAGATGTACAGAAAATGTAATTTTACTTTTGTTTTATAATAATAATAGATGAGCCTACATAATTAAATTGAGAGCAATAATTTAAATTTATCAAAAGGAATTATTCTTTTACATGAAAAACAATTAGCTTGCAACAATCTGTCAGATTCTATGGAAGTTGAGACAATAACCTAGTCCCTGTGGACTAAGATTTTAACATTTCACAAGGGAATTAGGTGAGCATTTCTGCACTGTGAAACGAATTTTTATTACCCAAAATGAAAAGAAAAAAAAATATATCTTGAAATAGTGCTTCTTGTATTTCCCTCTGAAGATAATCAGGGGCCTTTATTTTAGACATGGTTCTAGATGGAGTCAAGGCTTTATGAAAAGGTTTTGATTAAATTCAAGTTAAGTTCTAAATACCAATCATATATTCAGTGTCATAAACTAGGAGATGTCATAATTTAGATGCTGTTTTATCCATTTGTGTATCCACCTGAATCCTGAGGCAATTTTGACACAACTGCTGCAGCAATTTTTTGGGCTATTTTTAAGGAGCTTGAGAAGGGCTAATAATCTTGGAACTGAAAAATATCGTGCCAGGCCTTTGCTCTGGACCAATTATCTTCAGCTAAAATGCTAATTAGAACTGGTTTGCCTTTCCAAATAGTTCTTGGGAGCATCATCAAGCAATGTTTGAACACCTCAGAAGGAAAACATTGCTTTCCACAGCTGAGGAGGAAGAAAATGTAAGATGGCTGAAAGATTACTGCAGAAAATAAGCAAACAAATCCAGCTTC
Organism: Vireo altiloquus; assembly: GCA_013396875.1. NCBI lineage: Eukaryota > Metazoa > Chordata > Aves > Passeriformes > Vireonidae > Vireo > Vireo altiloquus. Next base: position 35,399 of record VZRF01009865.1, read on the forward strand.
TGAGAAAACTGGAGAGACTGAAGTATTTGCAGATTTTTTTGGTATAAAATATACTTATTTTGGCACTGAATTAGGTGTTGACTGACCTGCACTAAGCCTGTTTTGGCTGCAGGTGCCATGAATGCCTGCCCAGGGCAGTGTGGGGAGCTCTGCTGGAACTGAGGTGTCTCAGCTGGGTACAGCAGGTGCAGAATAGAGCAAAAAAAAAGCAGCTTGCTGCAGCTCCTCTTGCTTCAGAGCAGCACTCCATCCCTCTGGAAATCAAATTCCACAGGGTAAAGGTGACAATACCACGCTGGGATTGTCAGCAACATTCCTCACAGCTGTTAAGACATCACTTTAGGGTCACATTTGCTCCAAAGAGATAGCAAATAATGAGTGAAAACTGGAGAAAACCCCAACCATGCGAGTTCCTAGGCATTCCCCTTATTTGTATGGCCCCCACAGCAGTGTCCATTTGTTTTTAAGTGACTCTCATCTCCTGTGTCACACTGAGTGAGATGAAACACAGCCAGGGAGCAATCTCTCCTCTCCTCTCACCTGGGGGCAAAGTGGCTGCACTGAGGCTCGGGAGGGAAATGAGGCAAGCAGCACATTCTGCTGTGTATGTGTGGATAAAATAGAATGGACACCGAGGGCACAGCCCAAAATTCCCTACAGGTAATCCTGGAAAATCTCATATCCCTTCTGCCATCGCTTCCCAAGGTGAACCAACTGTGGTCGCACTTCTGCTTTCTCATCCTAAAACAGGGAGCAGAAAGTCCTCAAGGGATGGATGCAGAGAATGGTTTTAGCAGTTTTTAGAGAGGAAAAAAATGCAAAAAACTCCTCATGTTCCTGTGGCTTCTTTGGCTACATTTGGAGAGAAGAAAGAAACTCCCTCACCTCCCCAAACCCAGCACCAGGGCCTGGTGCAGACAGAAAAGTCATACTGACCTCTGCTACTTTGCCCTTCTCTGGTCTTAAAATTAAAACTAAAACACGGTTTATGTGGAAAATGGGTTTTTACCTCAGTATTTATTTCAGGATTCTTGGGTACAGTCCTTTGTCTAGGTAGAATGCTTCGACAACATGTATACCATCACACTGAAATACATGCACTTATAGGCTTTATAAAATTAATATATTTATTAAAGATTTCTTAATGAGAGTTTTGAGTGAACTTTTTTGGTTTGAGGGATTTTTTTTTCTGGATGGGCTTATTTTAGTTTACAAAAATATGTTTTGGAGAGGAC